>CM032449.1:46983288-47041365 GCA_019049505.1 Pachyrhynchus sulphureomaculatus
AGACAAAACTTTTTAATGGAGAATTTTGAGAAACATTTAGTAGTTTTATTGTTTTTATAACTAACGGCGACCCTGTCTTTTGCAATATTTGCATATTTCCGCTTACTTAGTTGCATCGCCCTGTATGTATCAAATTTAAAATGTATGTTTTATTATGCTGTTTACTATGTATATAAATTTTTATAATAAGTACCTACATTATTATTATTATTATTAAGATTGTTCTCGTTTTTCTTTCTCACATTTGGTCAATGTGGTTCCATGTTTGGCTGACGGGCGCAAACCAAGTCAGCACAAACGCATTACTATTGTGTATTAAGGAATGACCTGACAATGTTACATGTTTTCAAAATCACTGACTTCTGAATGTTTTTGTGTATGATTGTGTTGAGTCCTAATTGTACTGTGGTGTGAATGTTGTTGGGTGTAAGGCCTGTGGCCTGATATAATGAGGGGGACAATGATGACTTTTTCTTGTTTCCATAGCCTTTTTATTTCCGTTGCAAGATCTGTGTATTTGGAAATTTTTTCTGTGTATTTCGTTTGGATGTTTGTGTCGTTTGGGGACAGCTATGTCAATTAGATAGGTGACTTTTTCCTTTTTGCACTGAAAAGTAATATCGGGTCTATTGGCGGAGACTGTTTTATCTGTATGGATACCGATGTCCCAGTAGAGCTTGTTAATCTTCATTTTCAAGTATGGATGTTGGCGTGTATTTGTAGTAGGGATCTGTGTTTTCTATGAGTTTGTATGTTGTGGCCAGTGCTTGGTGAACTACTTTGGCAGCTGAATCATGCCTGGCTGTGTACTCTGTTCCGGCCAATATTTTACATCCGCTCGTTATGTGTTCGATCGTTTCTTTCTGCTGGTGGCATTTCCTACATCTGTCCTCTGCAATAGTCGGGCCTTTGATGATATGCTTTTGGTAGTTTCTGGTTAATATGACTTTATCCTGGATGGCAAGTAAGAAGCCTTCAGTCTCAGGGAATAGCTGCCCATCCTGTAAACCAGGTGTATGATTGTTTTTTATTTACGTGGTCTTGTTCTATGTGGTATCTGTGTTTTCCGTGGAGTGTTTTCTCTGACCACGTTTTCATCTTTTCCTGTTGTAATTGGGTGTGACTGTGTGTGTCTGCTGAGTGGTCTGCCCGGGATAAGTCGAGAGGTGTGTAGTTTTTGTCTGCTTTCACTGTCGCTGTGTGGAGGCTGGTTTGCTTGCTGTGAAAGAATTTCCTAAGTGCTTGTATTTGTTTTGTGTGTAATGATCTGATGTCTATAATTCCTCTTCCTCCTGCCTTTCCTCTCGATGGTAAGTCTTTCTTTGCATGCGTTGGGGTGTAATTTCCTGTATTTGGTGAATTGAGATCGTATAAGGATGTGAATATTTTCTATGTCTGTTTGTGACCATTTGATGATACCAAATGAATAGGTGAGTATAGGTATAGCGAACGTGTTGATGGCTTTAGTGAGATTCTTAGAGTTGAGTTTTGTTTGCAAAAGTTTCGTCAGTCTGTTTTTGAATTCGGTTCTGAGCTCTGTTTTTGATGTGAGTGTGGCTGAGTTTGGTGCTTTGTTGGAAGCCTAGATATTTGTATGTTTCTTTATCGAACATGTTATCGAGCGTTTCATTGTTGATGGTTTCTGTCTCATGGTGGCACTTCCATTGGCCTTTGTTGATGTGGAGCACTTTGCATTTACTTATACCAAATTCCATATTGACATCTAAGGTGAATATTTCTGTGATTTTGAGGAGTTCTTTCAGCTGTGTTTGTGTGGCAGCGTAGAGTTTTATGTCGTCCATATATAGGAGGTGGTTTATTTTATGTTGATTCACTTTTTGGTGTCTGATATTGAAGCCGTGCTCTGTTTCTGTTTAGTATATTTGAGAGTGGATTGAGACAGAGGCAAAACCATAGAGCACTGAGCGAGTCTCCCTGAAATATACCCGTCTGATGTACAGCTCTTCTGTTTGGATCCGTTCGGTTTGTGTTTCTAGGCGTATTTTGGTTTTCCATGTTTTCATAATTTGCGCGAGAAACTGCCTGAGGTGTGGGTTGATTTTATAGATTTCTAGGGCCCTGATTAACCAGCTGTGGGGTATGGAGTCGAAGGCTTTTTTATAGTCTATGTAACCGATGTGAAGGTTTCTGTGTTCTTTTTTTTCTGGTTTGTCCCATAATCACGCTATCTATAATCAGCTGCTCTTTGCATCCTCGACTATTTTTTCCTGCATCCCTTCTGCTCTTCTGTGAGGATATTGTTGTCTGTTAGGTGTTGTTCTATTTTCTTCGATATTGTGGCTGTGATGATCTTGTATAGGGTTGGAAGACAGGTGATAGGTCGGTAGTTTGACGGGTTTTGTGGTGTCTGAGCTTTTGGGTTTAACGTATGTTATTCCTTGTGTGAGGAAAGTGGGAAATGTGTGTGGTTGTAGAATGGCTTTGTTGATTTGGTGTGTGAGTGCTTCGTGTGTGGTGGTAAACTGTTTGTACCAGAAGTTTTGTATATTGTCTATTCCAGGACATTTCCAGTTGTGTGTGTGTTTGATAGTTTCTGTAATTTCTTGTGTATTAAATGTGGTATTTTCTTGTTCTGTCACATGTTTATGTTTGTCTTCTTCGGCTTTGATCCAGGGGGTGTTATTATTGTGTTGTTTGGGTTCTGACCAGATACTTTTCCAATAATCTGTGAGTTCTTGTTTGTTTGATGGTTCAGTCACTGCTATCTGTTTGTTGTACGTAGTTTTCCGGTAGAACTGTTTTTCGCTTCTTCGGAAGAGGTTGTTGGTGTCTTTCCTCTCATTTGATTCTTTGTATCTACGGAGTCTTGCGGCATATACAGATAGTTTTTTGTTTCAAGGTATCGAGGATTTCTGGCAGTGTTCTGTTGGGAGACTTAGATTTGATCTTGTTTGCCCCCTGTGTGACACGTTTGGACGCGTTCCCGCTTATAAACTGGGTAAGATGTCCTAGATCTCTCCTGATGTTGTTGATTTTGTTTTCTATTCTTATTTGCCATTTGAATTTTGGTTTTGTCCTGTTGGGGTTTCCTTGTCGTTGAGGGAGTTTTTGATTATTTTGTGTTAGAGTAGAGTTGTGATTGCTGCTGCGTATATTATTGTGTGAATGTCTTCGATTGTGCTTGAGTCTGTTATATACTGAGGTATTATGTGCTTGTTTAGTGTGTTGAGAATTGGTTGCGTGCTCTGTCTGAAGATTAAACGAGGGATGGGATTTCTTGTTGTGGGGTCGGTGCCTGACCATCGAGCTAGATGTGACTCCATTTTTGCTTTAAGTGTTTGTATGAGAGGTGATTCGGGGTGATGTTGTGTGGATGTCGTTGAGGGTGGCGAGTGATTCATGTTGTTGTCTGTGATATGGTGTTGCGCGGTACTCGCAATATTATTTTGCGTTATGCTCCTCCTGGGTGGTGGGTATTGTTGTGTTCGACTGGGTGGTTGTGTGTGTGTGAGGCTGGTTCGGTTATTATTAATATTATTATTATTATTATTTATTACAAAAAGTTCTTCTTTCTCACATTTGATCAATGTGGTTCCATGTTTGGCTGACGGGCCAAAACCAAGTCAGCACAAACGCTATTACCATTCCGTATTAAGGAATGACCTGACAATGTTACATGTTTTCAAAATCACTGACTTCTGAATGCTTCTGTGTATGTCCGTTGTTGAGTCCCAATTGCACTAAATGTGGTGTGAATGTTATTGGTGTAAGGCCTGTGGCTGATATAATGAGGGGGACAATGATGACTTTTTCCTGTCTCCATAGCCTTTTTATTTCCGTTGCAAGGTCTGTGTATTTGGAAATCTTTTCTGTGTATTTCGCTTGGATGTTTGTGTCGTTGGGGACAGCTATGTCAATCAGATAGGTGACTTTTCCTTTTTTGCACTGAAAAGTAATATCGGGTCTATTGGCGGAGACTGTTTTATCTGTATGGATACCGATATCCCAGTAGAGCTTGTAATCTTCATTTTCAAGTATGGATGTTGGCGTGTATTTGTAGTAGGGATCTGTGTTTTCTATGAGTCTGTATGTTGTGGCTAGTGCTTGGTGAACCACTTTGGCAGCTGAATCATGCCTGGCTGTGTACTCCGTTCCGGCCAATATTTTACATCCGCTCGTTATGTGTTCGATCGTTTCTTTCTGCTGGTGGCATTTCCTACATCTGTCCTCTGCAATAGTCGGGTCTTTGATGATATGCTTTTGGTAGTTTCTGGTTAATATGACTTTATCCTGGATGGCAAGTAAGAAGCCTTCAGTCTCAGGGAATAGCTGCCCATCCCGTAACCAGGTGTATGATTGTTTTTTATTTACGTGGTCTTGTTCTATGTGGTATCTGTGTTTTCCGTGGAGTGTTTTCTCTGACCACGTTTTCATCTTTTCCTGTTGTAATTGGGTGTAACTCTGTGTGTCTGCTGAGTGGTCTGCTCGGGCTAAGTCGAGAGGTGTGTAGTTTTTGTCTGCTTTCACTGTCGCTGTGTGGAGGCTGTTTTGCTTGCTGTGAAAGAATTTCCTAAGTGTTTGTATTTGTTTTGTGTGTAATGATCTGATGTCTATAATTCCTCTTCCTCCTGCCTTCCTCTCGATGGTAAGTCTTTCTTTGCATGCGTTGGGGTGTAATTTCCTGTATTTGGTGAACTGAGATCGTATAAGGATGTGAATATTTTCTATGTCTGTTTGTGACCATTTGATGATACCAAATGAATATGTGAGTATAGGTATAGCGAACGTGTTGATGGCTTTAGTGAGATTCTTAGAGTTGAGTTTTGTTTGCAAAAGTTTCGTCAGTCTGTTTTTGAATTCGGTTCTGAGCTCTGTTTTGATGTGAGTGTGGTTGAGTTTGGTGCTTTGTTGGAAGCCTAGATATTTGTATGTTTCTTTATCGAACATGTTATCGAGCGTTTCATTGTTGATGGTTTCTGTCTCATGGTGGTGCTTCCATTGGCCTTTGTTGATGTGGAGCACTTTGCATTTACTTATACCAAATTCCATATTGACATCTAAGGTGAATATTTCTGTGATTTTGAGGAGTTCTTTCAGCTGTGTTTGTGTGGCAGCGTAGAGTTTTATGTCGTCCATATATAGGAGGTGGTTTATTTTATGTTGATTCTCTTTTTGGTGTCTGATACTGAAGCCATGCTCTGTTCTGTTTAGTATATTTGAGAGTGGATTGAGACAGAGGCAAAACCATAGAGCACTGAGCGAGTCTCCCTGAAATATACCCCGTCTGATGTACAGCTCTTCTGTTTGGATCCGTTCGGTTTGTGTTTCTAGGCGTATTTTGGTTTTCCATGTTTTCATAATTTGCGCGAGAAACTGCCTGAGGTGTGGGTTGATTTTATAGATTTCTAGGGCCCTGATTAACCAGCTGTGGGGTATGGAGTCGAAGGCTTTTTTATAGTCTATGTAACCGATGTGAAGGTTTCTGTGTTCTTTTCTGGTTTGTCCCATAATCACGCTATCTATAATCAGCTGCTCTTTGCATCCTCGACTATTTTTCCTGCATCCCTTCTGCTCTTCTGTGAGGATATTGTTGTCTGTTAGGTGTTGTTCTATTTTCTTCGATATTGTGGCTGTGATGATCTTGTATAGGGTTGGAAGACAGGTGATAGGTCGGTAGTTTGACGGGTTTGTGGTGTCTGAGCTTTTGGGTTTAACGTATGTTATTCCTTGTGTGAGGAAAGTGGGAAATGTGTGTGGTTGTAGAATGGCTTTGTTGATTTGGTGTGTGAGTGCTTCGTGTGTGGTGGTAAACTGTTTGTACCAGAAGTTTTGTATATTGTCTATTCCAGGACATTTCCAGTTGTGTGTGTGTTTGATAGTTTCTGTAATTTCTTGTGTATTAAATGTGGTATTTTCTTGTTCTGTCACATGTTTATGTTTGTCTTCTTCGGCTTTGATCCAGGGGGTGTTATTATTGTGTTGTTTGGGTTCTGACCAGATACTTTTCCAATAACTCTGTGAGTTCTTGTTTGTTTGGTGGTTCAATCACTGTTATCTGTTTGTTGTACATAGTTTTCCGATAGAACTGTTTTTCGCTTCTTCGGAAGAGGTTGTTGGTGTCTTTCCTCTCATTTGATTCTTTGTATCTACGGAGTCTTGCGGGCATATACAGATAGTTTTTGTTTCAAGGTATCGAGGATTTCTGGCAGTGTTCTGTTGGGAGACTTAGATTTGATCTTGTTTGCCCCCTGTGTGACACGTTTGGACGCGTTCCCGCTTATAAACTGGGTAAGATGTCCTAGATCTCTCCTGATGTTGTTGATTTTGTTTTCTATTCTTATTTGCCATTTGAATTTTGGTTTTTGTCCTGTTGGGGTTTCCTTGTCGTTGAGGGAGTTTTTGATTATTTTGTGTTAGAGTGGTGATTGCTGCTGCGTATATTATTGTGTGAATGTCTTCGATTGTGCTTGAGTCCGTTATATACTGAGGTATTATGTGCTTGTTTAGTGTGTTGAGGATTGGTTGCGTGCTCTGTCTGAAGATTAAACGAGGGATGGAATTTCTTGTTGTGGGGTCGGTGCCTGACCATCGAGCTAGATGTGACTCCATTTTTGCTTTAAGTGTTTGTATGAGAGGTGATTCGGGGTGATGTTGTATGGATGTCGTTGAGGGTGGCGAGTGATTCATGTTGTTGTCTGTGATATGGTGTTGCGCGGTACTCGCAATATTATTTTGCGTTATGCTCCTCCTGGGTGGTGGGTATTGTTGTGTTCGACTGGGTGGTTGTGTGTGTGAGGCTGGTTCGGAATCTGCTTTATTGTTTTTATTGTTTGGTTGGTCTGTGTTCAGTTCAACAGCCACTGTGTCCTTGATGGTTTGCAATTCGAGAGGTGTGAGACGATTGTTCTTGGTAATAACTCTTTTTTGGTCTACTACTCTCTGTTCTGAAACAAGTAATTGCAGATGTGGATATTCGGTCAAGAAAAGTCTGTGCAGTTGCTGTCTGTAGCCCGATGTTATTATTTCGAGTTTGGTGGCGGTGTAGTAACAGCGCATCACCGTCCTATTCATCGCATCCGTCCACTTTAACCGCTGTCTTGGTTTTCCAGCCTTGGTAGTTGCATGTTGTCCTTGCAATACATACGGGCCCTGGCTGGCTTTGGTGGTTGTGTTTGTCCCGTATCTACGTCGGTTGCGCTTGGGATTGATGTTGGTGGGTCCAAGCGGCGAGTGATTCTCTTCTCAGTGATTTCTTTGTCAGGTTTTGTGTTTTCATTACAGCAACGCATGGCGTGTTCGTTGATTCCTGTGGTGCAACTCATGCGCTGCTGTGATTTTCCCGCCTTGGTGGGTGTCGGCTTAGTCGCCAATACAACACTTTTGGCAGGTCCATTTTCGGTTGCCTGGTCTTCATCGTTTTGGTCGAGCTGCCATTTCCCGCGACGTCCTCGGCCGTTACGTCGCTCGCCCGATGCTTTCTTTTATTGGTCTGTTGTTCTCTGGAATGTTTTCAGTGTTTTGTGGTGTCAGAAGCTCAAAGTGTCCCGACATTGGGTTGCCTGTTAGTAGAAGGTAAATGGTTTTGTTGTATTTTCCCGTGCTTATTATTGTTGGTCTGTCCGTAAAAGTTATTTTTGTATGTCTTGTTCTTCGTTGTTTTGAGAAGATATGAAAGTTGCTATTTTGTGTTTCCGAGAGGGCAAGTATCTCTAGGCTCGTTCCATAGGTGCCATTTTTCCGCATATAATTATAATAGTTATTGAAGTCTTTTATATCGTCGACTTCAATTAATGAAAATGTGTGAAGTTCCGACCAGTTTTGTTGTAAATATCTTAGAGCAACCTCTCGGAGTTTCTCATGATGGTTCTGGTGGCCATATAAGTATAAGCTAACTGCACGGAAAAGGCAATTTCCATCACCTACAATGTCGGATCTGGTAAAACTATCGGGAGTAGTTTCGACTGAGGCGGTTGTTTGGTTCGTCTGTAGTTGTTGTTGTGGTGTTGCTGTAGCTGTTTGTACGACAGGGGTCCGCCTCCCGCAACACCCTTCCATTTTCATTATTATAATTATTATTGTTTAACATAGTATTCCCACGAGTATCCTAGGAAAGAAAGGTCGACTGCGGCAGAGCCTGGATGCCACAGCAAGGCTACTTACTCCCGGAGGGCGCCCGGTATCCGGTATTATTATTATTATTATTATTATTATATGTTCATTTTTAAGTAAAGTAATAGAATACATTATTATTTATATTTATTTTTTACTTTTATAATATTATATTTAGATTTAGTTCATTCGCCCTGCATGTTAAAAATTTAAAATGAGTTTTTTATTGCTACATTTGTATAGTACTCGTATCATGTAATGTGAAACAATAAATTTACAATTTTCAAGTCTATTTCGATTTTTTTACTGCATATTTACAACATGTATGTGCATATTTTGAGAAAATTATTTGCATATTTATGCGCATATTTTAAAGTTTTTCACTTGCATATTTGGGTTTCGTTAATAATGGACAATAAGCGAGGGAAAATTATTGGCTAATTTAGATTTTGTGATGTACACATTCAAAAAGATATTGAGAAAATGACAGAACAGATACTTTAAATATATAAACAATAAGGCCAATAAACCTATAGGCTACTAATACATAATTATTATTGTGCTATTGTATACTATTTTTCATGCAAAAAAGTAAGCCTAAGATAGGAAATATGTAAATTCATAATTGTTGCCTCAAGTAGTGGTTCCAAAGAGTGCGCCGCGATGCTCTGGAAACCGCGACTCCTTCACAGGGGTACAGTAAAATATTATAATGTTTTCGTAATTTATCTTTTCCCAACCACTGCTACTTTGCAAACTGTATTTGTTAGAATTTGAGAAAACCTATCTCTGGACAAAACCAAAACTTTTGATATTCTAAATAAAGTAATTTACTAGATTAAAAGTCTATCGGCTGGAAAAGACCGGAAATCCAATCTACAGCTTTGCAGATGACAGTACGCTTATCTCTTTATTCACTTTGAACGCTCGGACATCGGCTGCTCAGGCGAGTGTCCGCAGACAGCGGGAAGTTGTTCAACTTAACAAAGGCCTGGAAGAAATTCTATCTTGGGGTGGCAGTAACCAAGTGGAATTTAACGCTACAAAAACCCAGGCGGCAGTTTTTCTAAAAAAGCTAATGTTGCTGAACCCGACATAGTTATGGCGGGGCACTCCATTCCTCTAACATCGTCACTTCATTTGTTGGGCGTTAATTTGGGAGCAAATATGTCCTGGCATGAGCAAGTTGCAGGCATAGCAAGGAGAGCTTCTCAAAAGTTGGGAATATTATTTCGAACAAGAAAGCTTTACACTCCACAACAACTGCTCAAGCTCAAATTCGACCAACTATGGAATACTGCTCCCATGTTTGGGGCTCCGCTCCCAAACATACACTGCATTTGTTGGATTCTATTCAAAGAAGAGCTGTTCGTCTGATTGGAGACCCAGAACTGACCGGCGGCTCAGAACTAACCGGCGGCTTTGATTCGCTGGAACATCGAAGAACGGTTGGCGACTTCAGCTTATTCTACAAGTATTTCCATGGAAAGTGTTCGGAGGATGTGGCTCGTTTAATTCCTACCAGAAACGGTTCATGTTTAGAAATACACATCGCGCTGATATTTCACATCCGTATGAGGTTCAGCTTGTTACTCCTCGTACACGCTTTTCAAGCAGTCTTTTATAAGGAGAACATCATCCCTTTGGAATAATTTGCCCAGGACTGTGTTTCCCAACGAGTACAATTTACTGCGATTCAAGAGCAACGTGAATCGCCTTTTCCGCACACGTGCCGCTCCTGTAGCGCTTTAGGGACCTCCCTGCAGCACGTGTGCTAGACCAATAAAAAAAAATAAATAAAAATGTTAAAATTGGCAAAACAATTAATTTGAAAATTTCGTTATTTTTTAGTATTTTTAATTTGAAAAGCCTTCTTTTTTTATATAAATATCTTGTGGTAAACTACCTATCATAAAAGATACAGGTAATAATGCTTGAATTAGGTAATTTTTTAGTGTGAGAAAATCCGTATACATAAGTATCATCATTTATTACTTTAAAATCCCCAGGGAGAAAGCTTGGATTACGTTACATTTAGTCAGAAAACGCTTAACGCTGTGTTCTACGTGCGAGGAGGTGCGTGCGACGAGAGTGTCCGGACATTCTCATGGGGCGAGAAGTCCCCAGACTTTTAAATAAAAAAGAATGTTTTTGTCAAAAATCGATTTTAGTCTTCAAACATAGTTTCCTTCAAGGGCGATATACTTATTCAAGCGATTTTTCATCATTTGGATACTTTTCATAAAGTACGATTTGTCGAGCTCACAGTTTCTCACTCGACTTCTTCATTTGAGCGAAATCTCTTTCACTGGAGATACCTTTTTAAATCTGGAAAGAGGTAATAATTGCTGGGAGCCAGATTTGGTGAATGCGGCGGATGAGAAAGTAGGGGGAGACGGGTTCTTGGCAGGACGGGAAATGTGCTAGTGTGCGTGACTCGTACACGCAAATGAGCTGGCGACAGCGCTATTCGTACGAACTTCAGTGGCCTTACATCAGTCAGCCGGAAAGGAACGTGTCGCTGCTTGTTTTGGCGGTTTTACGTAGTTTTGTGACAAACATCGATGTGTTATGATGTGAGTAAGCAAGTTTTTGCTATATTTTCAACCAAAGACCGTAGCAGTAGTATCGGATATTGATATTAGGTACTGTTTATAGCCTTCACTGTTTTAGGTTAGAAATGCAGAAAAGGCAAAATATGTTTGTTGGAGCAAAACGATTGAGGCATAAAGGGATACTATCCTATCCTACCCCGTCTTTACGATAAGTGCTAAAAATTTTGTATTGGTTTCTTAGTTTTTTCTTCTTTTTTTTTCAGTCAAAATAATCCACAATTATAAATGGAAAAACAGATCGAGCCAAATGGGAAGAGGATGACATGAAAAGAGCAGTTAGCGATCTTATATCTGAAAAAAAACTGCATTTTTCTCCGAGGCTCAAACATATACATGTGCCGAAATCGACTTTAGAACGTCGCGTCAGGAAAATACGGAATAATGAAAATGAAGACAAAGATTCAGATAATGACTATGGAAAACAAAGTTTAGGACGTCTTTAATAAAGAGCAGGAGAATAAGTTATCATCTATAATATATATAAAATGCAACGTCTCTCTGTCTGTCTGTCCGTTAGTGCGCTTATCACTGGAGAACCACTTATCCGATTTACGTACTTTTTTTTTTACAACATACATATGTTCTCTGGCCAGGTTATAGGCTATATTTTATTACGATAGGTAGCATAAGGAATGATGAGCAGTGACGATAATAGTGAATAAAAGTCGGGAAAAAAGTTTTGCCGCTAGCGCGTTCCCTTGCAATACACAGCCTAAACCATTAAATATGGAACAATATTATGTAGCAGAGAACATCTATAATCTATAATATATATAAAATGCAATGTCTCTCTGTCTGTCTGTCTGTCCATTAGTGCGCTTATCACGCGAGAGAACCACTTATCCGATTTACGTGTCTTTTTTAAATTCATACATATATTCTTTGGCCAGGTTATATAATAATATAAATCTATATCTATAATATATATAAAATGCATCGTCTCTCTGTCTGTCTGTCCGTTAGTGCGCTTATCACTGGAGAACCACTTATCCGATTTACGTGTTTTTATAAATTTATACATATGTTCTATATAATTCGATATAAGCCTAAATAATGGGAGATAAGGAGAAATAATGGGAGATAAGCAGTCGAGATAAGCCTAGATAATGGGAGATAAGGTGAGATAATGGAAGATAAGGGGAAATAATGGGAGATAAGGAGAAATAATGGGAGATGGGCAGAGATAAGCCTAGATAATGGAAATTATGTAGAGATAATGGGCGATAAGGAGAAATAATGGGAGATAAGGGGAAATAATGGCAGATATTTTATTACGTTAGGTAACATAAGGAATAAGCAGTGACGATAGTAGTGAATCAAGTCCACGCGAGCTGAGCTGCGGGCACTGCTAGTAATATATAAAATCTATGGAAGCATGTTTATTTGGTATACAAACTGGTAAAGAGCTTAGTGTTTCAGTTTATCAACGGGCCGAAAGAAATAATATCTAAAACCCGTTCAACGCGGAAAAATGGAATGGCTGGAGAGGGCTGACTCAGTGGTTTTCTAAAGCGACATCCAGATCTGACATACAGGCGCCCAGAACCCACTTCTGACGCGAGAGCTATGGCCTTTAACCAGTGGCAGTTAATGAGTTCTTTACATTGTTGGAACAGGCTGTTGACAAGTATTCATTGACACCTGACAGAATATACAATGTCGACGAAACGGGTGTCAGCACAGTACCAAAGAGTCAATCAAAAATTTTGTCTTTGAAAGGCCAGAAACAAGTCGGCTGTCTGTCTTCAGCAGAAAGAACGCCAATTAGTAACAGCCGAAATTTGTTTTTAACGCGGCAGGAACTTATGTTCCACCAATGCTGATATACGCTCGGAAACGCATGAAAAATGAATTGCTGGATGATGCACCGTCGGGATTTTGGGGAACATGCAGTAATAATGGCTGAATAACTTCAAAAATATTTTTTGATTGGTTAAAATCGTTTGTAGAGTTTACAAGCGAGTCTTAGTACTACTGGATGGACATGTGTCACACACCAAAAACATTGAGGTAATTGACTATGCAAGAGAACATCATGTTATATTATTAGGTACACCGCCATACTGTACCCATAAATTGCAGCCTTTGAACGTTATCTTCATGCAACCGCTAAGTACTTACTGCAGAGGTAAAAAAGTGGTTGCGAGAGCACCCTGGTCGCGTCGTTATTCCTTATCAAGTGGCAAAGCTTTTTGGAAACTCTTGCCATCAAGCCGCAACGATGCTAACTGCCATAAATGATTTTAAAAAATGTGGAATATGGCCAGTGGACAGGAATGTATTTATAGAGGCGGACTTCATAGCCGCAGAGACTACTAATACCGAAAGAATTGTACCCACTTAGGATCTAAATGCAACAACCATTGAAACACCATTCCGATCTATAGCGTCCACTTCAGACATTTTAGAGGACTACAAATGACACCTGTAATAAAGAAAATCAAAAAAATCGGCAGACATCCCAGCCTAGTGCTTCAACTTCAGCTATTTTAGAGGACTCCACCGCAATTAACAACTGTAATGATGCAGTGCCAAAGATCTCTGAAACTGAACATTCTTTTAAGCCTACTATTCCTTCTTGTCAAAATGAAAAAAAATCTTAACACAGCCGTAAACTAATCAGCATAGACCTTCAATGTCAGTTACTATGGAGAAAGAAGAAACGCCGGACAGATAAATGGCAAATACGGTCAATCCGGCACACATCACAGCAATACCAAAAGAAGTTAGGACTCAAGAAAGAAAGACTAGAAAACGAGGTAAAAAACTGCAATATTCACGGATTTCTCCTTATAAAAATGAGCTTAAGAAAGTCTTAGAAAATAAAATTAAGAAAAAGAAGGCTAATGAACAAAAGAGTGAGAAAAAGAAATTTGGTAAGAAGATTGATGAACAAGAGACTAAAAAAATTAACTTGAAAAGAAAAAAAAAAAAATACAGGAAACCTGGAAAGAATAAAATTAAGTAGCCCGAGAAAGAAAGTGAGACGAACACTAATTCATCCCAAGAGGAAGATGATGATGATTGTGCTTGCATTTACTATGGGTACTTATATTTCGCAGTCAACCGAAGGATGAGTGACTTGTACCGTGTGCCACGGTTGGGCCCATAATTCTTGCGCTGGAGTTGATGATGAGGACGATTGAAGCGCATTACTTGTGAACGCTGCCAGCCATGACTAAAATATGTGCTCTTTTTTACCCCGTGCCATTTTCCATTATGCCCCGACCACGGGGCAAAATGGGAAAGTTGAGTTACTTATTGTTGTTTCTAATTACCAAAAAATTAAGTGATTTAGCCTGTAGAACAATTTGATTATATAAAGTTGATTTAAAAATGTTGCTATCTGAGTGAAAGTTATTCTATTAAACAGTTTAATTTTCTTTACATGATGTTTTTTTTCTTAAGTATCCCATTTTGCCCCGGTCTCCCCTAATTCGTAGCCCAATTGGTCCAATTTTACCATTGATTTTCTGAAGTTGGCAGCTGATTCATTATTTTAGTGAAACAACACTTCTTTCTTGGGTAAATGCAGCCTTTTTTTGATTTCATCACGTAATCATAAACAAATGTATTAGTGCCCGGTGACTGTTCTCATCCTTCTGAAGCTAGTAGATCAGTATTCCTTGCGCTTTTAAAAAAATACTTGCCTAAACTTTTCAGCTGATGCTTGGGTTTTTGAATGCGTCGGTCGACTTTCATACGGTTCCAGCCACTTTGCGGACTGCTTGTTGAATTTAGGCGTGTAGTTGTAGATCCATGTATGGTCCGTGTTACGTGTCGATGCAAAAACTCCTTTAAATTACACCGAAACAATGCCAAACAGCGTTCTGAATCTTCGAAATGTTGCTATTTTTGATCAACCGTGAGAATGCGGGGCACTCATAAGGCACATGGCTTTTTCGTATGCAAATATTCATGCAAAATATGCCTCACGCGTTCTGTTTACTCCTTCACTATGTCAGCTATCTCTCTCACTGATTTTTATTTGCGTTTTTTGGAATGTCTGCCTCATTTGGACGTCCGGATTGTGATGAATCATCGGTGCTTGTACCACTGCATTTAAGTTCACTAAACTATTGACACATAGTTGCTTTCAACTAAGCAGATGTGCCGTAACACTTTTCAATCCATTCTTGGGCAAGAAGCAATATTTAATCAACACACGCAATTCTTTTTGTTGCATCGTTTTGCAAAAATCAAAAGTAGCGTCACTCAAACAGCTGTAACTCGGAAACTAATAGACAAAATGTCACGAATTTTCTAAGCGTTGACACTTGCTGAAAATCACATTAGTTTTTGTGTTCGTGCTGCCATCTCTCGAAAAGTCTTGAGATTTTTACCCGATGGTATAAGTGTCGTGATTAGCTGCAAAATTTACAGGCTTGGACATTTTGGAAAAAAAAACTATATTATTAATGACTTCATTATCAGGAATAGTTTCATTCGTATAACGTTTATTTACATCTAGACAAAGGAATAAAAATTGCCAATAGTTAATATAACTGTAATATGTAGGGATTGGAAAATATTTTATTGAATGATAAAGTTATAAATTAGTGAGTTTAATCTTATAGATTGTAATTAGTGTCTTAGTGCACCTTGATTCACAAAAGGTCTAGCCGGATAAGGTAGTAAAATCGGCCCTTAAAACAAATGCAATGTAAGTATATATATATATATATATATATATATATATATATATATATATATATATATATATATATATATATATATATATATATGTATACATATATATATATATATATATATATATATATATATATATATATATATATATATATGTATATATATATATATATATATATATATATATATATATATATATATATATATATATATATATATATATGTATACATATATATATATATATATATATATATATATATATATATATATATATATATATATATATATATATAGATATATATATATATATATATATATATATATATATATATATATATATATATATATATATATATACTATATATATATATAATATATATATATATATATATATATATATATATATATTAGCCTAGTTATAAATTAGTGAGTTTAATCTTATAGATTGTAATTAGTGTCTTAGTGCACCTTGATTCACAAAAGGTCTAGCGGATAAGGTAGTAAAATCGGCCCTTAAAACAAATGCAATGTAAGTATATATATATATATATATATATATATATATATATATATATATATATATATAATATATATATATATATATATATATATATATATGTATACATATATATATATATATATATATATATATATATATATATATATATGTATATATATATATATATATATATATATATATATATATATATATATATATATATATATATATATATATATATATACTAGCCGGGCCCGCGGCTCCGCTCGCTATATCTACATCGTCACTGCTTATTCCTTATGTTACCCAACGTAATAAAATATCTCCCATTATTTCTCCTTATCTCCCATCATCTCACGATAACTCCCATTACCTAGACTTATCTCTGCTTATCTCCCATTATCTCTCCTTATCTCCCATTATTTATACTTATCTCCCATTATCTCACCTTATCTCCTATTATCGAGGCTTATATCGACTTATCTCCCATTATTTCTCCTTATCTCCCATTATCTCACCTTATCTCCCATTATCTAGGCTTATATCGAATTATATAGAACATATGTATAAATTTATAAAAAAACACGTAAATCGGATAAGTGGTTCTCGAGTGATAAGCGCACTAACGGACAGACAGACTGACAGATAGACGTTGCATTTTATATATATTGTATTCTTTGCTACATGATATTGTTCCATATTTAATGCTTTAGAGAGTGTATTGCAAGAGAACGCGCTAGCGGCAAACTTTTCTCCGACTTGATTCACTATTATCGTCACTGCTTATTCTTTATGTTACCTAACGCAGTAAAAATATATCCTATAACCTGGCCAGAGAACATACGTATGTTTAAAAAAAGCACGTTAAATCGGATAACTGGTTCTCCAGTGATAAGCACACTAACGGACGGATAGACAGACTGACGGACAGAGAGACATTGCATTTTATATATATTATAGATATTCTCTGCTACATAATATTGTTCCATATTTAATGGTTTGGACTGTGTATTGCAAGAGAACGCGCTAGCGGCAAACTTTGTCCGACTTCATTTACTATTATTGTCACTGCTCATTCCTTATGCTACCTATCGTAATAAAAATATAGCCTGTAACCTGGCCGGAGAACATATGTATGTTTTTAAAAAAAAAAAGTACGAAAATGGGATAAGTGGTTCTCCAGTGATAAGGGCACTAACGGACAGACAGACAGACAGAGATACGTTGCATTTTATATATATTATAGATGTAATAAAATATATACCTGTAACCTGGTCAGAGAACATATGTATGAATTTAAAAAATCACGTAAATCGGATAAGTGGTTCTCGAGGGATAAGCACATTAACGGACAGACAGACAGACAGACAGACATTGCATTTCATATTTATTATAGATATAGATTATTATTATTATTATATAACCTGGCCAAAGAATATATGTTTGAATTTAAAAAAAGACAGGTAAATCGGATAAGTGGTTCCCGCGTGATAAACGCACTAATGGACAGACAGACAGACAGAGAGATATTGCATTTTATATATATTATAGATTATACATTACAGATATTCTTTGCTACATAATATTGTTCCATATTTAATGGTTTAGGCTGTCTATTGCAAAGGCACGCGCTAGCGGCAAACTTATTTCCGACATCATTCACTATTTTACGTCACTGCTCATTCCTTATGCTACCTATCGTAATAAAATATAGCCTATAACCTGGCCAGAGAACATATGTATGTTTTAAGAAAAAAAGTACGTAAATCGGATAAGTGGTTCTTCAGTGATAGGCGCACTAACGGACAGACAGACAGACAGAGAGACGTTGCATTTTATATATATTATATATATATATATATATATATATATATATATATATATTATATATATATATATATATATATATATAATCTTGTAGGTATTGTTGAGAAAGGTCTACCCTGAAATTTTCAGATCTTCAATTCACTCATGTAAGTCATAACCTCAAAATTGGTGTTTTTATTTATTTGTCACATACTCCTACAGCTTTTGGCCGTTTAACTAGAAATTTGAGGAGGTAGTAGGTAATAGTTAGTACTCTAACCTGATTTTTTTTAGCACGAAATTCAAAAAAAAAATTAAAAATTTTGATGAAAAAATCCATATATATCGAAATATGTATATTGTGTAGGTACGAAACTCATACAATCTGTGCAGATATATGTCATAAACAGGTCTGTCAAATTTCAGAAGGATCGGAGTACGAGCCGCAAAGTTGTGCCCAAAATACCAACGAACCAACCTAAAAATCCTCATTTTTCGGCTCTTTAATTCTATCAAGTTTGTCATTTTCTCAGCTTCAGTTGATATGAAAACTGAAATATGAAGATTTTTTACAGTAACAAATACATAAAATCAACATTTTCGCTATATATTCTCAATATAAAATGGATTAAATAAATAAATATACCTAATTATATAGTAATAACTTTTTTTTCGATTTTTTGAAGCATATATTTATGTGTGCAAGTACGTATGTGTGCGTGTGTGGGTGTAGGATTCATTATTGGAAAAACTGAATTTTAATAAGAAAAATAATGCTCAAATATCCAATTTATTTTAACTAAATTACATATAGTTAATGTATCGAAGGGACGAGCAGATGATTTTGTAATAAGTTATAATTTATATAATTAATAATAGGGTGAATTCGTGTTGAGGGTCAAAGCGTCAGCTGAAAAGGCACTTTAATATAACCTACTATGTATATATATATATATATATATATATATATATATATATATATATATATATATATATATATATTGCTGCACTGCCTCGCTACTTTGTTTATTTTACGTGCACTACGATGATCTTATTGAATATAGCTTTGGGGGTGTACACACAGTTTATACTATTATGATTCATACTAACAGCAGACAGCACATGTGTAAGATAAAAAGTAACAAACATACTTATATAGTTACAGAATAGATTTTATTTAGTAGTATTCAGGATCAGAATATAGTAACTTTCCATTGAATAAGCAAGTTTATATTAAAAACATTAATTGTAAGTTTTTATGTACATCCTCATTAGTATTGAGTTATATTATTACACATTATTATCTATAATATATATAAAATGCAACGTCTCTCTGTCTGTCTGTCTGTCCGTCCGTTAGTGCGCTTATCACTGGAGAACCACTTATCCGATTTACGTACTTTTTTTTTTAACATTTTAAACTGGCCGGTTATAGGCTATATTTTAATACTTTAGGTAGCATACGGAATGAGCAGTGACGATAATAGTGAATGAAGTTGGAAAAAAAAGTTTGCCGCTAGCGCGTTCTTTTGCGATACACAGCCTAAACCATTAAATACGGAACAATATTATGTAGCAGAGAATATCTATAATCTATAATCTATAATATATGTAAAATGCAATGTCCCTCTGTCTATCTGTCTGTCCATTAGTGCATTTATCACGCGGACCACTTATCCGATTTACGTGTTTTTTTTTTTTCATACATATATTCTTTGGTCAGGTTATATAATAATAATAATAATCTATATTTATAATATATATAAAATGGAATGTCTCTCTGTCTGTCGTCCTGTCTGTCCGTTAGTGCGCTTATCACAGGAGAACTACTTATCCGATTAACGTAGTTTTTTTTTTTAAAACATACTTTTCTGGCCAGGTTATAGGCTATATTTTATTTCGGTAGGTAGCATAAGGAATGAGCAGTGATGATAATAGTGAATGAAGTCGGAAAAAAGTTTGCCGCTAGCGCGTACTCTTGCAATACACAGCCTAAACCATTAAATATGGAACAGTATTATATAGCAGAGAATATATGTAATCTATAATCTATAATATATATAAAATGCAATATCTCTCCGTCTGTCTGTCCATTAGTGCGTTTTTCATGCGAGAACCACTTATCCGATTTACGTTTTTTTTTTTATAAAATACATATGTTCTCTGGCCTGGTAACGTATTTTATTACCTAAGGTAACATAAGAAAAATATGCAGTGGCGATAATAGAGAATCAAGACCACGCGAGCGGAGCCGGGGGCACAGCTAATTATATTATATATTAAAATCTTCATATTTCAGTTTTCATATTAACTGAAGCTGAGAAAAAGAAAAACTTGATAGAATTAAATAGAATTTTACTTAGACAGCCGAAGAGGGTTTTTAGGATGGTTTGTTGGCGTTTTGGGCATAACTTTGCGGCCCGTACTCCGATCGTTATAAAATTTGACAGACATGTTTGTGACATAAGTCTGCATATGTTGTGTGAGTTTCGTACCTACACGATATATACATTTCGATATATATGGATTTTTCCATCAAAATTTTAATTTTTCCATCCAAATTTTTTTTTTTTTTTTTGAATTTCGATCCAAAAAATAAAAAATCAGGTTAGAGTTTTTTTTTTTATAGGTCTAGCACAGCAGAAATAATATTCCCAACTTTTGAGAATCTCTCCTTGCTATGCCTGCAACATGCTCATGCCAGGACATATTTGCTCCCAAACTAACGCCCAACAAATTGAGCGACGATGCTAGGGGAATGGAGTGCCCCGACATAATTATGTCGGGTTCAGCAACGTTAACTTTTTTTTAGAAAAACTGCCGCCTGGGTTTTTGTAGCGTTAAATTCCACTTGGTTACTGTGGCCCCAAGATAGAATTTCTTCCAGGTCTTTGTTAAGTTGAACGACCTCCTACTGTCTGCGGATATTTGCCTGAGCAGCCGATGTCCGAACGTTCAAGGAGAATGAAGAGACAAGCGTACTGTCATCTGCAAAGCTGTAGATTGCGGTCTTTTCCAGCAGATCGTTAATGTAAATGAGAAAGAGAGTAGGAGACAGTATGGAGCCCTGGGGCACACCGGCGTTGATAGTGAAGGTGTTAGAAAGAAATCCGTCGACCGCCACTCGTAAAGAACGCTCTCTGAGGAAACATGAGAGCCACAAACAGAACCTAAGAGCGTAACTTAGCCAACAGACATACCATAAGAGCGTAACTTAGCCAACAGTCCATCGTGCCAAACACGGTCGAATGCCTTGGATTTGTCAAGAGCAACCGCTCGAGATTCTCCAAAGTGTTCAATTGCGTTGTTCCAAACATGTGTTACATAAGTCAGAAGATTTCCTGTTGATCTATGTTTACGAAAACCATATTGGTGATCGCTAATAATATTGAATCGTTTAAGATATTTTAAAAGATGCTCATTGATAACCTTTTTCATGACTTTCGATATTATTGAAAGCAGTGCGACTGGTCGGTAGTTATTTGGCAAGGACTTCTTGCCTTTATAGGTATCGGCTGAACTGTGGCACATTTCCAGCAGGACGGAAATATTCCCTTTCTGTAGGATAGGTTAAAAAGTCTACAGGAAACTGGTGTTAGGTCCCTTGCACAGTTTTTGAGAACTATGGCAGGTATTCCGTTAGCGCCAGAAGCCTTTTTGGTGTCTAGCTTCATTAAAATACGCTTTATGATGCGCTGTCTGAAGACAACATCGGGCATCTTTGACTGCAATGTGGAAATAGTAGGTGGTGTTTTTCCTTGGAAATCGACAGTAGAATGTGAAGCAAAAAGTTCAGCCAACAAGTTCGCTCTCTCAACAGGCGTGGTTGCAATGGAATTGTCTGGCCGTGTGAATGGTGGATTTGGTAAAATTTTGAATAACTATTACCTACTATCTTCTTAAATTTCGAGTCAATTGACCAAAAGCTGTACGAGACAAAAAAAAACACTAATTTTGAGGTTATGGCTGACTGGAGTGAGTAGGAGGTCTGAAAAATTCTGGAGAGGCTTTTCTCAACAATACCTACAAGATGTATATACTTACACACACTTGTTTTAAGGGCCGATTTTAGTACCTTATCCGGCTAGATCCTTTAGTTTTAATTAAGGACACTACTTTAAATAAAAAGTATTTTTTTTTAATATAATTTGCCAGCTTTGATTCAAAGCGTATTTGTTTAAATTAGAAATATAATCTTAAATAACAACCCTTAGGGAAAAAATGTTCCAAGATGCACAATATAAAATATTTCGAATCCGTATCGAAAACTCTTAAAATTCGATGTTTGATAAACTACACATTTTAGAATAAAAATTTTACATTCGATCTAAATATAGAATAATATCTAATATATTCATACTTCATTAAAAGAAGTTTGATAAATATAAAATATTTTGTCTAACCTCGATATAAGAAAATTCTGGATTTGATCCATTTTATTTCATTTCAAAAAAGGCGATGCTGAACGGGTGGATAATTACAGGACTATTTTAAGCGTCGTCTCTAAAATATCTGAGAATATTCTTCACGATAGGTCGATAGGTTTCCTAAATAAATACAAACTTTTTAGTAATAGTCAACATGGATTTTCCACAGAATCGGCGGCTTCAAGTCTGGTGCAATCTGTGGTATCTAAAGTTGACAATGGGGAAAAGTTGTAATCTTTTCTTTTGATCTTTCTCGTGCGTTTGATGTCGTCAATAAGGGGTTTGTTACCAAAAAACTTGAAAGTATCGGTATAAGAGGAAACATAAATAAATAGATAAAATCATTCTTATCGAAAGTTTTGCGTTAGGGTTACTCAAACCATTTCTAAAGATTACGATTTGAATTTAGGTACTCCACAAGGTAGTTCGTTAGTCCCCCTTATCTTTCTTTTGTTTATTAATGACCTCCCGGAGCACATATATGAGGGGAAACTATTCATATATGCCAACGATACAACGATAGTAATAAGTGGCCGGTGCTGCGAAAAAATACCTGGGAATGTATCTACTATATTTCGGGAGTTTTCTGGTTGGTGTGACCCAATAGACTTATGATTAACTGTTGAAAGACGGTGTGTTTCGAGGTCGCAAAAATAAGAGCTGTCCATTCTGATTTTATTTTTCAGTTCAAGGGACATTTGCTTTGCAAGAAACTATCAATTTCCTGAGTCTGAACGTCTATTCGTATCGTAACTGTAGTGAACATGTTGATGGGTTGTACTCTAGGCTTAATAAGGCGTTTTATATTATTAACACCTTAAAAAATTCTTAAAAGGATAAAAACATTCTAATTAGTGTTTACTATGCTTTTGTATATTCAGCACTGTCCTATAATATAATAATATGGGGACAATCAGTGGACATTCATAGGCTATTTGTTATTCAAAAGAGAATAATTCGTATAATATTCAATTTACCCTATAATTCCACTTGTGGCGATATTTTTCGGAAGTATCCTATTTTGATCGTGGTCTTCATATATATTTTGTACACTATTTTTATTGTTATTTTTCTTTGACGAAACCAGTGTTACCAAATGTAATTTACTTGGTTAATAAAAAAATTTGAATTTCTCCAAACAAAATTTGACGACCAACCATCGCGACCTGCCATATATACCTAGATCAACAACTAAATGGAAACAGAAAATAAATAAAATCAATTTTAATTTTCGGAATCTCGACAGTTGATTTTTTTAAGGAAACATTAAGAAATTTATACTTTTTACTGTTCCTGCTATTTTTAAGAAGCCATGTATAATTTTTTTATGGGCATACCAACTCTCTGCCCTCTGCGGATATTTGCATGGGTAGCTAATGTTTAAGCGTACAAAATGAATGAAGAAATAAGCGTACTGTCTTTTCCAAAGCTGTAGATTAGATTCTTGGTCGAAATGAAAAAGAGAGTAGGGGTAGTGTGGAGCCTTGGGTCACATCGACGTTGATAGTGAAAGTATTGGAAAGAAATCCGTCGACTGTCATTCGTAAAAAACGCTCTCTGAGCAAATGTGAAAGCATGAACAAAACTTTTCAGACATACCATAAAAGCATATCTTAACCAACAATCCCTCATGCCAAACACAATCAAATGCCTTGGATATATCAAGTACAACCGTTAGCGATTCTCCAAAATATTCAGTTGTGTTGTTCCAAACATATGTCACATAAGTAACAATATTTCCTGTTGATCTTTGCTTATGAAAGCCATATTAATGGCCGCTAATAATATAAAGATGCTGATTGATACCGGGACTTTCGATATTATTGAAAGCAGTGTGTCGGTAGTTGTTTGGTGGTCGTTCGCTCGCACATTTTTTGAGTACTCTGGCAGGTATTCCATTAGCGCCAAAATCTTTTTTTGTGTTAAAATAAGTTTTTTGATACGTCGTCTGAAGACAATATCGGACATCCTTGACTGAACTATGGGAACAGTTAGTCGTGTTTTTCCTTGCACATCGACAGTAGAATGTATAGCAGAGTTCAGCCAACAAGTTTGCTTTCTCAACAGGTGTGACTTCAGAAGTATTAAACTAATAAATTATATATACAACAATCAAAATATATTTTAAAAGTTTGTTACTTGAAAAAAGTTCTTTGTAGAGAGAAAGTGGCTATAAGATACTCATAAAAAAATATCTTAGGTGTACGGCAATTACCGTCTATTTTATTTTCAAATTACAGTTTCGATGGGGTCAAAACCTAAACTAATTTAGGATTACCCCACATCGAGAACACCGGTTGGGGCAAGAACTGGGGAAACTATTAACTTGTTTGACGTTTTATTGTGGTTAGAACTTATGTTGGTAGAAGTTGTCCCTCACGAATAAAATAGTGTAGGAGTAGGTAACAATCAGAGATCTATGTGTACCCACTGCAACTCGATAGTGTAACAGAAATTAAATTAAATTTCTGTTAGGAACTTTGACACACAGGTAATATTAATTTGAGAAAAGTTGTAATAACCTCAAAACTTACCTGTTTTTTTTCCGAAATGGATCAACTTTCTGTCAACTAGTAAGTTATTATGATACTTGTCTAATATTGCACAAAAAATTATATGAAATTTTGTCACCCGTATCCAACACATCGCATCGCTCACTGCAAAACACTCACGTAGGAAACAATTTAAGTATTTATTTTACAAGGCGCATAATAATTAACTTTTTAATATATTTATTAATTTATTATATAATGGTTAACAATCTTAAGACAAACAATATTTAAAGTTCTAAGATTACATAAGAATTGTTTAAAGAAGGTTGAAAATTGGCAAATTTATAGAACTGTATGTGAGAGTGTATAGTTAATGTAAAGGAAAAAGAGAGGAGAATATTATGTGCATCTTTAAAATAAATCAGCGAGAGTGTAGGAAACAAATCAATTGACTTCCGCTTGCAAAGAACGAGGAAATTTAAAAACGATATATTACTAATATCCATAATAGCGCAACTTAGCCGACAATCCCTCATGCCAAGTTCTAAGATTACATAAGAATTGTTTAAAGAAGGTTGAAAATTGGCAAATTTATAGAACTGTATGTGAGAAATGAGCAATAATTTTCAATTTTCATATCATTCGTTAAGAATTTATCGTGCTCTTTGAAATAAATAATTTCAAAAAATTTAACAAAATAAAAATAGGTCGAACTATAAGGAATAGAGATATTGGTATATTGGAGGCACTCAAAGCAACAAATATGAAAAATACAATATATACTCGCAGAAGCCTATAGTTTCTATTTCTTAACTATCACAGTATTGTAATAGTAATTTACATCAGCTCGGCATTTGACTTGCTGGAGTAAAAGTTGAATATTTTTTGATCAAAATGAGGTAGGAGTCAAGTCTGGAAATTGCTAAAACAGTGCTCTGTGTAATATCACATCTAACTGATGCGCTCACGATATTTTAATTTTTTTCTCCTTCCCAATTTAATTCCCATTAATTCTCATTAACTGTTTTTGTAGCATAGCCAGAATTATTATTATTATTTTTTTTATGGTGTCTAGCACACGTGCTGCAGGGAAGAAGTCCCTAAAGCGCTACAGGAGCGACACGTGTGCGGAAAAAAAGCGATTCACGTTGTTCTTCAATCGCTGTAAATTGTACTTGGTGGGAAACACAGTCCTGGGCAAATTATTTCAATGGGATGATGTTCTCCATATAAAAGACTGCTTGAAAAGCGTTGTACGAGGGGTAACAAGCTGAACCTCATACAGATGTGAAGTATTAGTGCGACGTGTACTTCTAACATGCACCGCTCTGGGAGGAATTAAGCGGGCCACATCCTTCGAACACTTTCCATGAAAATACTTGTAGAATAGGCTCAACTCGCCAACCGTTCTTCGATGTTCCAGCGCATCAAGGCCGCTGGTCAGTTCCGGGTCTTCAATCAGACGAACAGCTCTTCTCTGAATAGAATCCAACAAATGCAGTGTATGTTTGGGAGCGGAGCCCCAAACATGGGAGCAGTATTCCATAGTTGGTCGAATTTGAGCTTTGTAAAGAATTAACAGTTGTTGTGGAGTGTAAAGGTTTCTGGTTCGAAATAATATTCACAACTTTTGAGAAGCTCTCCTTGCTATGCCTGCAACATGTTCATGCCAGGCCGCTCTCAAATTAACGCCCAACAAATTGAGCGACGACGTTAGAGGAATTGAGTGCCCCGACATAACTATGTCGGGTTCAGCAACGTTAACTTTTTTAGAAAAAAAACTGCCGCCTGGGTTTTTGTAGCGTTAAATTCCACTTTGTTACTGTCTCCCCAAGAAAAAATTTCTTCCAGGTATTTGCTAAGTTAAATGACTTCCTGCTGTCTGCGGATATTCGTCTGAGTAGCGATGTCCGAGCGTTCAAAGTGAATGAAGAGATAAGCTTACTGTCATCTGCAAAGCTGTAGATTGGATTCTCGGTCTTTTCCAGCAGATCGTTAATGTAAATGAGAAAAAGAGTAGGAGACAGTATGGATCCTTGAGGTACACCGGCGTTCATAGTGAAGGTGTTAGAAAGAAATCCGTCGACTGCCATTCGTAAAGAACGCTCTCTGAGGAAATATGGGAGCCACAAACAGGACTTTTCAGACATATCATAAGAGCGTAGCTTAGCCAACAGCCCATCGTGCCAAAGACGGTCGAATGCCTTGGATATGTCAAGAGCAATTAATGGTTATTGACTAATCAATTAACAAAAGACATACCAAAATTATCACAGAAACAGTGCATGCGAGTTAGGGAACGTAGTCCTAGGCCTTTCTTTCCAAACTAATAAGGTCTTTCATATAAAAGTTTGAAGTCTGAAGGAATAATAATCTGAACCTTATATAAACGTGATTTATTTGCACGAGGCATATTCATAGCATGCGTAGTTGTGGTAGGAATTAGGCGGGCTACATCTATTAGATACTTATCATTATAATATTTATATAAAAGATTCAAATGACCAACTTTTTTTCGATATTTCGAAGAACTAAGCTCTCTACTGAGTCTGGTATCCAGTCAGATGGATAGATTAGGTTAAATTTAATAAATACAGAGTGTGTTTTCGAGTATAGCCTAATCATGGGAGCAATATTTCATAGATTGTCAAACTTGAGGTTTTTATAGAATTAGAAGTTGCAGCTTTTGAAAAGATCTCATTGCTATGCATGCAAAATGATCATGTGATTTATTTGCTTCTTAGTTAACGGACTGATGATACTAACAGAATAAGGTGTAGTCTTGTATAACGTTAATTTTTAAAAAATAAATACTGCTTTAGTTTTTGTATTCCCTAAATAGAATTTCTCGCAGATAAGTGTGTGACCTCTCGCTGCCTGCGGAAACTAGCCTAGACAGCTGCTGACCAGGAGGAAATAAAGAAAGAAGCGTACTGTCATGGGTTAAGTTATAAATCAAAGTTTTTTATTTTCTTCAGTATATAGTTAATGTAAAGGAAAAAGAGAGGAGAATATTATGTGCAGCTTTAAAATAAATCAGCAAGGGTGTAGGAAAGAAATCAATTGACTTCCGCTTGCAAAGAACGAGAAAATTTATAAACGATATATTTCTAATATCCATAATAGCGCAACTTAGCCGACAATCCCTCATGCCACATACTTGGATAATGTCTTGGATATATCAAATTGAATGCTTGTCAAGCAATAAATTTTACATGTGACTTCGAAATTGTTAATCAATTAAAATTGATAAAAAATAAGGGTTACTTACTGAACTGAAAGTGTTTAATATATATTTTTTTGACATACATATTCGTTTAACTTACTTTTATTAGGAAAGTAACGAGAAATATACCGCACCAAATGTTGCCAGTGAGTATATAGTAAGCACATAAGTTCAAAAATATATTTCTTATCTACCAACAACACCTTTAAAAATTGATCTCGTAAATTGGATATGACTTTGGCATGTTGTCAAAGAGGTCACTATAAGGCATTTCAATTTATAACCTACAAAGGTGGACAAGAAGGTGACGTATTTTCCATATAATGCAGGAAAAATTTAATATTTGAATTTTCCGATAATATTTATTGAGGTTTAGGTATGGTATTTGCAAGAAAATAAGTTTTTATTAAAATAATGATCTGTTTTTCTTAGTAGTACAGATAAAGATGAGATATTATTGCATGGTCTAAATCGGTCTTAATTCCATTGTAGTCATAAATAAACAGCTTACCAAAATCTTTAACTGCAACATGATAATGCTTGCAGTTTGTTCAATCATTATAGAGTTTCGATCGTAAAAAATAAATTTTCTTACGATTTACAATAGTAAAAAATAAATGTTAAGGGGTTATACCATTGTAACTACTTAAAAATAAGGATAATTTTCTAGAATTTTCTTAAAATTTATTTATTATTTATTTGCAAATACACACAAATTTTGTTCGACCAAAATATTGAAATTTAAGGGGCCTTTGCCCCAGTAACATGACAGGTGAAAAAAAAGTGGCTCCACTGCTGCCGTGATAGGCGCCGCCACATTGTCTGGAGTAAAAAAAAACAAAATGATCATTAAAATAGACCATCAATCATCGATTTTAAAAAATTATGTAATTTCTAAGAATAGCGGCGTTTAGAAAAAAAAAAGGATAAAATTTTCCCCAAAAAGTGTCCGCTTTTTGCATGTCAAATTGACATTTTTGGTCCAATTAAAAATCCATGGTACATGGTACGAAAAAATATGTCACTAACATGCAAAAAAAAATTTATGTCGATAAAATAAATTGTTTTCGCGTTATAACTGCAGCAAATTAAAAAAATGCAGTTTTGAGAAAACGCGCTTAAAGAATGACTAACGTGTAACACATAAATAATGATCTAGTGCTACGTACCTACCTTTGTGACTATTTTGAGTTCACTGAAGTATGAGATGTTTCACTTTCACTTATGTGATGGCGTCACGGCATTGGAATTTTAATACCTACTCCAGTTCGCGTTACGCTTCCAAAAACAAGTGTATGGACCTCCGAGCAGCTGTGCCTGGCAACAGCTGTATTTTCAAAAATAAACATAGGCCGACTTGGATACTTCGACCTTTTACTCTATACATATAGAAGCATGAAAATATGTTAAAAAAAGATTTTTGAAATTATCACACTAGTATAGCCCATTGAGATATGGACGAATTGGAAGGTTCATGTAAAAATAATTTGCGTAATGTAAATTTTAGAACCTAATATTGCATGGAATAATAATGGCATTTATTGAAAATTAAATTAAATGAAAAATTGTGCTTATTATAAGTCAAAGTCGTTAACCCTAAATTAAAATGTAACAAAATATATCATCATAGAAAAAATTGCATCGTTATCAAATTAGTCCTTTGACGAAATTTTGTACGAGTTAGATGTGTTTTGCAGTTTTTACGATTTATTTTCTTCCAAAAGACGAGTGTAAGTAATTCGAAGCGTCGCGAATAGTAAAGTTACTTACTAAAGTGTGAAACTGACCAAAAACCATTCATGAGAATCATGTTCCAGCTGTACGGCAATGAAAGCTCACCTTGTTTTTAGGTAAAATTGTGATTTAAACAGTTTCGATGAACTCTAGACTTAACTCAGGATAATCCCAGATCAGGAAAAAACTAAGGAAAACATCAGGTTTGTTAAGGATTTGCTGCTGTCAAATCAATGACTGAAAATTCCAGTCCTTTTTCATAGACGTAGCATACGTGCTACAGGGAATCCCGAAAGCGCTACAGGAGTGACGCTCGTGCGGAAAAAACGATTCACGATGGTTTTGAATAGCTGTAAGTTGTACTCGGGGATGAAACACAGTCCTGGGCAAATCACTCTAAAGGGATGATGTTCTCCCTATAAAAGACTGCTTGAAAAGTTTTTACAAGGGGTAACAAGCTGCATGCACCGCTCTGGAAAGAAAAAAGAAGAAATTGTTCGATGTTCCAGGGTGTGAAGATTTCTGGTGAGTTCTAGGTTTCCAATCAGGCCAACCGCTCTCTTATGAATAGAATCTGATAAATGGAGTGTATGTTTGAGAGCAGAACACCAAACATGGGAGTAATATTCCATGGTTACTTGAATTTGAGCTTTGTACAGAATTAACAGTTGTTGTGGAGTTTAAAGTTTTTTAGTTCGAAATAGTATAACCAGCTTTTCAGAAGCTCTTTTTACTATGCATGTGACATGTTCATGTCAAGACAAATTTGCTCCCACGTTAACACCCAGCAACTTGAGTGACGATGCTAGAGGAATGAAGTATACATAAAGTTGCGGAACCCGACATAATTATGTCGGGTTCTGCAACGTGAATTTTTTTAGGTAAAACTGTCGCCCTGGGATTTTGTAGCGTTAAATTTAATTTGGTTATTGTCACTTCAAGATAAAATTTCTTACAGGTCTTTGTTAACTTGAACGACTACCAGCTGTATGCGGATGTTAGCATGAGTAGCCGATGTTCGAGCGTTTAAAGTGAATAAAGAAATAAGCGTACTATCATCTGCAAAACAGTAGATTGGATTTCTGGTCCTTTTCAGCAGAATGTTAATGTGAGAAAGAGAGTAGGAGACAGTATAGAGCTTTGGGGCATAACGGCGTTGATAATGAAGGTATTAGAAAAAAAAATCAGTTCACTGCCATCCGTAAAGAATGCTCTCTGAGGAAAATTGGAGAATAATAAACAAAACCTTTCAGACATACCATAAGGGCGTAATTTAATCAACAATCCGTTATGCCAGACACAGTTGAATGCTTTGAATATATCAAGTGCATTCTCGTAAATGTTCAATTGCTCCTCCTTGCTAAAGAAGGCGGAGTATTTGAAACTATGGTTCCCAAGATTGCACATATTTATGGATAAATAAAGCTTCAATACGATAGATCTTCCAATTTCTTAACCTAAAGCTCAGAACTGGCAAGAAAAGAAATTTCTCAAAAAAATTGGGCCGGTTTACTTTTTTATTATTTTTTTTATCGTTCACTTCCCCGCCTGAGTAGGGATTCTATCCCTTTTCATATCCTGAGGATATCCGCGAGGTTGTCGTAATACCCGTCAACGTTGTCCAAGTACAGAAACATACATTTTTGTATTTCACGGCACCTTTTAGACAATGCGGTAGTGCTGCCACGGACGTTATTGCATTTCGGCAAACAACTACTACCTGTGTACGTGGGCAGGCCATATATACTTAAATAAAAGTATACCGATCTGCCGGGAGTGGCACCTTCTGCACCGCAACGTAGTACTACGCCCCAGAGTCACAGGCCGCCATCAACGTTTATATAACGATGAGAGTTACTTTTCACGAATTGTCACAGATGACGAGACGTGGGTGCTCTATCGGAATTCTTCTATAAAGCATTAGTAAATATAATCAGTTCATGAAGGCTTTCCACCTCCAAAGAAGGCAAAAACTTAGCCAGAGGACGTTTTTGTTCCTGCGAGGGAATTTTGCCTACTGAATATATGAAAAAAGGTCCAGAAGGATGTATCAGACCTTGAACCAGGTGATTAAAGAAAAACGTCTGAATTTATAGAGAACCAAAACTTGCTTGTTGCACAAGTACTGTAGGGTTTGCACGGTTCAAACCATTACCGAAAGCTGTGGGTTCATCCAGTCACAATATCCACCCTACGGACCTTCTATAGTTTCAAAAAGACTCTGGCACAATTAAATGCACGGTGGAGATTTAATTTTATATTTTCTAAAAGTGGCCTACGAACTCAACCGATCATTGTGACAGTCCTCATAAAATTGTATTATAACTAAGTAAAGAACGAAAATTAGAAATATAGATAATTCTTACAATCTCAGTAATAAAAGATTTTTTTAGTTGTTTAATTAGATACATTTAGTTGTTCAACTAATACAGGGGTCACATATATGAGGATACCATTTGAGAGTATCTTTTAATAATATGGTAAACACTTTGATATAGAACCCTTGAATTCACACACATTTGAAATTTTTTCTGAGTTTTAGAAATATTGAGTTACAAGTTGTAGATCTGTATTATCCACTGACTTGATTGATACTACTTTTGGGATTATTGAATTTTAAGTTCAATATTTCATTCTGATTATGTATTTTACAGTCCAGTCGAGCTACTAACTTTACTAATCTACCAGGCTTCTAATCCTGCTTTTTGTCGAGTGCATTTATACTATTGACAGCTAGCCGCTATTGTATCACAGCACCAAAAAATATCTCGTTGTCAACACTTACTTCGCACTTTTCACAAATTTTTGCAGATAAAAGTTTTAAAAGATTATCGTTATGTTCTTAGGTGATTTTCTATCTGCAATGAATTTATTTATTTTATTTGAATTTAATTTATTGAGTTTCTAGAAAATTGACTGCGTATCACTGCATACCATCTCACTTTATCTTTACCTTATAATTGTTCTATATGGGATATCTTATTTGCGAATCACCTAACACAATTTTTTGTCAAAATTTTGCGTGTGTTACTAATTAGGTTCGAATCCAGTGAATCTTAAAAATTGCTGAGCGTAATTATTTTATTATGACAGCTGCAAAAAAATTCTTCTAGCAGTATTTTAAATTATTTTCGCAAATCGATTTCAAATAATTTCAGCATAGTATAGCAATGTTATTAATAAAAAACCAGCTAAATACAAGTCGAACTTGCACAATCAGTGTTTTGTACGGTGATATATGAAGGTATAAAATGATCAATGACTTCACAAAACCCACCCTAAAATGAGTTTTCAACAACGTTTGTTTCCCACCTTTATTCCTATATACCAGATAAATTACACGGGACCATATTTTTTTTTTTTATTCAGGTGTCCTATACGTATTTTGGGTCGCTGAAAACGAATTCGTTGTCAGTTTCAATCCAGCACGTCTAACTATATAAGTAAAATCACCAAAATAAATATCAAGATTCAAACCTAAGATAACTTAATTTATAAAAAATATGCAAGCCTAGAGCTTACAAATTAAATTCCATATATAAACTATAAACTGGCCTAACTTCTAACAAAACCTAACCTATCCTAACAAAACCTAACCTAATCTACTCACAGGCCCCCATTTTTTTTTTTTGTTAAATACATGAGAAGTAATATGCTATGAATCTGTATTATGTACATACATACAGTGACTCACAGCTTAAATGATGCAGTCGCTATAAGAAAAGACTAACTGGTCTCAGTGCCTCTTTATTTATTTGGAAAAAACAACTTATTGAAATTAAATTAGTAAAAAGTCTTCTAAAAAAGTATGAATTACTTTTTGTCTTAAATATGCCTTAATTAATTAATAATAAATAATTAATTAAATTATATGCGATTTTAACGTCACAGCTTAAATGATGCAAAATTCAATATACCAACACATTATTAGAGAAAACAAACTGTAGAATTTGAAATAAGCCTGCTAATATTTGGTCGGGCCTCCCTCATTATCAATAACGGCTTGTAATCTTCTGGACATTGATTCATCTAACTTCCTAGTATACTCCGGGGAAATAGTGTTCCATGCTTCAGTAATTTTTACTTTTAATTCAGTTTTATTTGATATTGAGGCACTATTTACTTTATTTTTTAATGTCAGCCACAAATTTTCAATTACATTTAAGTCTGGTGACTGGACTGGTGTTTTAGTAACATTTGGACAGTTATAAAGCAACCAACTGCGGACTCGAAATGACGTGTGCTTTGGATCGTTGTCGTGATAGAACCGATAATTGTTTTCAATATCTAATTTTTGGGCACTAGCGACGAGATGCTGCCTTAGTATATCCAAGTACACATATTGGTTCATATTCCCTTCGACGAAATGCATGTTACCTACTCCTGCAGATGACATACAGCCCCATAACATCACTCCACATCCACCGTGCTTTACCGTAGCTTTCATATTTTTCAATTTTAATTCTTCGTTAGGCTTTCTTCACACTGATATTTTTCCATCGGACCCAAATAAATTTATTTTGGTCTCATCAGCAAATATTACTGAATTCCAGAAGTTCAAGTCTTTATTGATATGCTCTCTGGCAAATTCCAATCTCACGCGTCTAGTTCTTTGGCTAATGAAAGGCTTATTTCTAGCAGTTCGACCATGTAAATTATTATTTCGCAAGATCCGTCGAACTGTTTCGGTGTTACACCTTTTTCCAAACTATCTTTCTACCTCGGCGCACAACTTTGGCGCACTTTTTTTTGGATTATTTGATACCTCTCTTAAAATCTATCTTTCTTCACGTTCATTGAAGACCCTATTTGGAGCCAATCTTGACTTATTCTCGACTCTATTTTCATTCCGGTAACGTTCAATGATAAGCTGAACAGTTGACGGATATTTATTTACCATTTTGGCTATGTCTCTTTGGCTGTATCCATTCCTGTAATGAGTAATAATTAAATTTCTCTCAGAAATTGTAGTTCGACGACCCATTCTTAAACAATTTCGTTTTATTGAATAAAAAAATGTCAAACTAAACAAAAAACAATTGCTCTAAGAAATCAAAGCAACGCCGCCTTCGTAAATTTCAAAACGTGATAAGTTTTGACCCCTGTTGTTATTTTGCATCATTTAAGCTGTGACGTTAAAATTGAATATGATTTGATTAATTATTTATTGTCAATTAAGTAGGCATATTTAAGACAAAAAGTAATTCATACTTTTTTAGAAGACTCTTTACTAATTTAATTTCAATAAGTTGTTTTTTCCAAATAAATAAAGAGGCACAGAGACCAGTTAGTCTTTTCTTATAGCGACTGCATCATTTAAGCTGTGAGTCACTGTATATTGAATTTCGGTTTCTAAAAACATACCGTTGTTCGTCTTGCTCCATCACGTCAGGAATTTTTCTAACTTCAAAACATAGCTCAAAATTAGTGAATATCTTCATTCTTATGACAGAAATACTGAAAACTGGTAAAAGATTGAAAGATGTCTAAAACAATATATTTCTAGGTATTTTGAGATTCTGAACGGTATGTATTTAGCGACTGAAATTAAATAAACAGAATAGCATATTACTTCTCACGTATTAACAAAAAAAAAATTGTGGGCCTGTGTTAGGTTAGGAAAACAGATTTATTTCTTTTTAATTTGAAGGTATTTTCTTATCTCCCTTTTTAAACATAATAATGGGATTTGGGATTATATATATGGCTATATAAGATCTTCTGAATTAAATTTGTCAGTTATTGCACTAAACTTTCTCCCCTACACACTCTGTTAGAACATTCAATTCTATTCCCTAAGAAAGTACATATTGGCTAGCTAACTTCATAAATATTAGATTGAAGGAAAAAAAAAACAATCAACTGGAAATCACTTTTTGAGTTTATTTGCAAATTGCAAAATTAATTTTTATGTATATATATAATAACTAGCCGGGCCCGCGGCTCCGCTCGCGTGGACTTGATTCACCACTATCGTCACTGCTTATTCCTTAATTTACCCAACGTAATAAAAATATCTCTCATTATTTCCCCTTATCCCTCAATATTTCTTCTTATCTCCCATTATCTCGATAATTTCGATTATCTAGGCTTAACTCTGCTCATCCCTCTCTCCCATTATTTCTCCTTATCTCCCATTATTTCTCCTTATCTCCCATTATCTCCCATTATTTTCTCCTTATCTCCCATTATTTCTCCTTATCTCCCATTATCTCACCATATCTCATAACTCCCATTATCTAGACTTATCTTTGTTTATCTCTCATCATTTCTCCTTATTTACCATTATTTATATTTATCTCCCATTCTCTCACCTTATCTCCCATTATCGAGCCTTATCTCGACTTATCTCCCATTATTTCTCCTTGTCTCCCATTATCTAGGCTTATAACGAATTATATAGAACATATGTTTAAATTTATAAAAACACGTAAATCGGATAAGTGGTTCCAAGTGATAAGCGCACTAACGGACAGACAGACAGACAGAAAGACGTTGCATTTTATATATATATTCTAGATAGAAGATTATAGATAACCTGACCAGAGAACAAATGCATGAATTAAAAAAAACACGTAAATCGGATAAGGGGTTCTCGAGTGATAAGCGCACTAACAGACAGACACACAGACAGAGAGACGTTGAATTTTATATATATTATATTCTTTGCTACATGATATTGTTCCATATTTAATGCTTTAGGCAGTGTATTGCAAGAGAACGCGCTAGCGGCAAACTTTTTCTCCGACTTGATTCACTATTATCGTCACTGCTTATTCCTTATGTCACCTAACGTAATAAAATATATCCTATAACCTGGCCAGAGAACATATGTATGTTTAACAAAAAAGCACGTAAATCGGATAAGTGGTTCTCCAGTGATAAGCGCACAAACGGACAAACGGTCCGATATAAGTTACATTTTATATATATTATAGATGTAATAAAATATATATCTATAACCTGGTCAGAGAACATATGTATGAATTTAAAAAATCACGTAAATCGGATAAGTAGATCTCGGGGGATAAGCGCACTAATGGACAGACAGACAGACAGAGAGACGTTGCATTTTATATATATTATAGATATAGATTATTATTATTATTATTATGAAACCTGGCCAAAGAATATATGTATGAATTTAAAAAAAAGACACACTAATCGGATAAGTGGTTTTCCCGTGATAAACGCACTAATGGACAGACAGACAGACAGAGAGACATTGCATTTTATATATATTATAGATTATAGATATTCTCTGCTACATAATATTGTTCCATATTTAATGGTTTAGGCGGTGTATTGCAAGGCAACGCGCTAGCGGCAAACTTTTTTCCGGCATCATTCACTATTTTACGTCACTACTCATTCCTTATGCTACCTATCGTAATAAAATATAGCCTATAACATGGCCAGAGAAGATATGTATGTTTTTAAAAAAAAAGTACGTAAATCGGATAAGTAGTTCTCCAGTGATAAACGCACTAACGGACAGACAGACAGACAGACAAACAGACAGACAGACGTTGCATTTTATATGTATTATAGATGTAATAAAATATATATCTATAACCTGGTCAGAGAACATATGTATGAATTTAAAAAATCACGTAAATCGGATAAGTGGATCTCGAGGGATAAGCGCACTAATTGATAGACAGACAGACAGAGAGGCGTTGCATTTTATATATATTATAGATATAGATTATTATTATTATTATTATGAAACCTGGCCAAAGAATATATGTATGAATTTAAAAAAAAGACACACAAATCGGATAAGTGGTTTTCCCGTGATAAACGCACTAATGGACAGACAGACAGACAGAGAGACATTGCATTTTATATATATTATAGATTATAGTTTATAGATATTCTCTGCTACATAATATTGTTCTATATTTAAATGGTTTAGGCGGTGTATTGCAACGCGCTAGCGTAATAAAATATAGCCTATAACCTGGCCAGAGAACATATGTATGTTTTAAAAAAAAAGTACGTAAATCGGATAAGTGGTTCTCCAGTGATAAGCGCACTAACGGACAGACAGACAGACAGGCAGAGAGACGTTGTATTTTGTATATATTATAGATAATATTGTCTTATTTGAGAAAAAAAAATTGTGGTCGTGTGTTATCAAAGATAATGCATTTGTACTAATTGTCTTCAATCTTTACCTTACGGAGAATATTTCAGATTTTTTTCGAAATTTTTTAGAAATAGGTTTCGGAAATTTTTCGCAATTTTTAGCTTTTATTTAACACCCCACTCAATGGCCTTGGAAAAATTGTTTTAATATACCAGATAAATTATCCTGATAATTTTCATTCAATCTACAGATGGAGAATATTCCAGAATTTTTTCGAAATTTTCTGGTTAGTACTCTTAGAGTTAGGGTTGGGGCACCGCGATTATTGGTGGTTTTTTTAAAATAATATAAAGAAAAGTTTAGGCGAGTATTATATGATATACATTTTTGAGTTGTGTTTTCACAAGCTTGCATTTGACACTCCACTCGATGATCTTAAAAAAAAACTATTTCACTTCAGATTTTTATCCCCCCAAACTAACCTTTTAAGTCAAAATTTAATTTACGGCTTTGAATGGGCCATTAATTCCTATATTTGTGACAAATTTCAACTTTCTAAGTCAAATGGAAAATCTGGTGTGACAAAAAACAGATTTTTTTTATAGGTCTAGCACACGTGCTGCAGGGAAGTCCCTGAAGCGCTACAGGAGCGACACGTGTGCGGAAAAAGCGATTCACGTTCTTGAATCGCTGTAAATTGTACTCGGTGGGAAACACAGCCATTCCAAAGGGATGCTGTTCTCCATATAAAAGACTGCTTGAAAAGCGTTTGTACGAGGAGTAACAAGCTGAACCTGGATGTGAAGTATCAGCGCGACGTGTACTTCTAACATGCACCGCTCTGGGAGGAATTAATCGGGCTACATCCTTCGAACACTTTCCATGAAAGTACTTGTAGAATAGGCTCAAGTCGCCAACCGTTCTTCGATGTTCCAGCGAATCAAGGCCGTCGGTCAGTTCCGGGTCTCCAATCAGACGAACAGCTCTTCTCTGAACAGAATCCAACAAATGCAGTGTATGTTTGGGAGCTGAGCCCCACACATGGGAGCAGTATTCCATAGTTGGTCGAATTTGAGCTTTGTAAAGAATTAACAGTTGTTGTGGAGTGTAAAGCTTTCTGGTTCGAAATAATAATCCCCACTTTGAGAAGCTCTCCTTGCTATGCCTGCAACATGTTCATGCCAGGACATATTTGCTCCCAAATTAACACCCAACAAATTGAGTGACGAAGCTAGAACGAAGAACTAGTTGAATGGAGTGCCCCGACATAATTATGTCGGGTTCAGCAACGTTAACTTTTTTAGAAAAAACTGCCGCCTGGGTTTTTGTAGCGTTAAATTCCACTTGGTTACTGTCACCCCAAGATAGGATTTCTTCAGGTCTTTGTTAAGTTGAATGACTTCCTGCTGTCTGCGGATATTCGCCTGAGCAGCCGATGTCCGAGCGTTCAAAGTGAATGAAGAGATAAGCGTACTGTCATCTGCAAAGTGGTAGATTGGATTCCCGGTTTTTTCTAGCAGATCGTTAATGTAAATGAGAAAGAGAGTAGGAGACAGTATGGAGCCTTGGGGCACACCGGCGTTAACAGTAAAGGTGTCAGAAAGAAATCCGTCGACTGCGACCCGTAAAGAACGCTCTCTGAGGAAACATGAGAGCCACAAACAGAACTTTTCAGATATACCACAAGAGCGTAGCTTAGCCAACAGTCCATCGCGCCAAACACGATCGAATGCCTTGGATATGTCAAGAGCAACCGCTCGAGATTCTCCGAAGTGTTCAATTGCGTTGTTCTAAACATGTGTTACATAAGTCAGAAGATCTCCTGTTGAGCTATGTTTACGAAAGCCATATTGATGATCGCTAATAAAGTTGAATCCTTCGAGGTATTTTAGAAGATGCTGATTGACAGCCTTTTCCATGACTTTCGATATTATTGAAAGCAGTGCGACTGGTCGGTAGTTGGTTGGCAAGGTCTTCTTGCCTTTTTTAGGTATCGGCTGAACTGTAGCACAGTTCCAGCAGGAAGGAAATATTCCCTTTCTGTAGGATAGGTTGAAAAGTCTACAGAAAACTGGTGTTAGTTCCCTTGGACAGTTTTTGAGAACTATGGCAGGTATTCCGTCAGCGCCACAAGCTTTTTTGGTGAGATGGAGGGACAGACGGAAGGACACCGAAGTGATCCCATAAAAGTTCCATACGGAATACTAAAAAGGGCCACAGCACTTACTAAAAAAGCTGTATCTCCCTTTTACGAGTATCTTTTGTTATCTTTTTATAAATCAATACAAGACGACAATACGTAACAATTTGTGCAATGTCATATTTATGTAATATTTTCTGCATATACATGACTAAATAACCTATTCTAAACTTTTGTACTTCTCCAGGATAAGCAAAATAAACTTTATGATAAATCGTCTTTTAAGCCTTATAAATTTTTCATTTTGATACATTATTGTTGCTTGCTTATGAAAGGATGAAATATAAAAGTCAGATGTTTCAATAAATTTAATATTGCAGACATATAATTTTATTGCAAAATTTTCATTAAATATACAATGGAATTTTATAGAACGGGCATCTGGTTTTTAATAACTTGAAAGTTTGCGACATGAAGAGTATTGTCTAGATATTTAATAAAGTGAAATTTAAACAACGTTGTATATATATCTTTGTAGGTCCGGGAGTACATCCGTTGATCAGTGTTATTCTGAAGGAGACGTTTTGCATTATCGATGCTTACTGATCGATGGTTTTTACCTACTATGATTTTATCACTATAGCGGTGTCACTCCGAACTAGATGAGAAAAACCTCAAAGAGGAATTATTAACATATTACAAATTGCTTCAGCGAGATCAAGGAAATTAAATTTATTGACTACAGTTCTAGCTTAAGTATGTATCAACATATGCAACATAGAAAAATTATATATGGACAAATCTATTATAAACAAATTAAGAATTTGTTACTTGTTACTGAGTATATGTATGTTGGGCGACTTTAATGGTAATATTGCTTACAAAGGGAACGACTCTGTAGTCGGTCCTTATGGTGAATCCCACGTAAACGACAACGGGGAACGATTGGCTGTTGATTAACTTATACGAGATTAATAAATTAAAAATAATAAATGGATTCTATAAGCACAAAATGATACATAAGTTTACTTGGGAACAACAAACACGAAACATAAAGTCTATAATTAATTATATTATCGTCAAAGAAGGTTCAAAACTGCATATACATGATATCAAAGTACAAAGAGGAATAACGTGCAGATCCGACCACTATGCAGTAAAAGCTTTCCATGGTGGAATAACTAAAAAAAACCCTGCAACAATGAATAAAGACTTGGAAAATAGTAAAAAGATCGAATATCCACAATACAATTTAAATAGCCTACAAGACGATAGTACTCAGTACTTATACCAGCAAAGACTGGATAAAAAACTAAAAATCTCCGCAGAAGGATCTTTTACAGAAAAATATCAAAATATGGTACAGAGCAGCTAATGAAGCATTAGGCATAAGAAGCAAAAAAATAAGAGTAACAAAATATGGTGGAACGTATTGATAGAATGCACATATTTTGTGCATGGCGTCGGCCACAGCTGGTTGGTTCGGGTAAATTAATTAATAATTAAAAATATTTTCAGCATCCAGGGTTTTAAAAAACACATTCCTATTATAAATTTGATCTTTTTAATTTTGTGTATTAGTGTTTAATTTAATGGATTGTTAGTCGTTTCTGTGTTACAAGCTAATAATGGCCATTCTTGTTAACTCTATTTTTCACTATTCATTTCTTGCCCTGAAGAAGGTCCCAACCAAGGACCAAAATATTGGCTTAATAAACATTGTGTGAGCTTCTATCACGCCCTTTACGGAGTTCCCCAACAAATTTTATATTTAAGTATATATATATATATATATATATATATATATATATATATATATATATATATATATATATATATAAAATACTGAGTATATACAATGACCGGCAAGGGGTTAGTAACATATGGGAAAATTTTTTATTATTAGTGAATCCAAATTTCTTTTTTTGGTAATCAGTTCTGCATGTTCGGTACCCTAAAAAATTAATTTTGACATAAGTCACCTGATCGTTGTCATGCCGGGAAATTTGAAGAAACTGACATGACTAACTAACTAATTTAATGAAGCTATAAACTTAGTTCGTCACGAAGAATGGAAACTACATTACCAAATTAATTGAAAATATATATGAGTTTAAAGGAGAACAAAATCCTTACAGAGGAGGGTCCAGAAATAGAAAGAATACGTTTAGAGGAAGTTAAAAGAGGATTGAAAGACATGAAAAAGGGAAAAGCTGCAAGGCCGGGAAACATTCCCATTGAGTTAGTGAAATGTGGACCAACTATTTTATTGGAAATGGTAGCAGACCCTTTTAATGACAGTCTGATTTCGGGAAAGAATATTCTATCTGACTGGAATCTAGCATACATCAGTTCAATTTACAAGAAGGGTTACAGAAAGGTATGTGGAAACTACAAAGGAATCAGTATCACTAGCGCCTTAGGGAGGTGATTATGGCAGAATAATTAAGAAAATAATTCAATTGCTGCACATGGAAGAACAAAATGGCTTTAGAGCGGGAAGATCATGCATGGACAATACCTTTACTCTTCAGCAAATATTAGAAAAACGGAAAATTCGAAACCTACAAAAATATCTTCACTGTTTAAAGTAACTAAAGATTTGAAATGGTGATGCTGTCTGTTACATACCGTTTTTATTAGTGTTCCGTACGGAACACTTATAAGAACACTTCGGTGTCTGTCTGTCTGTCTGTCACACCCGATTTTCTCCGAAACTATTTGACATAGAAAGGTGAAATTTGGTAATAATATAGGAATTGATGGCCTCATCAGAGCCATGTAGTTTTGAGAATTAAATTTTGACTTAAGGGTTAGTTTTGGGGGGTGAAGTCGGAAGTGAAAAAAAAAATTTTTACTAGGTCATCGAGTGTGGTGTCAAATGAAAGCTTGTGAAAACACGAGTAATATGTATATATATATATATATATATATATATATATATATATATATATATATATATATATATAATATTATACTTGCGCGCACTTTTCTTTGTATTATTTTTAAAAATTCGCGAAAAATCGCTGTGCCGGGCCTTATCTCGAAAAGTACTTATCAAAAAATTTCGAAAAAACTCTGGAATATTCTCCATGGGGTGTAGATTGAACGAAAATTATCACGAGTGTATTACCTTTAATAATTTATATGGTATATAAAAAAAACAAAAATTTCAAGGTCATCAGATTTCAGTAAAGATTGGAAACAAACTTTGTTGAAAACTCATTTGGAGTGTGTTTTGTGAATTCACTGATCATTTTATACCACTGTAACCTAAATTTTGACTTAAGGGGTTCGTTTTGAGGGGTGAAATCGGAAGTGAAAAAAAATTTTTTTTACTAGGTCATCGAGTGTGGTGTCAAATGAAAGCTTGTGAAAACACGAGTAAAAAGTATATATATATATAATGTAATACTTGCGCACACTTTTCTTCGTATTACTTTTAAAAAATCGCTGTCCCCTACCTTATCTCGAAAAGTACTGATCAAAAAATTTTGAAAAAATTCTGGAATATTCTCCACGGGGTATAGATTGAACGAAAATTATCACGAGTGCATTACCTATAATAATTTATTTGGTATATAAAAAAAAAACAAAATTTCAAGGTCACCAGTTTTCAGTAAAGATTGGAAACAAACTTTGTTGAATACTCATTTGGCGTGTGTTTTGTGAAGTCACTGATCATTTTATACCACCCTAACAAAAAAAACTGGGAGAAATAATTCAAAAAATAAGTTTATGCTTGAATGCCACCTGTTGCAATGATTTGTATGTAATTGCTTTTTCGGTCTCTTACAACAAAAAAATTTCCTCAAATTTTTAAAAATGCATCATTTTAAAAACTCAGTTTTGCAACTTGCAAGTAAAGTTGAAAAGTGAATCTTAATTCATTGTTCTAGCCAATTCTATAATGTAAATTAAAATTCACAATTATTATTATTTTTTTTTTTTGTTTTCCTGGCAGGAAATTTTTTTTTTGCATAATATTTTGATCAACTATAAAAAATCAAATTTAAAAATCAAAAGTGATTAGCGAGTTAAGCTTTGAAATTGAAATCTGCCACTTTGTTTTGATTGCACTTCTATTTTTTTATTTTATTATAATTGTATTTGCGAATCTAATTTGTGTGTTTTATTCACTCTTTTCATTTGAGGACGTTGAGGCGTTAAATGTAAAATATGAAAACTATTTTGTATAGATTTATTTCGATTTTAAAGAGTTTAGAAATTTTCTATGAAAATATTAAGGCCTTTAGGAAACTTATTTAAATAAAAATCGAAATTAACAATACATATAGTCTTATGGAGAATAAGTCAATTTGATATAAAAATGACACATTTTTTGTTATAATAAATGAAAAAAAAGCCATCAATAGAAAAATTTAACTATATTAGACATTTAAATTTCGCGATTATTTTTTAAAAATTTTTTAAATTTAATTAGAAAGCTTTAACTTTATGAAAAATAACAATTATTGGAGGTACTTGTGAATGACTTATCTTTTATCTCTGAAATAGCGGCAATGTTGCATTTAGTAGTAATGGCGGGAAATTTAAATATTTTTAATTGTATAGTACAAGTTTATGTAATTAAAACATATGGTGCAAGTAAATAATATTAAGTTTAACTAATAACAAATTTGCAATGGGTATTAGCTTTTAGAAATAAAATAAAAATAAATTTAAAGCATTTATTTTAATTATTTAGTTAATTTACTTGTTTAACTTATAATTGCTTAGTGCAGCTTCAGTGTCACCATCATAACGTTAGATTTTATCACACTTTATGGTTAGTAGTGATGCTAGACCACAGCGTTTTTCGTTATTAATGTAATGTAATGAAAATGTTTCATTACATGAAGAACATTTTAAGTGTTCTCCAAGCGATCGCATGTCAACAATTCGACGACAATTGTCGCGGAGGTTAGAAGACACTTGATTTTGTGTTCCGTTTACGAACACTTTGTTGGCTTAATCTTTGATTATATACAGTCTCAGTAATCTGTTTTGGCTTCCACATAAAAATTTTTTTACCATTTTTATCAATATTTGTGATTTTTTATTATCATCCTTTTTTTTACTTGTTTACAATAGCTGATCACAATAACCACAAAATTCAATATATCTATATACAAGCATATCAGTACAGCCAACAGTAAATTAATTTACAGCGTTGCCACTTCGAGAGACCGGAATTTTAAAAATCATTTTTTATTAATTACATATTTTTTTAACTATTTAAATATATTTTTTTTTTATTCTTTTATTATTTTCTATATTATTTGCTTTGATAATTTTTAAAAAATATAAAATATAATTAATTTTTATTTTCCATATTTTTTTCCATAAGTTTGTACAAAACATCCAAAAGTTAATCTATTTATGTTAAATTGTTTAATAAAATTAAATAAACAATATATAAGATAAATAAATAATCTTTCGATAATGAATTTATTATCATAATAACCATCGTTAGTCTTATAAAAAAAATTTAATTATTTAATACAAATCATTTCTAAATGACAACATTCAAAACTTTTGGTTGGGACTATCCCACCTCAACCTCCTTAGTTATTAAAAGTATTGTGTTAAAAATATCCAATCATGATATTCCGCAGAATCAACGTTATTAAAATTTGTGGAGGTAACTAAAAAAGTGCCCAGAGGAAGCACCAATATTCATGGAAAAAGTGATAAAATTCTATATTATTCTATTGTTACGTGCTCACTGAAAAATATTAAGAAACTGGTAGTGTAGAAAATCAGTACAAAATTTGTCATGAAAAAACAATAACTGATGAGGAAATTAGTTTGAATGTACTGCTGATACTCTCAGAGACACCACAAATATCAGCTGATCAAATTTAGGAGGTGGTAATTATTGAAGAGCAATCGGTACGAAGAGTATTAAAAGGAAATAAGTTTGTCCGTATAAACCGAAATTTGTGAACATGTTAATAGACTGGGATTATGATGCCCATTTGGACCTCTGTGCGTGGTTTCAGGATATGGCCAAGACTTCATTTTCTCAAAAAAAAATTATATTCAGACGAAGCAACATTAACTTCAAATGGAACCGTATTTTCGCAAAACGGTAGGTGGTGGGACGCTGAAAATCCAGAATTTGTTATTAAAATTGAAGGCTAGCATAGTTTTCAAATGAAGGTATGGTGTAGAATTTTAGGTATAAAAATTGTAGGACCCGTTTTTGTACAGGATAATTTAAATGCTGCTAGGTACTTGTTATTATTGCAGATAGATTTGTCATGCTTCCTAGATAATTTCCCTTTAATTGAAAGAAGGCATATGTACTTTCAGCAGGAAGGTAACCAATGTATAGATCAATTCGCAGAAAATCCCTGGCCTGCTAGATTCTCTGACCTTTCACCCTTAGATTTTTTTTTTGTAGGTGTACTTAAAAAATGTTGTAAATAATATCTGCCGTTTAGAGGTCCTGAACATTTGGAATAAACTATTAAAAACTATGTAGGCGAAATAACTCCCGAAAGATTTAGAAATGTTTCAAGAGAAATGCAATCTCGAACAATATTATGTATGGCGCGCGAAATGGCTGACATATGGAGTTTTAATACTGTTTGACTTTTTTTTATTAACTAAATTTTGTTGTTTTTATTTTTATTAATGGAATTGTTTAGTAATTATTGAGGGAATAGAATTGAATGTTCTAACAAAACGTCAAAATATTTACTAAAATAGGACAGTTTTAGCTCCAGTATCTAGAAGGATTTTATTTTATAAAATATTGATAAGGCAATAGTTGTCAAAATTTACATTTTAAACTTAAGTGAAGTAAAACTTGACAAGGATCAAAAAATTGATACATTTTAAGACACTTTAGGACATTTTCTGTAAAGCACAGTGATAACAGTGTGTGTTCAAGTCTAAACTCATTTCTTAAATTATTTCTCCCAGTTGTCAAAAAAGCAAAAGACTATTTCAAGTTATAATCAAAGCAAAATTTACCTTAATTAGAGCAAAAAAAAATTAAAAGAAATTAAGAGTTAAAAAATATTAAAAAAAATTCGGTTTTAATTTTTTTATGTAGATGCTCATATTTTTGCAAGTAGGGCTTAAATTAAATTTTAAATGCTTTTTACTTTTTTCGATATTTCTGCCAATTAACACAACTTTTCATGACTCCATAAGAGTTTACTCCCGCCATAGCAACGGTCATGTGACATATATCAAAATCAATTTTTAGATTATCGAACATGCAGAAAAGAAATTTGGATATTCTAATAATAAAAAACTTTCCCATGTGTCGCGAACATTTTGCGATCATTGTATACAATACATATATAAATTTTTTATTTAAATTGTATTCGCAGGTTAACTTTAACGCTTCGACTTATTTCAGAACATTTTCAAACTTTATTTCGTATCATTCTCAAACCTACAAAAAAGAGTATACAGAATAATAAGCAACTTTATGAATATATATATATATATATATATATATATATATATATATATATATATATATATATATATATATATATATATATATATATATATATATATATATATATATATATATATATATATATATATATATATATGATATATATATGTATATATATATATATATATATATATATATATATATATATATATATATATATATATATATATAAAACTGCGTAGTATACTATATACAGCTCAGAGGTAGATCTTAAGACGGGATATTAAAAGAACCTAGAAAATCGGTCATGAACGACACAGAAAAACACCGGCATTGTATTAGATATTATTATAGACTTTAATAGTGTATAGTAGGTATAAAATAAAACCAAGAGTCAACGACTGCTATGAATGCTACCATGAATAAGCAAGAACCTTCCTTAACACTGCAACAATACATACTTTATGATATCTGTTATTATGTTTCAGAACTAAATACAATGTCAAGTTATTCTCGAACATTATTGAAGCACTAAAAAGCAAAGTGATTTAAATTATAAATTATTAAATATCTGGACATATTTCACTACTGAAATTTCAGCATTTAAATAAATTTACAAGTCTCCAATATTAGATTGTTTGAAATGTTTGACTTTTACGAATATATTCTATTCTTTAGTAAACAGCACAACAACAATGCATCAAAATGAAAAATTTATAAAGCTTAAGAGATGATTTATTTATTAAGTTTTAGAGAAAGTTACTTAGTCATCTACGTGTAGAAAATATTACCTAAGTATGTACAAATTCTAGTAACTGTTTTGAATTATTATTTTTAGTTGATTCTTTAAAAGATATATAAAGGTAATTGTGAAAGGAATGTAGCTATTTTAGTGAGTGTTAGTGTTCATTGTTATTGCTAATATAGTTACACTTTGCGGAAAATAGTCGAAGCCATTTTACATAATTCAAAATATTATAAGAAGTATTTTATTCGGCAACAGTTATAATATAATGATTTTTTTTTAAATGGCGAACCTCTTATGGCACTGGAACTAAGCCAACAAGCCAGCATCTCTCTTTATTTATTTTTAAATATATACACATTTTTCCTTAAACCTAAAGACACACACAACACCCAGCCGCTACACGGAATCGAACCACTGACCTCTCGGACAACAGCAGGCAAGGCTAGCCCTTACACATTGCGCCAATCGGTCCGGCTAATATAATGATTAAAACCACAGTAGTTTTTGGGATATAACATTCGCACCCTGCTTTCATATTGAATTTATTTTTTTCCTATTCAAAGACAAAACACAGTTTTTAAATAATTTTAAAGAAAATTCTGAAATTTACAAAAATTATATAATATGGCCTAGTTTCACGTAGAATCTTCTACAACTTTGCAAAAATATGTAATTTTCTAATCAAAACTTCTAGAAATAAAATAAGTTGTCAGTTTTTGTTAAGACTCTAGAAAAATGTTTTACTTTGACTAAATCCTGCATACCTTCTTCTTCTTTTTTCTATTATATTTTAGGCATATTTGCTTGTTCCTTCTACATCACCTATGCCTTTCTTTAGGTTGTGGCGAGATTGTCGCTTTATCTTTTTCGTGGTCTTCCCAAACTTCGCCCACCAGACGGTGATTTATCTCGTGCTATTTTAACCATACTTCCCTTATCTATTTTACTGATATGTTCATTCCATTCTGTATTTCTATTTTATATTTTATCATATATGCTCCATACTTTGCATGTTCTTCCTATATCTTGGCTTCTCTCCCTGTTCAATAATGTTTTCCCGGCAATTCTTCGGAGCATCTTCATGCCGCTTGTCTTTAATAATCTTTTAGTTGTTGTTGTGTCTGGACGAGTCTCTGCTGCTCAAGTCATTATAAGTCTTACGACCATCTTGTAGATCCTTAATTTGGTTTCGATTCCCATGTGGTTATTTTCTCATATTGTATTATTCAGGTATGCCGCAATTCTTGTTGCTTTTGTTGTTTGTTGCCTCACCTCTGTTTTCACGTCACCATGTCCGAAGATTTCTATTCCTAAGTATTTAAATTTCATTTTTTGTTGTACAATTTGTTCATTAACGACTAGCTTACACCTTACAGGTGTTTTAAATGTTATCATGTATTTCGTTTTTGAGGCAGATATGATCATGTTATATTCTTTACTTGTGCAGTTAAACGGTATGGGAGAGTCTCTGAAACTCATCTCCATTTTCTGCCGTCAGCACAGCGTCATTAGCATAGTAGAAGATTGAGATGTTCTGTTTACCCTGTTTGTGTCCTTTCAAGGGACGCATACTATTTATTACTTCATCTCTAACGGGGTTGAGAAGAAGTTAACTTGAGGAGTCTCCTTGTCTTATGCCGCTATCTACAATGATCGGTTCGGTTAGTTCTCAATCAATTCTTGCTGGTATGTTATTTCCCGTGTAGATGTTTTCTATTGCTTTTATAAGATTATGCTGTACTTGTCTATTATACAAAATGTGTATTACATCCTTAAACTAGACGCAGTCGAACGCTTCTTCCAGATGTATGATACACATGTGTGTCACTTGTCTGATGATAAAGACTGCGCCTATGCAGGATCTTCCTGATCTAAAACCCTGTTATACATCTGATAGTGATGTAAGGCTATTTATTTTATTTGTTATAATTTTTGTAATTAGTTTTAGGGCTGTGCTAAGGAGATTAATGCCTCTAGGGTGAGGCATTTTGCATACCAAGTTTAATAATATGTCTCATAAAAATTATATATTTTAATTGATTTTCACTTAAAATGTTTTAGAATTTTTAAAACTAATTTTGTAATTTTCTGCATAGGATCTTACGCAAAAAATATTTCCTCCATTTTGCATTTAGAATATCTTAAAAATCTGGAAGAATTATACATTTCTTATTAAAAATTTATTATTTTCTTCTAAGTACATGGTATGTAGAAAAACCCAGTAAAAAGTTGTATTTCGACTAAGTTTTACATATATTGTTTTAGAGTCTTATAAAAACAGTGTAACTTTTGTAAAAACTTATAATTTAGTCTAATTTACAAAAACAATCTTTTATAGTCTTGCATGGAATTATTTAACTTGCCAACTTACCAAATTTTCAGCCTTGTTTAAACAATACCAGCTACAATATACTAATAAATTTACGGACGGAAACTTTTGTCAAGGAAAATCCGGGTACACCTCAAATATTAAAAATTTAAAACCATCAGTCTGTAAGAAACTGTACCCACGAAATGCTAAATATCATGAGTTCGTTGTAATAAAGGTTTTTTTATCCCTCTACATCCACAGGGTCAACGGTTATTAGACAACTTTTAACAGTCAATATTAATTGTTTCTTTATCAGTTATTTTTTCTAGTTTCGGTGTCACATTTGGAGTTCTATGTCGGCGATGTTGCCTGACAGTTCTTACAATAACTACTAGTGGGGGCCCTCAGTCTGCTGCTATATTAATAACTACTTAAATTTTTGGAGAAGTTTTGTTCCGATAGGCGTCTCTAAAAAGTTTTCTCGACATAAGTTTTTGCATCATTGCAGAATGCATTTCAATCCATAATTTTATATTTTTCCATTTTCGATAGGAAAATACTTTTTATGTACAGTAACATAAACGCGCTAAACCTTTAACGTAACACAGTAAAATTTTATGCAGTTGACATAAGCTGAAAGCAGACATATATTCTTATTAATAACAAGGATTAGTTAATCCCAGTTATATTAAGGTTCTTATTTATGACACCTTTTTTTATCATATACCCTTAAAAATTCAAAGCGGACATTTTTTAAGAATGTCCCTTCGATGTTACAAACGTAAAAAACAATAAATAGATTCTTATGCCATAATATAACACAAAGATATTATTTTAAATTTCTTGTATGTTGTCTTCTGTACTATTGTGCAATTTGCGCATAATTCAATAAAAGGTAAGCAAGATAGTGAGTTAGTTAACCTAAAATATGTGAAATTAAATTTCAATTTTGCTGGATATATAAGAAACCTATAAATTTAATTTTCACCTCGAGTTCTGTTCTTCAAGGATATGTAATTTTTTGATTACGAGAATTTTATTTAGGATAAGCAAGTTCTGTCTGAGAAAGTCAGAAATTTTAAAGATTAATCTTATTATCTCTTAGTGAATTTTTCATCGTTCACAGCAATTATTTATTTCCGATTCACTGTGGTAAATTGTTTTATTAGAATACTTTGTACAAATCCTACTTACGTTAACTTCAATAAGTGGATCTCCAGGAATTTTCTTTAGGACGAGTACAAATGGAGTATTTGCTTTCTTTACTATCTCGTTAAAAGATAAAGTGAGGCTTCTGGGTCGTTTTTTTAAATTCGAAGTATGAAGCAACTGATGTGCCCCGAGTCTTGAAAAAACAGCCAAAGAGTCGCATGAAGCCAATTCCTAACTGTACAAGTTCTAATTTTCTATCTGAAAGAGAAGAAGAAAAATATTTTTATACTTGTTAATTACGTTAGCAGTTTATCTGAAACCAGTTTACATTCTTTTTTTAATAACAGTAAATTTAGTCTTTAATTGTAGTTTATACTAATGTTATGTTGTTTTGCTTGTTGTCTGAATCACCCAGTTCTATTTCTTGTTTAAAGAAATATAAAAAATATTAGTTACAAGTTTAGCAGCAATAAAGTAAAATTAATTTCTTCCTTTCTTCCAATTTCTATATGAATGTGTGCCAATTTGCAGGATAATTGTTTTTGAGTAAATTCTAAACATTCTTAGATTTCGAGTTATTGAGATACTGACTGATATTTTATATTTTTTACAAACTATAGCTTTCAAATAATGTATTACAGACAAAATTATTGTCATAGTTATCCTAAACTTTTCATTTTCTATACAGAGAAATGAATGTTCTGCTTCATAAAAATCATTTCTTGGTTAAACTAGAAACTGTCCGTTTTTAATTTACAATATATTTTTAACTACTATAACTGGTTGAAGTTCGCAAAATATATATATAGTAATTTTGAACATTAAAGTTTGCATTGTTATGAATTTTTTGAAAATTCTGTATATACTGGAAAGGGACAAAAAAAAAGAGAATCACATTATTGAGTACAATTTTTATATTTAACATATATGTATATATATATCTAATATATATATATATATATATATATATATATATATATATATATATATATACAGTCGACACTGTTTATAGTGAAACTCTATATAGTGAAAAACTCTTTATAGTGCAATTTTTTCAAGACCTAGAATATTTATTATACATAGCAATATATATGGATTTTTTCTTTATATAGTGAAAAACTTTCTATAGTGAAATTTCCGTCAACATTTTGGTCTTTCACTATATAGAGAGTCGACTGTATATATATATATATATATATATATATATATATATATATATATATATATATATATATATATATATATATATATATATACATATATATATATATATATATATATATATATATATATATATATATATATATTAATATATATATTTTATATATATTATATATATATATATATATATATATATATATATATATATATATATATATATATATTGTAACATTCATTTTTTCCTAGATTTTAAGACCATATAATGTTACTGATTTTTCTCTTAATAATGTACTTCTTTTCATTTTTGTATCGAGCGGTATATTAATCAGAAATTCCAAGCCGTTCGGTATATAGTGTGCTGTGCGGGTTTGCGACCGAATCTATGGATACGCCGGGATTGGTCAAATGTTTGTATCCGGAGTTTTGGTTCCGGCGTCGCCATATTACAGACAGCGTGCCCACGGCTTATTTAAGGGTCCGGAGGACACGAATCGAGGTTAGTACCATCAAGACGCAGCCAGGCTTAGAACACCGAGCCGCCGCCAGGCAGTAACATCAAGCCGCAGCCAGGCTAATTTCCACCGAGTCGCCAAGTGGCGATTTTCCACCGAGCCGCAGTAGAGGCTTACGACAATATCTACGAGAGCCAAGTTAAGCACGAGTTTTTTTATCATAAAGCCGTAGTGGGCGTTGTGTGTTTTCTAAATGGAGTAGCTAAAGTAGGCTCTTCTCAAAAGTGTGAAATCGGTTTTGGGTTGCATTGAAGGCCTAGAAGCCCATAGGAAGACCGTAAGTTACCAGAACAATACATCAATAAATATATTCCCCGCAAATAAGTGTTTTAACAGCAATTTGAACTGAAAGATCGCGAAGTGAAAATCACGACTCTTCGATTTCGGGTGTAGTCAAAATTTAGAAGTAAAATCTCTGATTTAGGGACTCTAATTTATAAAAACTACTTTTAGGCTAGAATTATTTTTGTATTCCTTAAAATTGCAAAGGTTGGAACTTTTATTTTAAATCACGAATAAATTTTCTTTTTTTTGTAGATTAAAGCTAGTGTCTCACTGAATACTTATTTTTCTTTTCAGGATAAGAAAAGTTGTACTAGAAAATTCTTTTTAGTAATAACAGTAAAACCCTTCAGTATTTTTTCATTTTTTTAACTGAAGTTAGATCCTTTCTATTTTAAAATGAATGGTGCCCAAAAATTTGTACGACTGAAGCTTTTTTAAAAAAAAATAGAAAAATAATTCCAAAAAGACGTAAAACAATTATCTCTTACCCATATTTCTCTACCAAGGAAAACTGAGCTAGTGTTTGTTTAATTTCTTTAGTTCTTTTAAAATCATTATTCACTCAATTCATTCTCAGAAATTAAAAAGAGGTTGCAAGAAAATTGTGCCCAAGCGTGGGAAAAACAATTTTCACAGGGTACAAAATGACGCCACAAAAAGCGACCAATTAATATACACGGTACAAAATAACGCCTCAAAGTGCGGGCAAGTTAACACATTACAATATATATATATATATATATATATATATATATATATATATATATATATATATATATATATATATATATATATATATATAGGATGTCCCATATGCATAGAATAATAATTCCACAGAATTTATTAATCAGTGAATCAAAAAATATATAAATAAAAATTATAGGGCGTTATACGGCGGATATGCTGACATTGATAATAAAATGTTTGAACTGTCAGTTCGAAGAAATTACGTCATCTTGATTTTCCTTAAATGGAAAGCCCTGTATATTATTTTATTTTTTAGTCCTACTAAAAATTGAACTGTTTTGGAATTAATTATCATTTGAAATTTAAAATAAAATAAACCGGTCAAGTGCAAGTTGAACTTGCACAATTAGTTTTCCGTACGTTAATTGCTTTTAAAATAAAAAAATTTTATTACGGTGGTATAAAAATGATCAGTGACTTCACAAGACACACCCCAAATGAGTTTTTAACAAAGTTTGTTTCCAATCTTTACTGAAAACTGATGACTTTGAAATTTTTGTTTTGTTTATATCCTAGATAAATTATTAAAGGTAATGCACTCGTGATAATTTTCGTTCAATCTATACCCCGTGGAGAATATTCCAGAATTTTTTCAAAATTTTTTGATCAGTACTTTTCGAGATAAGGTAGGGGGACAGCGATTTTTCGCGATTTTTTAAAAATAATACAAAAGAAAGTGTTCGCAAGTATTATATTATATATATGTATATATATATATATATATATATATATATATATATATATATATATATATATATATATATATATTTTACTCGCAAGCTTTTATTTGACACCACACTCGATGACCTAGTAAAATTTTTTTTTTTTACTTCCGATTTCACCCCTCAAAACTATCTCCTTAAGTCAAAATTTAACTTTCAAAACTACATGGCTCTGATGAGGCCATCAATTCCTATATTAGTACCAAATTTCAACTTTCTATGTCAAATAGTTTCGGAGAAAATAGGGGTGTGTGACAGACAGACAGGCGGATGGACGGACGGACGGACGGACGAACGGACGAACGGACGGACGGACGGATGGACGGACGGACGGACGGATGTATGGACGGACGGACGGGCGACCGGACGGACGGACGGACCGACAGTCGAAGTGATCTTATAAGTCTTCCGTACAGAACACTAAAAAGACAAAAAAACTATTAATGAATACTAGGTTTATTTTAAGGTAACAGTTGCTCAAAATGTCTACCGTTAACAGCGAGGCAATGACCCAATCTGTAATAAACCGCCCGAACAGAGTTTTTGCGGAGAATCCGGGGTGATCTGTGCTACTTCATATTGAATTCTTTGTTGTAAATCTTCTACAGTTTCAGGTCGACTTCGGTAAACTTTGGTTTTCAAATGGCTCCATAAAAAAAATCGAGTGGCGTAAGGTCCGAACTCTTTGCAGACCATTCTACAGCGCCTCTTCTGCTTATCTATCGATTAGGGAAAATCGCATCCAAATATCTACGAACATTGATTTCATAGTGAGGAGGTGCTTCGTTCTGTTGATACTACAGATTTCTGTTAGTGGTATCCAAATTATTTTCATCGGGAAAAAGAATTGCACAAATTGGAATAACTTGCTCTTGGAGTAACTGTAAATACTTCTGTCCTGTAAGATTTCCATCGATAAAAAAGGGACCAATGATATGACGTCCACATGTTTATCTTTTGTGCTTTTTGAGAATGACTGTCGATTACCCAGTGGTGATTCTCACTAGACCAGTACCGGCAGTTATGCCTGTTAACTCTTCCGTCAACATAAAATGTGGCCTCGTCAGAAAAAACAATATTATGAATTAGGTTAGGATCATTATGGATTTGTTCCATAGTGACCTCGCAAAATTCAACCCGTCTATCGTAGTGATCTTCAGATGAACCTTGCAATAGAATGGTTTTGTATGGATGCAATTTTTCTTCATTCAGCATACGACTTAAGGTATCTTCACTTACGTTGTAATCTAGGCAAAGCTGAGGAGTGGCTGCATGGTGATTTTCTGTAATTTTCAATAAAACATCTAACTTTTTATCATCGGTTGTTTTAACTTTTGGAGTTTCAGATTTAGAACGATCTGTAACATGACCCGATTATCTAAATCGTTTTAATGTTTTGCTAACTACGGAGTGGGTAATAGGTTCTCGATTCGGATATTCTGCGTTAAAAAGATCACACACCTCCTGTTAGGTTTTCCTACGGTCTCCGTAACCAACCATTATTAACAAAGTAACGTATATATATATATATATATATATATATATATATATATATATATATATATATATATATATATATATATATATAATAAAGAAAGAAAGCAAAAGTTGCCGTATCTAACAAAATTCTTAAATATGAAATTTGTTGGGAAACACGGCAAAGGGCGCAACAGGTGTTCACACAATGTTCATTTAGCCAATATTTCGGTCCTAGGTTGGGACCTAGGATTTAAGTAACTATATATATATATATATATATATATATATATATATATATATATATATATATATATATATATATGGGTGTTATCATTATTATGCATGTGATATGATATATTTTAGTTATTGAAAAATACCTCTATAGCTCACCTTTCACAATTAACTTTGTTTTTTTTTTTACCAAAAAGGGATTCGAAATAAACTATGATAGGCCAAATATTGTGTTTTTATTTTTTTTACATGGCTTACATTAGTTCAAGTTACTACAATTTTAAATTTTGAAATATAACCACTTGGAGGTTATAGTGATTTAATTTCAATGACGATATTGTAAAAACAGTGTATAAATCCTGACAACATTCTGGTAATTAGTATAATTCAACCAACTGCATCAACTACATAATTACATATCCGGCAGAAAGCATATATTGGTATATTGATAGAACAAATTGCTTTGATCTCTGCTTGTGTTTGTTTGACTGACAGCAAAAAAATCAAAAGATTATAAATTAATAAAAGTATGGCTGTAGTCGGCACTAACATCATCCGAAAAAACCTAAACCTTTTTGTTTCTTGTTCTTTTTGCCTTTTCAATACGATTGAATAATTCCAAAAATATTATTTATTTGGAGTATATTTTAATGTCTGTAAGAATCCATGTTTTCTGAAGCTGTATGAACAGCGGACTTTATATAACAAATAAAAAATGTTCTAATATGTAGATATATTAGAAGATATAAGAAAAATAGAGATAAAGATTATCAACAGGGTAACCGCAGAAAATTTAATTAATTGATCATTTCCATACATTTTTCATTTTATTCAGTTGTAATCTCTCTACCTTTATATTATAGATTCTTTCTGAAAGTACAGTAATTTTTATTTAAGGACATACATTTTTAAATTTGAGATTTTAGAACAGCTTTTCAACATTTATTAAATATTTACTATGGTTTTGTCTGCAGCCTTTTTATACTGATAGAAGCTGCAGTTTTGATAACTCTAAATGAAGCCATTTTATTTTAATAAATTTCTTCAATTGATTCACTTCATGTTATTTGTATTATTTTATTTTAAAATTAGTTTTTTTTTAGAAATAATTAAAAGATCTTTATTTATCACAATTTGACTTTAGAAAATTTAAGATTGTTTCAGTATTACTTCTAATCATTACATCTTGGACTTTTTCAACATAAATACCTTTAGTTACCTTCTGATTTGTGTCAATAGTAATAAATGTGCTATGTTTAACCCGAAATTTGCCACTGTTAAGCTATTATCAAAGTAGGTCGCTAATAGTGGCATACTATTTTTTTCCAAGAGACTCCGTTACATTTTTAATCCGAATCAATTCATTTGCAGGCATATTTTTGAGACCAAAACTACCAGAAAATCGCAAAAAACAGAAAAATCACATTTCCAAATTTTCATAATAGAATACCCCTTTAAATTTTAAAAATATAAAGGCTTTACGTCCTGTTTAATAATAAAAAAAATAATATTGTAGTTATACTTACTTAAAAACCACTTTTAAAATATTCAGTT
>CM032449.1:47041465-47081226 GCA_019049505.1 Pachyrhynchus sulphureomaculatus
CTTACTTCCGACAATGGTGTGAAAATCCTAAGGTCATAAATCCTATTATCTTTTTTAGGGCGTGGAACCGATGAAAACAAATAATAGACGAAACTAGGGAGAGGCCTACAATCAAATAATCAAAAACAAATGTGATATCGGTCGCCAAGATCATTAACCAAAATTTCACTAAATCCACTGTAGCTAAACTCCTTGCTTCAAACTCTCTTGTTGATTTGTAGGGAAAAAAACACCACCCATATCCCAATGTATAAGCAAACATACCCGATCTTATCTTGAGAAAGCGTGTCAAAAATGTACCTTAATGAAGTTAGACACCGAAAAATATCTAGCGGTGATGAAATGCTTGATATACTACTCAAAATATTCGTGAACCAGCTAACGCTAGTTTTTTGTAGACTCCAACAGAAACAACTTACCTGGTATGGACATGTGGAAAGAATGGCAGCACATCGAATCCCGAAACTAGTCCACAGATAGAGCCCAATGGAAAAACGAAGAAGAGGTAGGCCTAAAGCAAGTTGGATGAGTGGTATCGAGAAAGCCATGTCAGAAAGAAACTTAAGGCCGGGAGATTCGGAAGACCGAAGGGGATGGAAACTAGGAACCGGAAGGCGTAAGACGCTATAGAACCAGATATACATAATCCAACATCAATATATTTTTTTAACTTATATCGCATATATATTTAAAACATCGCAACTGAATATTTTAGAGACTCTCGAGAGCTTGCATTTGATATATCATATAAGCATTCCACCGTGGGATGCACTGGGGATTGTTGGCTATGCTACGTTCTTATGACATATCGGTTTTCATGTTTCCTCAGAGGTTGTTATTTGTGAGTAGTAGTTAAATGGTTTTCCCTTTTGATACAACTCTAATAGTACGATTGTTTCTTATTTACCCTGAAGTCTAGAATATTGTCTAGCTATGGAAATATTCGTAGATAGCAGGAGGTTGATTAACCTAACAAAGACTTGCAATAAACTCTAATTAGAACTTAACGCCGCAAAATCACAGTGGCAGTTTTTTCTAAAGAAGTTAACGTTGCGGAAGGCGATAGAGTTATGTCGAGACACTCCATTTATCTTGCATCGTCACTCAATTTGCTGAGCATTATCTTAGGACTAATATACTTTATCACAAACATGGAGCGAGCGTACCTTAGAAAGCTTCTCAAAACTAGGAATATTATTTTGTACCAGAAAGCTTTATATTCAACCCGACTTTTAATCCTGTGCAATGCTCGAATTCGACCAATGATGGAATGCTGCCTAAATGTTTGGGGCACGGCTTCACTGCGATTATTAGATTCTATTCAGATGAGAGTTATTCGCTTGACTGGAGACCCAGAACCACCAACCTTGATTCCTTAGAATATCGAAGAACAGTTGGCGCCATGAGTCTATTCTGTAAGTTCTTTCATAGAAAGTGCTCGATGGATGTAGTCTGCATAATTTCCTTCAGAATGGTGCATGTTATAAATACGCGTTGTGCTAATACATTACCTCTTTTTCAAAAATTTCTTTATATGGAGAATCTCAGTAATTTGAAATAAATTACCCAGGACTGTGTTTCCCGTCGAATATAAATTTAGACCAACAGGGCGACTCGAAATTTTGACCGGTTGACGGTCTGCCTAGTTGTTCATTCTATCGGGCGAGTCGAACAAAATCCCTCAACGTTGATTTTGCGGCCCCCGTGCCCTGGAATGTCCAGATAACGCCCAAAATCCTACATCCAAAAATGGGCTGTCCTTTAACCATTTGAATCAAGTACTATAACATTCCTTGACACTGAAAAAGTCGAGCGTCCCAAAGGGTAGATGCCGCTGAGACCTCACCCATCTTTAGGGCTCAAAAAACGTCGATCCAAAAATATTTAACGATATAAAATCAATAAATTTGGTTTGTTCTTGAGAAAATAACAGGAAGCCTGCAAAAGGCAGACACCGTCAATACCGGAGGACGAAGTTGGACCTGCTTTTCCAGCCAAAAACGATCGTTTTTTCGAGTTTTGAATAAATAAGACCATGAGTCCCGAGTCCTACGCGTCTGTCCAAGTTATTTTTTTGGAAAATTTTGGCCTTAATTAATAAAATATCACGAGGGCAGACGAATCACTTGTATCCGAATAAGCCAGAGTATTCTCAAAGTTCAAAAAAAAAATCGAAATTCTGATAGTATAGATGCTATTACAGGTAATTATTATTATTAGGCTACACTGTTAAAAAACTTTAGATAAATTAAAATTAATAATTTTCAGCCATACTTTATAATCTGTCACTTGTTGCTAATAATTCTGCAGTGGGTGTTCAAAGTAGTATTAAAAATGAGCGAGATAAATTGTGAAATTCCATTACAAGTTCGAAAGATCATAATTGATTTGTGGAAAAATCAAAAATCGTTACAAAAATATAAAAAAAATTGTTAAAAAGTCCCATGCTACTGTTCAGTACATTGTAAACCAGTATAAGTCAACGGATTCCTATAAAATTCGGCCACCTTTTGGTCGTCTCAAGAAACTGACTCCACGTGAAGAGGTCAGTATTGCTAGACAAATAATTATAGATCCCAAGAAAAGTGCACCAAAATTAAAAGACGAAGTTCCGGAACTATTTTCAAAAAATGTTTGTTCACAAACGGTGAGAAATTGTTTACACAGGGCAGGCTATAAGGGGTGTGCAGCCAGGAAGAGACCGTTAATTTCGGAAGCTAATCACAAAAAGCGGTTAGCTTTTGCTAGAAAATACGTTACCAAACCTCTTGAGTTTTGGGAATCCGTAATCTTTGGTGATGAAGCTAAAATTAACTTTTTTGGGTCTGAACTAACCTGAACTAACCTGGAGAAAAAAGAATACCGCATTCGATATTAAAAACATTTATTTAGTCATCCAGGATAGCCCATACTAAGTCGCTGCATTTTAATTTTAGAATCTTTGGCACAATGACGCTACACAACAGTACATTATATTTTTGCACTTGTCGTGTGTTTCTCTAACGTCGTATCGTTTTTCGAGTTTCTGAATAAAAGTCCCAAGTTTTGGGTCCTACGCGTCTGTTATTTTTGGAAAATTCATACTAGAATTTATTTGATTAAGCATTTTATTTGAAATTTCTAGTAAAACGCTTCAAAAATCTAACAAATACTTAATTTTAAGTAAATACTTTAAAATTTATCTAAAGTTTTTTTAACAGTGTAGCCTAATAATAATAATAGTTACCTATAATAGCATCTATACTATCAGAATTTCGATTTTTTTTTTTGAACTGAGAATGTTCTGGCTTGTTCGGGTACAAGTGATTCGTCTGCCCTCGTGATATTTTATTAGTTAAAGCCCAAATTTTCCAAAAAAATAACTTGGACAGACGCGTAGGGCCCAAAATTCGGGTCTTATTTATTCAAAAACTCAAAAACGATTGTTTTTGGCTGGAAAAGCGGGTCCAGCTTTCCTCCGGTATTGGCGGTGTCTGCCTTTTGCAGACTCCCTCTAATTTTTCCAAGAACAAACTAAATTTATTGATTTTATATGGTTAAATATTTTTGGACTGAATATTTATATATATATATATATAAATATATATATATATATATATATATATATATGTATATATATATATTTATATATATATATATATATATATATATATATATATATATATATATATATATATGTATATATATATATATATATATATAGTCAGTCCAACAAGTCTCCATACACCACCTGCTTTCTATACTATTTTTCTGCTATGTTTAACTAATTAATTGAAACTATGAGAAAACATGTTTAAATTAATATTTAATTTAACCAACGAGGATTGGCATTAAAAACAACTACGGAACATTTTATTTAGAAGTTGCATCATTATTATAAAAATGTAAACAAAATTAATGTCAAAAAAGTCTCCATGCACTCAAGAACTGCATTGAAAAAATACTTTATAATCAGCCGCATTTTATCGAGCTATCTATTGCTCGCTAAACTGAAAAAAAATTAATAATTTTCAGCCATACTTTATAATCTGTCACTTGTTGCTAATAATTCTGCAGTGGGTGTTCAAAGTAGTATTAAAAACCGGTCAAGTGCAAGTTGAACTTGCACAATTAGTGTTCCGTACGTTGATTGTTTTAAAATAAAAATTTTTGTTAGGATGGTATAAAATGATCAGTGACTTCACAAAACACACCCCAAATAAGTTTTCAACAAAGTTTGTTTCCAATCTTTACTGAAAACTGGTGACCTGGAATTTTTTTTTTTTTTTTTATATACCAAATAAATTATTAAAGGTAATGCACTCGTGATAATTTTCGTTCAATCTATACCCCGTGGAGAATATTCCAGAATTTTTTCAAAATTTTTTGATCAGTACTTTTCGAGATAAGGTAGGGGTCAGCGATTTTTTAAAAGTAATACGAAGAAAAGTGTGCGCAAGTATTACATTATATATATATTTTTACTCGTGTTTTCACAAGCTTTCATTTGACACCACACTCGATGACCTAGTAAAAAAAAATTTTTTTCACTTCCGATTTCACCCCCTCAAACGAACCCCTTAAGTCAAAATTTATGTTACGGTGGTATAAAATAATCAATAACTTCACAAAACACACCCCAAATGACTTTTCAACAAAGTTTGTTTCCAATCTTTACTGAAATCGGATGACCTTGAAATTTTGTTTTTTTTTATATACCATATAAATTATTAAAGGTAATGCACTCGTGATAATTTTCGTTCAATCTACACCCCGTGGAGAATATTCCAGACTTTTTTTCGAAATTTTTTGATAAGTTCTTTTCGAGAAAAGGCCGGGACAGCGATTTTTCGCGAATTTTTAAAAATAATACAAAGAAAAGTGCGCGCAAGTATAATATTATATACATATTTTTTACTCGTGTTTTCACAAGCTTTCATTTGACACCACACTCGATGACCTAGTAAAAAAAATTTTTTTTTCACTTCCGACTTCACCCCACAAAACTAACCCCTTAAGTCAAAATTTAATTCTCAAAACTACATGGCTCTGATGAGGCCATCAATTCCTATATTGTTACCAAATTTCACCTTTCTATGTCAAATAGTTTCGGAGAAAATCGGGTGTGAGAGACAGACAGACAGACAGACAGACAGACAGACAGACAGACAGACAGACACCGAAGTGATCTTATAAGTGTTCCGTACGGAACACTAAAAATGAGCGAGAGAAATTGTGAAATTCCATTTCAAGTTCGAAAGATCATAATTGATTTGTGGAAAGATCAAAAATCGTACAAAAATATAAAAAAATTGTTAAAAAGTCACATGCTACTGTTCAGTACATTGTAAACCAGTATAAGTCAACGGATTCCTATAAAATTCGGCTCCTTTTTGGTCGTCTCAAGAAACTGACTCCACGTGAAGAGGCCAGTATTGCTAGACAAATAATTATAGATCCCAAGAAAAGTGCACCAAAATTAAAAGAAGAAGTTCCGGAACTATTTTCAAAAAATGTTTGTTCATAAACGGTGAGAAATTGTTTACACAGGGCAGGCTATAAGGGGTGTGCAGCCAGGAAGAGACCGTTAATTTCGGAAGCTAATCGCAAAAAGCGGTTAGCTTTTACTAGAAAATACGTTACCAAACCTCTTGAGTTTTAGGAATCCGTAATCTTTGGTGATGAAGCTAAAATTAACTTTTTTGGGTCTGAACTAACCTGAACTAAAGTTTGGAGAAAAAAGAATACTGCATTCGATATTAAAAACATTTATTTAGTCATCCAGGATAGCCCATACTAAGTTGTTGCATTTTAAGTTTAGAATCTTTGGCACAATGACGCTACACAACAGTACATTATATTTTTGTACTTGTCGCGTGTTTCTCTAACGTCGTATCGTTTTTTCGAGTTTCTGAATAAAAGTCCCAAGTTTTTGGGTCCTACGCGTCTGTTATTTTTGGAAAATTTATACTAGAATTTATTTGATTAAGCATTTTATTTGAAATTTCTAGTAAACGCTTCAAAAATCTAACAAATACATAATTTTAAGTAAATACTTTAAAATTTATCTAAAGTTTTTGTAACAGTGTAGCCTAATAATAATAATTCCCTATAATAGCATCTACATATACTATCAGAATTTCGATTTTTTTTTTTGAACTTTGAGAATGCTCTGGCTTGTTCGGGTACAAGCGATTCGTCTGTCCTCGTGATATTTTATTAGTTTAAAGTCCAAATTTTCCAAAAAATAACTTGGACAGACGCGTAGGGCCCAAAATTCGGGTCCTATTTATTAAAAAACTCGAAAAACGATCGTTTTTGGCTGGAAAAGCGGGTCCAGCTTTCCTCCGGTATTGGCGGTGTCTGCCTGACTCCCTCTTATTTTATCAAGAACAAACTAATATATATATATATATATATATATATATATATATATATATATATATGTATATATATATATATATATATATATATATATATATATATATATATATGATATCAATAATTTGCACCTCTAGCTGATGTAAGCCTAGTTTTGAAGGAATGCCTGTCTGCCGCAGACTGCTCAAGATCACAGACTGATGAAACAGTTGTTCAGGAAGTTGCTAACGATTACGCTTTGCAACGCTTTGTAGAATTCCACCCCAAGTATATAAAAATCAGTATAATTTACTAAAATTGGACAAAGTCGGTTTTTCAGAAGTTTTTGATTGTTCTCTCATTTGTCAATCTATCTTAGGATGCGTTTCGCGGTATCACGGCCCTTCAGCTGAGCTAGCTACAATAATTTACACCTCTAGCTGATGTAAGCTTAGTTTTAAAGGCGTACTTGCTCTATGCTGCTCAAGGCCACAGACGTATAGAGGAATTGTTCAGCAAGTAGCTAAGTTTAAGTTTTAGGACGTGGCTTAGTGTTTAGCCGATGAGTGCGACCTTATCCTTATTGTAATATCCATTATTTACAGAGTTTGTATTAATTTTGTGTTTTATTTTCAACATTCACAATATTCCTTATTAAATATTCCAAATCTTCCTTACCATCAGTACAAAAGTCTCTTAGTGTTTGTGATTGGCGCGCGTTTATTGTCTTTTCTCTCAATAAAAAGGTGAGCAGATATATTTACCCATTAAACGTCAACAAAGGATTTTAAGTGTGAAATTTTTCGCATGCGAAATATATTACAAATGATAGAAATGATTATATATATCATCATTAGCTTAGCTCTGTTGCTTGTTGTTTTTGCATCCAATCGTGTCTCGCTAATCTTTTATGTAGTCCGTCCATCTTATATGTGGTCTACCTCTGCATCTTTTATGTTTTCCAGGTTTTCATTTAACCATTCGGCGTGTCCATCTGTTATTATTCATCTTTGCGATATGCTCCGCCCAATTCCACCCAATATACATATTCATTGTATTACATCTGTCACTTTTGATCTTCCTCGTATATCGATGTTAGGAATACAATCTTGGAGTCTAATGTTTCCATTGCTTCTTGGATTACTTGGAGTTTATTTATTATACTTTAATTTAAAGCCCACGTTTCAGTACCATATGTTTAATACCGGCTGTACATATTGGTTGAACACTCTGGCTTTTATTCTATTAGGGATGTCCAATTTAAATGTAGATTGTAACCTTCCGAACGTAGACCAAGCCAACGAGACTCTTCTATCAAAGTCAGCCTTTAAATTATTTTTTGATATTTCGATTTTTTGTCCTAAATATATGAATGTTTGTACTTTTCCTATTCGTTCACCTTCTATTACTAGATCCTGACTGTTGTCTTCACTTTCGTTGTTCAAATATTTGGTTTAATTAAAAACCAAACATTTGATTACATCTATGCTTATCACTCACTATTTAAATTCGAATCCAAGTTACAAATAATTCAATTTTTAGATAATAAAATAACTCGAGTATCAAGTCTCTGATTATTGACATTTTTTGATTTTGCTCAACACTAACTTCGGAGTTATGCTCTTCTCTGACGTAATCATTGTAACCTATTTCCTTCCGTAAACAGGAATTAGATATATTAAATTGGAAATCTTTTAATACTCCGGAAAAAGAAAAATTCTTTCAACAAAATGTGGGTTACGACCCACACGAAATCGATTATCTGCTTTTTTATGATTTTTAGAGTAGAAAGATAAAATTTTAAAACTCATTTGACCCTTCAAATTTAAATGGAAAAAGTTTATAATAGAACCTTTTAAAGTATATTTTGCATAAGGAAATGAATGAAATTTTTCTGACAGAGAAGAAAAAGTTTAAATCGACAAAGTTTGAGTTTGTGTATGAGAAGGTTGGAACCAGGCTCTTATGTATACGAGGGTGAATTGATATGTCTGGTAAATTTCTACGAAATGGCGAGATATTTTGTTAAGCGACATGACTGTTGGTAAGCGCGATTCTTGTAATGCTTGTGTTCAAAGTTTCAAACGAATGCAACTCGCAGTTGTTCGTTGGCAATTATCGTCAGTGATCGATGTTATACGTTTCGTAGAAATGGATAAAGCCGAGTATCGTGCAGTGATAAATTATTCTTATTTAAAAAAGTAGATTGTGGCTTAGATATAAACTGAACTGAGGAAAGTTCATAGGAATTCTATACCAGCACTCAAGACCATTTATTACTGAAAAAATGAATTTAAATGTAGCCGTACAGGATTCTTCTGAAGAAATGTTTGATAAAATTCATGGTATCGTAATGGAAAATAGTCGCATTAGGCTTTCTGAGATTGCTGAGATGGTAGGCATCTCATATGAAGTTCTAAAAATTAAAAAAACTGAGTGCCACGTTTGTTGATTCCATACCAATAATGCGTGCAGAACATTAAAAATCACGTTTTGGAAAGTTACAACGTAATCTGAAGGATTTTTGACGTCATTTTGTAACTGCAAATGAAAGGGAGACAAAACGACAGTTAAAACAGGGGGTTGGCGAAGGTGAAAGTACACTAAAAAAAGTGAAAATAGGTTTATCGGCGGGAAAAGTAGTGTCAACTGGTTTTTAGGAGCCACAGGGTGTTATTATGATTGATTATTTGGAAAAGGGTAAGACTGGCTCTGGCAACGTTGTTGGACCATTGCATAATGAGTTTAAGTAGAAGCGACCAAGGTTAGCGCTTAATAAGTGCTGGAGTTGGGCTTCGAGATGGTTCCCCACCCACCCTATTTCCCAAATTTGGCCCGAAGTGACATTTTTTGTTTCCTAACCCCAAAAATTGGCTTGGAGGAAGTAGTTTTTGTCGAATGAAGAGGTTATCTGTGCTATAAAAAAGTATTATGAATGCTTCGAAACAGTTTCCTCGTTGGACTAAATATATTGAGCTCGATGCAGCTTATGGTGAGAAATAAATCTTAGTTTTTGCAAAAAAATGTTACTTACCTTGTTTTTTAGAAGACTTTTCAATTTCCCTTGTAAATAAAATATTATGGTGGATTATACGCTTTTGTTTAATCTTTATACAGAGTGCCCCATATGTACGGAATAATAATTCCACAGCATTTATTAATCAGTGTATCAAAAAAATATTTAAATAAAAGGGATAGGGTCAGGCTGACGTTAACAATAAAATCTTTTGCTCGAAGCTCGAAGAAATTACGCCATTTTGATTTTTTTTTAAATGGAAAGCCCTATATATTATTTTATTCTATTAAACATTCTAGATATTATTTGTCTAACATACCATATGTCTAAATTGAACTGTTTTGAAATTATAGTCATTTGAAATTTAAAAAAAAAAAAAAAAAACAAAAAAAACTATTGATAAATATTCTAGGTTTATTTTTAAGGTAACAATTGCTCAAAATGTCTACCGTTAACAGCGAGGCAATGACCAAGTCCGTCATAAACTGCCTGAACAAAGTTTTGCAGAGAATCCGGGGTGATCTGTGCGACTTCATAATGAATTCTTTGTTGTAAATCTTCTATAGTTTCAGGTCGACTTCGGTAAACTTTGGTTTTCAAATGAACCCATAAAAAAAATCGAGTGGCGTAAGGTTGGGATTCCTTGCAGGCCATTCTACAGCACCTCTTCTGCCTATCCATCGATTAGGAAAAATCGCATCCAAATATCTACGAACATTGATTTCATAGTGAGGAAGAACTCCGTCCTGTTTATACTACAGATGCCTGTTAGGGGTAACTTATTTTCATTGGGAAAAAGACCTGCACAAGTTGAAATAACTTGCTCTTGGATTAACTGTAAATATCGCTGCCCTGTAAGATTTCCATCGATAAAAAAGGGACCAATGATATGGCGTTCACAAATCCCTGCCCACACGTTTAACTTTTGTGGCCTTCGAGAATGACTGTCGATTATACAGTGGGGATTCTCAGTAGACCAGTACCGGCAGTTACGCCTGTTAACTCTTCCGTTAACACAAAATGTGGTGTCGTCAGAAAAAAACAATATTATGAATTAGGTTAGGATCATCAAAATTCAACGCGTCTATTATAATCATCTTCAGATAATTCTTGCAATTGAATGGATGCAATTTTTCTTCGTTCAGTATACGACTTAAGGTACCTTTACTTATATTGTGGTCTAGGCAAACCTGACGAGTGGCTGTATGAGGATTTTCTGTAATTTTCAATAAAACATCTAACTTTTTATCATCGCTTGTTTTAACTTTTGGAGGTCCAGATTTAGGACGATCTTTAACATGACTTGATTGTCGAAATCGTTTTAATGTTTTACTAACTACGGATTGGGTAATAAGTTCTCGATTCGGATATTCTGCGTTGAAAAGATCACACACCACCTGTTGTATTCTCCTACGGTCTCCGTAACCAACCATTATTAACAAAGTGATTCTTTCAGTTTCTGTTAAATCTACTGCGCAAGTTGCAGTTTCACAAAATGCAGCAATGAACGTTTTTGTCAATAAATCATCAAAGATTTACAACAAAGAAAGAAGTAGCACAGATCACTCCAGCTTCTTTGCAAAACTCTGTTCAGGCTGACAAATTGGGTCATTGCCAAGCTGTTAAAGCTAGACATTTTGAACAATATATATAAATTATATGATTTTTTCTATTGTTGGGTATTTAGGTTTGGTAATGACACGATTATTTATTTTATTTTTTTTTGACGTTTCGCCCAAATGTCCAAAAAATTGGGCGAAACATCAAGAAAAAAAAAAAATTAAAACAAATTATACGAGGCTGGTTTGAAAAGTTCGTGCAAAAATAAAAACTACTTATGTGTTTGGGGTAAACCTTTTTTATTTTTTCGGCATAGTCTCCTTTTAGGCTTATACACTTCGTCCAACGATGTTCTAGTTTGTTGATCCCTTCCGAATAATAGGATTTGTCCATGTCTGCAAAATATCCATTAGTGTCTGCAATCACCTCCTCGTTTGAATAAAATCTTTGTCCCGCCAGCCATTTCTTCAAATTGGGGAACAAATAGTAGTTCGAGGGAGCGAAGTCTGGAGAATAGGGGGGATGTGAAACGAGTTGGAATCCTATTTCCATTAATTTTGCTACCACAACTGCTGAGGTGTGTGCTGGTGCGTTGTCGTGATGGAAAAGGACTTTCTTGTGGGCCAATCGCGGGCGTTTTTCTTGCAGCTCGGTTTTCAAACGGTCCAATAACGATGAATGATATTCACCTGTAATAGTTTTACCCTTTTTCAGATAGTCGATGAGGATTATCCCTTGCGTATCCCAAAAGACAGTCGCCATAACCTTTCCGGCCGAAGGAACGGTCTTCGCCTTTTTTGGTGCAGATTCCCCCCTGGTAACCCATTGTTTAGATTGTTGTTTGGTCTCAGGAGTATAGTAATGTATCCATGTTTCATCCACAGTGACGAAACGACGCTTAAAGTCCTCCGGATTCTTCTGGAACAGCTGCAAACCATCCTTGCAACACTTCACACGATTTCGTTTTTGGTCAAGCGTGAGCAATCGCGGCACCCATCTTGCTGATAGCTTTCTCATGTCCAAATGTTTATGCAAAATATTATGTACCCGTTCAGTCGAGATGCCCACAGCACTAGCAATCTCACGCACCTTAACTCTTCTGTCATCCATCACCATATCATGGATTTGATCAATGATTTCTGGAGTCGTAACCTCCACAGGCCGTCCAGAACGTTCAGCGTCACTTGTGCCCATATGGCCGGTCCGAAAATTTTTAAACCACTTATAAACTGTTCTAATCGAAGGTGCAGAGTCACCATAATGTTTATCAAGCTTCTCTTTAGTCTCTTGAGGCGTTTTGCTTTTCATAAAGTAGTGTTTAATCACCACACGAAATTCTTTTTCGTCCATTTCTTGAAAATCACTCGACTTCCTTGATTCACACGAATGCCAAACACAAAGAAATAGACCAATATGGCTAAAACTTGGTGTGCGTTCATTCAAGAGATGCTACTAACTAAACATGACCTCGATACGCGCCGGTGGTGCCATCTTTCGGACTTTGCACGGACTTTTCAAACCAACCTCGTATATATATATATATATATATATATATATATATATAGATATACATACATATATATATATATATATATATATATATATATATATATATATATATATTTACATATATATATATATATATATATATATATATATATATATATATATATATATATATATATATATATATATATATATATATATATATATATATATATATATACATATATATATATATATATATATATATATATATATATATATATATATATATATATATATATATATATATATATACATATATATATATATATATATATATATATATATATATATATATATATATATATATAGTATATAGTATACTTTAAATTTTGTTCTCTATTTCCTGTCCTGAGATAGACTGGCGGACAAGAGAACAGTTAAAAACTGCTGGAAACTCGACTTTGTTCAATTTTAGTAGTTCATATTAATTATTATAACAAACTTGGTCCCCCGTTTGGTTATAACTAGTGCCAAAATACTCACACATACACCCACACACAATTTTAGCCTTTCATATTTTGGTAATCACTGAAAATAATTTCCGGCAATTGTATATTTTTGATATCGGACACAGAAAGTGAATTAAAAAAATCCCGTTTAGCTTTGTAATTTATTAAATTTTATGTCATAAATTATATGATATTGCATTTGATATCTCCACAGAAAATTAAATGCACTGGTAGAGTAACGTCTTTTAAATGTCAAATAGAAAAATTGTAAATTAAGTGAGACACTTTAAAAATATCCATGTACTCGTATGTATATATATATATATATATATATATATATATATATATATATATATATATATATATATATATATATATATATATATATGTATTATATATATATATATATATATATATATATATATATATATATATATATATAGTGAAAGACCAAAATGTTGACCGGAATTTCACTATAGAGAGTTTTTCACTATATAGAGTTTCACTATATACAGTGTCGACTATATATATATATATATATATATATATATATATATATATATATATATATATATATATATATATATATATATATATATATATATATATATATATATATGTATGTATATATATATATATATATATATATATATATATATATATATATATATAATAAAAGAAAAAATTTAAGAATCTGTATATTTTGTCATTTAAGTGTCTCACATCCGACATCACTAGTTTGATAAACTTTGTAATAAATTGAAACCTAGCTAGTTAGCTATAGGGAAGTATCAATTATCATTCATTATTACGAGTGCTCTTGATGTTCCCTTTTCTATATATTAAATGATTTTCAACACCCTTTATATCTATTTAAAAAAAAATTACTGTGTCAATAATAATCAGTCATAATGAACAACTAGAGAAGGTAACTCTACTTACTTATATGTTGTAGGGCTGACATTTATCCGTAATGGTTCACTTCCTGATTCAAATTTATTTGCAACTGTAACGTTGTGACCGAACATGCAGTACCTGGGCATCTTTACTCCAACTACTCCTGCTAAGACGGAGCCAGTATGAATTCCAATTCTCATCTGAAAATAAGGACCTTATATAACCAGACATATAAAGAAAGGATCAGATATTCTTGAGCATAATTATGACTGCAAAAAATTACTAGAAATGGATGAAAATAAACTACCTTTTTTTATAGGTATAGCAAACGTACTACAGCGATGTGATTTTTAATATAAAATCGTTCTTGAAGACGGTGGTAGGGAGAATGACAAGCCGAAGCTGTGTGTATTAGCAGCTCTGTATAGCGAACATTTCTTATTAAAATATTTATATCAGGGACCCGACCAATTTTTTTTCGATGTTCCAAAGGATTAAGGTTTCTGCATGCAACTTGATCATGCTATGACATATTTGCACCCGTGTGAAAGCTGAGCAAACTGCGATAATGCTGATGGAATAGACTACCGTAGAACTATCTGGTACTGTAACAGATCTGTAACTGTACATTTGTGTATAACCAATAACTTCATATTTTGTCAAACTTAAAAATTACTCGTTACTTACAATCCCGTTAAGCCACTCTGTTAAAGGAGCGGTGGCGGGGAGGGAGATGGTTACGAAAGTTCTTTTTTAAAGGAGAAAAGGAGAACATTAAATGTTAAGTTACCTATAGAGGGACTAATCGATAACCGAGGGGCAGGCCCTCTCCGTGAAAAAAAACCTCAAATTAATACGCTGAATTATGAACAAGCTCACCATATTTTATAAACCGATGACGGAGGAGGGGAAATTTTTTGCCTTATATTAAAACTCTAATCATCACCAACTTAAAAATGAATGAGGAGAGTTTGAGAGATTGCAAAAAATAACACGTTTATACAGTGAGACTCTAATCACTTAAATCGAACTAGAAATTCGAGGACCGTAGAAGCAAAACTTTCCAAAAAATAAGACTTTCAAATAGTTTAAAAATCGATCACCTGAAGGGAGATATTTATTTTAAAAAGGGACATTCTCCTACAGTAAAACTTAAAACGCTTAACAAAAAAGCTCCTTTTCTTAGAAAGAGATATTTTCTACAGGTGAGAGGGGTTTTGGGATGCCTCCCTGTCTTTTCTTTGGCTATGCTATAGTTACCAACGTGTAGTTTTGGGAAATAAGGCTCCGATGTAGAGCTTTTAGTCGGTTAGGTGTTGTTTGTTGTTTACGACATTAATCTTTCATATATTGAAAATGAAAGAATTTTGCAGGTCCTGCCTTAAAAGATTTAACAATTTAATTGGTTATTAATGATTTTATTTGTTAGAATAAACATACAATGGTCGAATTGGATCAGAAATCTATTTCTCAAAACTACAAGTAACAGATAATTTTAAAATTTGGCAAAATAAACAGTTATTAGAGTTGCACGTACGGCAGATTTGTGTCAATTCGTGACAAGAAATGATTTTTTACAATCATTTTTTATCAACTGTTGATTTATTATATCCAAAATTATTTTAAGCTGAAGATGAAACGAAGAAATGATTGAAAGACGTCAATGAATCGTCAGTCCCAGAATACATCGTCAATTTTATTGTGAATTCAAAGAATAATTTGGAATAATAGAATAATTTAGAATGGACATTCGACATATAATTTTTTATTCATCTGATGGGTTCCATACGCTTGCAACAAACATGTAGCTGTGTAAGATGGTATATTGATTAGGTATTTGAGCGCAATACTATGCTAATCTTACATCGAGTAGCTGTAAAGAAATAATGAAAATGATGTTTATGCAGTTAACCAAATTACATTTCCCCAAGTTGGTATGACAATATGCTAAACATTTCTATAAGTTTTTTTCCTATAACATAATTTTTTATATCATGGCCATGTATTTTGTTTTGTGAAATGTTTAGATTCATTCCAATTGTTCAGAGCGTTCTTTAACTTTTGTTATTAACTGTTACAAATATGTTAAATTTTGTGTAGTATCATCGGCGTATTATACTATTTATAGATACTCCACTAACTTTCATTTCTGTTTGTCCTTCCAGAGTTTCGTGGTATATTTCATCAAAATAGAAACTAAATAAAATGGAAGAGAGAACACAGCCCTGGCGTACTCCGCAACATATCTCGATTTCCTCTGAAAAGTGCTCCCCTATTTTTACCCACTGCCCCCAATCTACGTTTGTAATGATTCTTATGTTCTATTCAGCTATATTTGCCGCTTTAAGTATCTGTATGTGAGTTTTTCATGTTTGAAATTGTCGAAAGCTTTGAAGAAGTCACTAAAACAGATATGTATCTCTCGGCTCACATCTGGACAAGAACCTGCAGGGAAAACATAGCCTCCCTTGTTCCAATTCCCTCTTGAATACAAAACTAAGTTTCTGATATGTTTTCTTTACATTTAGTAGAAATTCTTGCGTGGATAATCTGTTCGTTATGCGATCTATGAGACTGATGTAACGATGGTCATTGTATTTTTTTTAATGACGGTATTTTTGGCATGACCAGAAAGGAAGAAACCATCCATTTTTTTAGGTACTTGACCCAGTTCATAAATGTTATTAAGTAATTTTTGCCGAAGATACAGAAATTCTTTGTTGCACTCCATAAATTTAAGTACCTCTATCGGGACGTTACCTGGGCCAGCCCCTTTTCCATTCTCTAGGGTTTTTAAAGCATATAATATTTCATCTTGATTTTTTTTATGGTCCTGCAGTTGCTACTGGTATTCTAATTTGGGGGTCACTAAAGAGATCGGTTATATACCTGCTCCATCTCTTCAGTTTTTTTTCGTAGTCTATTATAATTTTACCACTGTCATACAGTAAAACTTCTACCATTCTTCTTGGCATTTTTAACTCAGCTACTCCTCTTTTGCTTCTGATTTGTCCGTTGATACACCTATATTCTTGTGTGTTCTTGTTTTTCACAATACTTCTACTCATCATTTCTTTTTTCTCCTCTCTTCATTTCTTATCCGTTTTTTTTATCCTTTTGCAGACAATGTTTGTAAGTTGCAATAGTTGTTTTAGTCAGGTTATCTCATTTATTTTCTAGGTTTACTCCGCGTTTCTCATTCTAATTTGTAAAGTGTGTGTTTTTGGTTTTCTCGCAATTGTTTTCATCTATCAGTTGTTTTACGTCCATATAGTTTTTCGGAGGAGATTTGTTCGGTTTTTTGAGTTTTATCTCAAGTTGAAAGACTACTGGGTTGTAGTCTCACGCGATGTCTGCACTAGAGTTTTGATGATTTTACCACTTTACGAAATAGTTTGTTGATGGTAATAAAATTAATCTGATTCCGTGCAATATTGTCTGGTATATCTGTTGCCGTCCAGGTAGACAATCTGCGAGGAGATAGTCTAAAGAATATATTCGTTATTATAAATTTGTATTCGTTACAAAACTACACAAAACGGTCACCACGCTCATTTCTTTTCTTTTCCCGAGATCGAACTTTCTGACAGTATCCCCATCTACACACCATTTTCCACCTTTACATTCAGATCCCCCATTATTAAGGTTGGTTCGTGTTTCTTATTTGATTTTAATGATAGGAATCTGTGCGTAAAACTCTTCGATAGTTTATTCGTTAGCGGCAGCGGTAGGGGCATAAACTTGAATTATGGTAACGTCAAAGGGTTTAGTGCTAGCTTTTATCATTGCCAATCTATCTGAGTAAGGCACAAATCTTTTTATAAAGGGTTTTATTTGTTTGGACACCACAAACGTCACTCCATTCTAATGATGGGTGTCATCATTACCCGAATAGAATACAATGTGATCCTGTATCATGCAATTTCCCGAGTTCTACCATCGATTCTCGCTGAGTCCCATAATGTCAATTTTTAGTTGTTTCACGTCACACAACAATGTTTGGATTTTGTCGCTGGCAGTCTTGTACCTTTGTGAAATAGGTCCCGATTCTAAAATTTTGGTGAATGTAGCTGTAGATGTTTATATATTGTTGATTAAAATCACTGATCTAATGACTGACATTAAAACAAGAAGTACTGCGATACATAATGTGATCAGAAATTAACGAGGATTATCGCTCGCTGTGGCTTTTCGACTGAGTTGGTCTCTTTTTCCATGTACCTATGAAAATATTGGCGGAATAAAAGCCTTATAAAGAATAACCGCCGAATTACTATCAGCTAAGTTATTGAACAGGTAGAAATCTTTCATGGTTTATGTGACACACTTTTAACTGATATTTTCGGTATAAAACGAGTCACATCAAAATTGGTTGCATAACTGTTGAATTTTCCACCAAAGTAAAGTCTCAGAACAATTGTTAGCCGATGTTACTGATGACTCATAATTACTCAAGCTGGCAATAACTGGTGGCTAAATGTGGGGTTACGAGTATGATCTAAAACAAAGTTATTAATAAACTTAATAAACTACTAAATCCAGTACAATTTGCTTTATTATTTATTATATTCCAATTAAACACAACAAAAAGTCCCTTTACACACAACATCTAAAATACTAATCTTCTTTTTCATTAAAAGTTCCAAAGTTTCCCAATTAAGTAAGGCTTACAACAAGATTTTGACAAAGTGACATTTTATGGTGTTTTTGTTAATTTAAGTTGTGAGGATAAAAACTATAATTCAGAATGGGGAAACTTCTAAGTTAGTAAATTTAAGATTGTTTTGTTATTTAGACTTTTTATAGAACTTATAAACTTTTATAACTGTAATTAATTATTATTGCTACAGCCAGAAAAGTATGAGAAATAATTTAATCTGCAATTTGGAGCAGGGTACGTCTCGAATAATTTATCGTTTATAGGTACTTTAAACTTCACAACTGTTAGTTCTATACAAAGCTCAAATTTGACCAACGATGGAATATTGCTCCCATGTTTGGGTCTCTGCTCCCAAACATGCACTGCGTTTGTTGGATTATATTTAGAGAGAGCTGTTCGTTTGATTGGAGACCCAGAACTGACCGGCAATCTTTGAACATCGAAGAATGGTTGGCAACTTGAGTCTATTCTTTAAGTATTTTCATGAAAAATGTTCGATGCATGTCGCCCCCTTAATTCCTCCCAAAGCGGTGCATGCTAGGAATACATGTCGCGCTAATACTTTACGTCCGTATGCAGTTCATCTTGTCACCCCTCTTATAAACCTTTTTAAGCAGTTTTTTATGTGGAGAATCTCATCCCTTTGGAATAATTTGCCCCAGACTGAGTTTTCCACCGAGTACAATTTACAGCGATTTAAGATCAACCAGATTAGCTTTTTCTGCGCACGCTTCGCTCCTCTAGCGGTTTACTGCAATGCGTATACTATATCCAGTAAAATAACCAGTCAAGTGCAAGTTGAACTTGCGCAATTAGTGTTCCGTACGTTGATTGATTCTGAAATAAAATTTTTTGTTACGGAGGTATAAAAATGATCAGTGACATCACAAAACACACCCCAAATGAGTTTAAATTTTCGTTTTTTTTCTTATATACCAGATAAGTTATTCGCGATAATTTTCGTTCAATCTACACCCCGTGGAGAATATTCCAGAATTTTTTCAAAATTTTTGGATCAGTACTTTTCGAGATAGAGGGGGGACAGCGATTTCTCGCGATTTTTTTCAAAATAACACAAAGAAAAGTGCGCATGTAAGACATTATATATATTTTTGAATTCGTGTTTTTACAAGCTTTCATTTGACACCCCACTCGATGACCTAGTAAAAATTTTTTTTTTAACTTCCGATTTCACCCCCCAAAAGTAACCCTTTAACTTTCAAAACTACACGGCTCTAATGAGGCCATCAATTCCTATATTAGTACCAAATTTTAACTTTCTATGTCAAATTGTTTCGGAGAAAATCGGGTATGACAGACGGACAGACAGACATCGAAGTAATCTTATAAGTGTTCCGTACGGAACACTAAAGAGATATAATTCTTCTGGATTTCTCCTGTGTTGACTGATTAAGTGATTCTGACGTTTTGATGATTCTTCTACCAGCTTCTTCAGAGCTTATTCCACGAACTAACTTCTTCGAAACCTATTACGATTTAATTCCTCTTTCAGACTCCTTTTGTATTAGCGGAACAGAGTGGAGGGAGTGCGTCTTCATGAATGGTCTCTTACTAGATTGGTGAAAGGTAAAGACAGTGTCACGATTAAGGTTGTAGTGATGTTCAGATATTCCTATGGACTCCCGAATTTTCTCAGGATAGAAAATGGAATTTGTTACAAGGATCTTCGGTATCTTGTTTTATGCTGGTGTGGAAATGTTACGAAGATGTACTGCCTTTTGATGTTTCTTAATTCTAGTCCATGTTTTTCCTGCTTGACTCTGCTTGGCAAAACGGAATACATTACCTATATATTTAAATACATTTCACTAAAATTGAAAATTTGACTCTCAGTACTAAAAGGGTCTAAAAGTTAGAGTTATAATTGTTATGGAATTTAGAACCTGTAGCTGTCTTATTGGTTTTTGTGTTCATTAAATAAACATTTTTATAAAAAAAATTTGAAATAATAATCAAATCTTCAAAAACTTTAAAACCAGCAGGAAATAAATCAGTTCTAGAATATTAACATGTTTCATTTTTGACAGTTTAATTACAAATAAAAAAGAATTGTCTAATGTTATACTGCACAGCTTTATCACTTAACTTAATTTACCAGTGGTCTTGTTAATTTAAACCCCTATTTACTAATTTGAACCAGTCCTAAATAAAGTGAAAAGCCTCATTAGGACATCAGGCAGAAAATGTCCCTTGACAAAAATTATAAAAATTTTACATCTCCTATATCAAAGGGATCAAAGGCAATAGTAAACAATATTTGTGTTCCGAAATCCCACTGTGATTGTAAAACTATCTTTGATATTAATATAACTGTTATGGTGATTTACGATCATACTGGGAAATAAGTTATTTCATTGGGTTTTCGGTTCAATGTTATTATTTAAATGAAGTAAATATTGCAGATTGATATACCATAATAATAACAATGGAACTCGAAATTCAGCAGTCATAAAAACATCTTGATAATATTTTGAAATGAATCTCCAAGAACGATTGGTGACTTGAGTCTATTCTACAAGTACCTTCGTGGTCAGTGTTCGGTGGATGTAGCACAGTTATATCCTCCCAGAGTACACGTAACACTAATATATCATATCCATATGAAGTTCAGTATGTCAATCCTCGTACCACCTTTTTTAAAAAATGTTTGTATCAGGAACTTCATTCTTTGTCCCTTAGGGACTTCTCTGCAATACGCGTGCTATGTTCATAAAAAAATCTGTGCTATTTATCTAATTATAACTGATCGGATGGAAGTTAATGAGATAGACCTGACTATTCCCAACATATTATGCAAGGCAACAAAGGGGGTTAATTAAATTTAATCTGATTTTCCAGGAGTTAATATTAATTTTGGGCCATCGTTGTATTTTAGTTCAGGTTGGGGGCACGTAATGCTAAGACTATAAAAAGCGATAAAATAAAATTTGTGCATTTGGCCTCGTTCCGCTTTTATTGAAATATTTTACGAGTACGTCTTCGGAAATTACAGTTTGGAATACAAAAAAGAGTTCCGTTTTATTAAGGCTGGAAAGCAGAAGTAAAATGAAAATTTCTTTATATATATATATATATATATATATATATATATATATATATATATATATATATATATATATATATATATATACAGGGTGACCCATTATTCCGTGGACATAGAACTACCACGTATTTTTGGAATGAAAATAAGTCGATTGGATATAATTTATCTCTATACAAAAGTGCTTCGTTTGTCCGTTAGAGGGCATCAAAGTAAAAAAAAAATAAACACATTTTTTAAGATATTTTAAGAACAGATATTCCGATTTGAATGAGATTTAGGCCTGTGTTTTGCTAGGCGCTCTAATATTTGACTTTTACAAAAAACCCGAAAGGGTTCGAGAAGGGTGAAAACTACCGTCACCCTTACATAAATTCTAGTAGAAATGTTTTGCAACTTTAACGACGACTCTGAATTTTTTTTTCATAAAATGGTCCTTCTATTTACTTCATTTTTTGTCTCTTGTACAAAATTATTCTGGCTAATGATTTTCGTAAAAATAAAAAGACTAACAAGCATTTTACTTATAATTAAAATTAGTTGGTGAAATTAAACAAGTAAGTATTATTATTACGAGTTTTATTTAACCCAGGTAATAGTATTTTTTACAAAAGTTGTTCAATATGACCACCACCTTCGTTCCTGCACATAACAATATAGCGCAAAAAAATTGAAACTAACTCTCTCTAAAATATCATTATTATTTAATGTATTCCCAGCATTTTGAATCCTATCCCATAGTTGATCGGCGTTGTTTATCTGGACCTCATATACCTTTGTTTTCGACGCTCCCCATATGAAAAAATCGCAAGGATTAAGGTCCGGGGAACGAAGTGGCCATTGAATTGGAGCTTCTTGACCTCTACCAATCCATCTACCACAAAAATTCTCGTTCAGATAATTTTTTATAGCACGCGCAAAGTGGGGTGGAGCTCCATCGTGCATAAAAAACATGTCTCTTCTTACATTCAGAGGCAGTTCTTCCAATAATTCAGGTAAAGAATACTGTAGAAAATGTAGATAGCTATCTCCGTTTAGGTTATTAGGCAACCTATACCAACCAAGTTACCAACAATCTCCATCCAAACGTTACTTTTAAATTCTCGTTGAAAATGTCTTTCTGTAACTGCATGCGGATTTTCTTCGGCGTAAATATGTGTATTATGCAAATTTATCATACCACGACGGGTAAAACATGACTCATTCGTAAACAAATTTTTTTTGTGAAATAGCTTATTAATTGCTCTGCATTCTAAAACATTTCGTACAAATCTCAGACGTGAGTGATGATCAATGGGCTGAACGTGAAATGAACGAATGAGGTGCTCATTTAAAATCCGATTAACAGTGCTTTTTTTAACTCTTTGTTCAAGTTCTAAACTTGCTTCGACTACTTCAAGAACCGCTTCTTCCACTAGAGGTGTTCGGACTTGCCGCGGTTTTCCAGCATTGACTCTCAAGGGTTGGAATCGTCCAATTTCTCGAAGTCGACGTTCTATGCTGGCAAAAGTCTGGCGATTTGGAATTTGTCGATTCAGATATCTCTCTTGATACACTCGAACACTTTTCCTACAATTACCTTCGCAAAAACCAAGTACTAGCAACATATCAGTCTGTTCATCAAAAGAATATTCCATATTCACAGGGAAAACAAGCAACAACAACAAATTATCAATCAAAAATAAACCCAAACGTTAATTAATTTAAAATTTATGAAGCTTATTATCAAAAATCATTTGTGACACTGACATAATATTCCACATTTTCGCCAACTAGATTATTATCGCATACTAGATTTTAACGGTTGATATGACAAGAAAATTGTTTGGTAGGTCAGCATCGGAAAAAACATTTTTTTCTTAAGAACTATACGAGGTGGCGTTTTATGACATGAGACAAAAAATGAAGTAAATAAAAGGACCTTTTTATGAAAAAAAATTCAGAGTCGTCGTTAAAGTTGCAAAACATTTCTACTGGAATTTATGTAGGGGTGAGGGTAGTTTTCACACTTCTCGAACCCTTTCGGTTTTTTTTGTGAAAGTCAAATATTAGAGCGCCTAGCAAAACATGGGCACCCTAAATCTCATTCAAATCGAAATATCGGTTCTTAAAATATCTTAAAAAATGTGTTTATTTTTTTTACTTTGATGCCCTCTAACGGACAAATGAAGCACTTTTGTATAGAGGTAAATTGTGTCCAATCGACTTATTTTCATTCCAAAAATACGTGCTAGTTGTATGTCCACGGAATAATGAGACACCCGGTATATATATATATATATATATATATATATATATATATATATATATATATATATACATACATACATACATACATACATACATACATACATATATATATATATATATATATATATATATATATATATATATATATATATATACATACATATATATATATATATATAAGTAGTGTATTAATACGGCTACCACATTAATGGCCAATCACAGCCCAGCATTTGGGCGTGGCTCTACGTCATAGAAAATTTGGACCAATGAGAGCGTTGTATGAAGTGGCAACATTGTGTGTGTGTTAGGTGTGGCAACACTGTGTGACCGTTGACAGATGTGAAGTTTGCGCGCGCGCGCGCATCTGTCAAGGGGCTGTGCGATGTTGCCATGTGTAATGGTTCCAGGGAGGGCTGCAGGAGGGGGTTCCAGGAGGCCGGCCGGGGGGCCCCGCTTACAGTATCCTGCTGTGGGAACTGGTACCCCATTTGGGGGCATGGGAGAGGGGCTCAGGGAGCCCTATCGGTGTCCTACATGTGGGAATTGGTACCCCAATTGGTTGTGTTTGTTGTTACATGTGCAGGTGTATGGGGTTCAGGGGGCCCACGGAGCCATCAGTCACATGCACCAGCGTATATGACAAGAACAACATGGAGCCCTACCTGTAGGAACTGGGGCCCCATTTGGGTGCATGGGATAGGGGTGCAGGGAGCCCTATCGGTGTCCTACATGTGGGAATTGGTACCCCCATTTGGTTGTGTTTGTTGTTACATGTGCAGGTGTATGGGGCTCAGGGGGCCCACGGAGCCATCAGTCACATGCACCAGCGCATATGACAAGAACAACATGGAGCCCTACCTGTAGGAACTGGTACCCCATTTGGGTGCATGGGAGAGGGGCTCAGGGAGCCCTATCGGTGTCCTACATGTAGGAATTGGTACCCCAATTGGTTGTGTTTGTTGTTACATGCGCAGGTGTATGGGGCTCAGGGGGCCCACGGAGCCACCAGTCACATGCACCAGCGTATATGACAAGAACAACATGGAGCCCTACCTGTAGGAACTGGTACCCCATTTGGGTGCATGGGAGAGGGGCTCAGGGAGCCCTATCGGTGTCCTACATGTAGGAATTGGTACCCCAATTGGTTGTGTTTCTTGTTACATGCGCAGGTGTATGGGGCTCAGGGGGGGCCCACGGAGCCACCAGTCACATGCACCAGCGTATATGACAAGAACAATATGGAGCCCTACCTGTAGGAACTGGAGCCCCATTTTTGTGATTAATTGGTTAAATTGCAGTCATAATGGTGAACGTAAAATAAAAAATTTCAGTATATAGGTTAGATTTGCAGCATGTGTAAACCTAACCTATATACTGAAATATTAATTTTACGTCATGTTCAAATAATCTAAGTGGAGGAAAGTAAAAGATGCATACACAAATTTTCAAAAAAAAAATACATATATTTATTTTAAAAATAAAATAATGTTGTTACAAACTTATCTAAATTTATGTTTCAAGTTTCTGCCGCTTCCTTGAAATTCTGAGGTGTCGTCTGACATATTTTCTTTTTATTTAAGTATTCTTCAATAGCAGTTTCATATTCAAGATAACTTAACTTGGATAATTCTTTTAATAAATCCAACACTGATATTAGAAATAAATCGTCTTTAGTTTCTAGATAACTGTCACAATCTTGCACCACTTTTCCAATTTTCTCTGTGAGTTCATGAAGCCATTCTGGGTAATTTTCGACTTTTTCTTTCTTAACACAGACTACATACATATATCCCATTGGGCTGATATTACATCACAAACACAAAGATTACGTAGTTGTATTATTAGAGATTCCATGATGTTGACACACTAAGTAGCAATTTAGTTTGGTTAATTGGAAGGTCCTTTAGACTTGCCCCCGGTTTCTGCTCTGCAACACAGACGGAATTGATTATTGATAGATCCAGCTAAAATGTGAGTGGGAGCGAGAGAGCACACCGTGCGTCGACGGTGGCGTCCTCTCACCAATCGTCGCTGGCCACTTGCAGAACTACGAAACCGTCAACCTCGCGCTCGCCATATGGCAAGAACAACATCAAAATCGGAGCCCTACCTGTAGGAACTGGGGGCCCCCATTTGGGTGCATGGGAGAGGGGCTCAGGGAGCCCTATCGGTGTCCTACATGTAGGAATTGGTACCCCAATTGGTTGTGTTTGTTGTTACATGTGCAGGTGTATGGGGCTCAGGGGGCCCACGGAGCCCCCAGTCACATGCACCAGCGTATATGACAAGAACAATATGGAGCCCTACCTGTAGGAACTGGAGCCCCATTTGGGTGCATGGGAGAGGGGCTCAGGGAGCCCTATCGGTGTCCTACATGTAGGAATTGGTACCCCAATTGGTTGTGTTTGTTGTTACATGCGCAGGTGTATGGGGCTCAGGGGGCCCACGGAGCCACCAGTCACATGCACCAGCGTATATGACAAGAACAATATGGAGCACTACCTGTAGGAACTGGAGCCCCATTTTTGTGATTAGTTGGTTAAATTGCAATCATAATGGTGAACGTAAAATAAAAAAATTTCAGTATATAGGTTAGATTTGCAGCATGTGTAAACCTAACCTATATACTGAAATATTAATTTTACGTCACGTTCAAATAATCTAAGTGAAGGAAAGTAAAAAAAGACGCATACACAAATTTTCAAAAAATACATATATTTATTTTAAAAATAAAATAATGTTTTTACAAACTTATCTAAATTTATATTTCAAGTTTCTGCCGCTTCCTTGAAATTCTGAGGTGTCGTCTGACATATTTTCTTTTTATTTAAGTATTCGTCAATAGCAGTTTCATATTCAAGATAACTTAACTTGGATAATTCTTTTAATAAATCCAACACTGATATTAGAAATAAATCGTCTTTAGTTTCTAGATAACTGTCACAATCTTGCACCACTTTTCCAATTTTCTCTGTGAGTTCATGAAGCCATTCTGGGTAATTTTCGACTTTTTCTTTCTTAACACAGACTACATACATATATCCATTGGGGCTGATATTACATCACAAACACAAAGATTACGTAGTTGTATTATTAGAGATTCCATGATGTTGATACACTAAGTAGCAATTTGGTACTAAAAACGTCAGAATTGTCATATTTTGGGTGTGATAGCTGTCATTTGCGCGCGCGGGGAATTTGAATGTAGCTCTCCCTGGCGCATAAAGTTTTAGTACATTGTTTAAAATTATTATAACATTTCTTACATATCCTAATATTAAAGTCCTTAACTAAATATGTCATTACATCGAAGTGATCTAACCAATCTGTAGTTGTAAGTACTGCATTTCTGGAAGCCATAGTAAAAGTCTTACTTGAATGCGAAACCCCTGAAGCACCCTGAAAAATGATCATGATCGTGTACGATAACATCCTTCGATTTAAATCGAAGCTCGCATATGTGGCAATGTGTAGGTGTTATATTTTTTAAGCGCCTATAAATCGAACTAGATAACTGGGTCATTTCATTAACGAACCATTCAACACAATTGGTGCCGCGATAACTTTTGAAATGGGAAAAGGAGTCGTCGTACGTACATTTCAAATAAAAACCATCACTGAAAGCTTCGTGCCGTTGGTACTTCTCAGTATTTCCACCTGATAACTCATTTAAAGGAATTAACTGACATTCAAAGTCAGCATATATGATAAAAGGGCATTTTTTGTTTATAAATAAAATTTTTAAATTCAATAAATTCATACTTTGGAAACGTATATTTTTTAAGCGCCTATAAATCGAACTAGATAACTGGGTCATTTCATTAATGAACCATTCAACACAATTGGTGCCGCGATAACTCTTGAAATGGGAAACGGAGTCGTCGTACGTACATTTCAAATAAAAACCATCACTGAAAGCTTCGTGTCGTTGGTACTTCTCAGTATTTCCACTTGATAACTCATTTAAAGGAATTAACTGACATTCAAAGTCAGCATATATGATAAAAGGGCATTTTTATTTATAAATAAAATTTTTAAATTCAATAAATTTATACTTTGGAAACGTTACTTTGTATTCATTGAACTTCGTGCTCGGTTAATTTGTTTTCAGAAAAAAAAATAATTTAGGCAACGATCACAAAAAATAATTTATCTTTATGTTTAGTAAGTTGTGATTTCAATAGTCGCGATAAATGTTTAATCCAGCAATAATGATATTTGATGTTGATATCTTCGATATCAAAGTCATTTAATTTTGGAAAGTATTTATCTTGAACCAAAAGCAAATTGACATGTCTAGGTAACTTATTTTTGGTTAACCGAGCCGGAACCACATTGAAAGAAGAAGATCCCTTAGTTTCTATCAGTTCTAAAGCATAAACATTTACCCGAAATATTATTATTTTTTTTTTTTTTTTTTTTCGAATTTAGGAATTTGGTCTAATGTCATAGGTGATGGTAAATTTTCAATGTTTATAAATAAAACACACATGAATATTCAAAATGTTATATATTTATATTTATTATAGTCATTTAACATCTTTTCCTTATTGTATAAGAAACATTCCAATAAAATATAATTATTTACACTACTATGCGCGTTATATAAAAATTTAATCATGTCCACTAAAGCCATATTACGACTATCATGTTTACTGAAATTTTCTAATACCCTATAATAATATACACCAAAATTTGAGGGTACTTAACATGGATATTCTGCAAGCAAGTAAATATTTGAATTGGATGAGTTCACATAGATCAATTTCATGCATAAATATTAACACTTCCTTCTTCGTTAGACAAACAGTTTTTTCACTGAGTACTGTGTGTATTGAAACTGAGATATCAGGCCAAATATTTCGAGGTGTGCATTCTTCATTTGAACTGGTGCAGAATTCATTTTCAAGGAGGTCCTCTAAAATGGCTAGCAATTCATGCCATTCGTTAGAGTTTAATGTAAGTTGTTGTTTGTTAGCGCTTAAAACGTACAGCAGGAGTAAAGTCTCGAGCGGCACTTATACCGCAATCTATTGAAAGATGGTATGTCTTAAATGATGTGTTTAATATGTGTTTAATAAAAAGGTTTTTTCCTCTTCAATGGCTAAATCATAACTTGATGATGACGTGAGAGGATTATAAACTTCATTACTGATACTGGTGGTGTCGCTGCTATTACACATCTTATTCACACAAATTTCAAACTTGAACTGACTTGTTAGAATCATGTAGATATTCACCCCTCCCCCACTATTCCTCAGATAGTTATGCAGATGCATTTTGGACAAAAGTCCATTATTTTCATTTTTAGTTCAAGGATACATGGTGTTCGACCTCTTATGTTTAGTTGCAGTGGTATTGGCGAAGCAGATTTCGTTACCCTCCAACATCCGCTACATAAATATGATCTCATGGTGATGGTGGACTGCCCATTAAACTAGTGCTTAACTTAATATGCATTATCTTTGGAAATCCAACTGTTATGACACTTGTCTAGACCGAGCCACTTTACGTAAACTTTATCACCCTTTCGACGTAAAACCTTTTCGACTAAATATATATCAGGTTGCGTTGTGCGTTGTAGTTCTTGTTCATAGAAAGTTCCACTTATAGGTCTTCCATTCATGTCCTCCAAGAGATAGGTTGTGGGATTTGTAATCCTAACTTTGATAATTTTAAATAATTCCGTGGTCCAATAGGCGTATATCCTTTGGCAAAGATATGCTTAGCGTTCTGATGCGAACGACATCTCTAATTTATATTTGCGTTCTACAGAGTTTAATAAAATTATATGCCGATTTTAGGAGTCGACTTTCATTCTCCTTGGTAACATTTACGGGTTTCATTTTAATAGTACGATGTTTCGTATTATTATAATCATCAACTATTTGTGGTAGTATATCAATCCACTTGTATGTTCCGTGAGCTGTAAAGTACTTGAACAGCCGTTCCTTAATTGTTCGAATAACCCGTTCAGCTATTGAAGCCTTCATTTCACTGAAGGTACTATAATGGTTTATGTTGTGCTTCTTCATTAAAGCCTTGAACTTTTCATTATGGAATTCTAACCCCCTATCTGAGGATAAATTCTTAGGATGCCTCCCTTCTTGTAATATGGAACTGAACGCATTAGTCGTTTCGGACGCATGTTTGGATTTTAGCGGTCTAGCCCAAACAAACTTTGAAAAACAGTCAATAACAACCAAAATGTATTTGAAATTTCTGTTTGATTTCGCGTACATGTCCATCTGCGCAAGATCCATTTGCCAGTACTCGTCTAATCCTTTAATGATGGTCCTACGTCGCCTAAAATTTCTTTTAATTGGCTTATGCAGTTCGTTTACAAGCTGAAGTTTTTCCTTTGATGTCTGTTTTTGTTGTTTACGCATTATTTACGTTTTGTTCGTTGTCGTTGCAATATTTTGCGATGTTTCATACGCAGCAAGTGACTTGAATATGCGTGGGTCAATTATTCTTTCCAGCTTTTCTATACGTGACATTAAATTCGTTATATGAAGTTCTATAGTGTCATTATGTACTTCTTTATATGCGTCAATATCCTTCTTTAGTTTTTCAGTTTTTTGATTAATGTTAGCAAGTTGCTCACCATTACTCTTAATTAGCTTGGTAATCTTATGATTTGTATAAAAAAACCGCTCATTGAGTTTTTGCTCTATCTTAGTAAGTTCGTCTTTAATATTTTGGACTTTGATGTTGAACTGTGAAATTTCAGTGTCTAGGTATTCCTTATTAACAACATCATGGTTTAAAGTAGGTGCCTTAACATTAGTAATTTTCTTATTTTCCATATCAACATCTCCAGCGATTGTATACTGCAATCCATTTACCGCTATAGAACTGGACTCTGAGCGTGTGGAATGCTTAGCTGAAGAGGTGCCAAATTTATTGAGCGTCATTATGAACTGAAAAGATTATGGGTAAACACAGGTTAATATATAATACCAGTCTCCTTGAGTTCGCTGATTATGGACTCTATTTCGTTACTATGTGAAGTATTACCAGCTCGCTGGGATGCTATAAGCAGTCTTAGCCTGTCAACCAATTCATTAATGTCATCCCAATAGACATATTCTATAGGATTGTCATTATAGTGCAACGCGGCTCCAGTATGTGTATGTGCCCTGAGTCTGTTCCTATCGATTGTTGGTTTAATTATTGATGTATACTTGGGATTTTTAGAACTTCTCAGTTTACCTGTTGAATTAAACCCAGTCTTATGCACATTCGTTAATTCTAGTATTTTCCTGTAATGTTTTGAATCTTCTAACGTATAGTTGTGAGGATCCTTCATAAAGAGCAATTCATATAGTCCTCTTGTCCCTTTAAAGGTTCTACCTTTAATGGTAAATTGGTCTTTTTGACGATCAAAGTCTAATTCGTCCTTACCAAGTAACCACTTATTTGTTAAATGATCGTGAGTTATACCATACGTCGTATCAAACTTATTCTTATCCACATCTCTTATATATCTATCGATGTAGGAGCGTGCCAATATAGGATAGTCGTTCAAGTATTCCTCATAGACTGTAGGACTAACTTGTTCTGCGGCAGACGTTTCAGGTGTAAATATGGAATCATCATCGTCATCTGCGGTAGTAGTATCAAACTCACCGATTGATTCGGTCGGTAAAAACGATACTTCGGAACGACTTCGCCAATTTGGTTGTGCAGCAGCTACGTACTTTGGACTATCCTCTTTTTTCTTTAGAATAACTTCTTCCTTCTTCGTTGGCAACGTTGACAACGTTGGCAACGTTGACAACGTTTCAACGTTGTTTTTCTTATCGTCATTATCGTCGTCATTATCATCATCAACGCCCTTTTTCGGCTTTTGTCTAGCAATGTGTTTTTTTAAAGGTTCGGTAATAGGTTTAAATATTCTGTTTAGTTCTACATTTTCTTCACTTCGATTCAGTTTGAGAGCGCGATATTTTTTTCCGAATATTACGCGATAGTTCGTTGATTTTTTTAGTAATATGCGAATCTAATGAGGTCATCATGTCAAATGAATGGCATTATATTGTTATATACTTATATATTCATCAAATCCTTTACGATAGCGGCCGTTTTTCACATCAAAATCCTCTTTACGATTACAAAGCACCCATAAGGTTCACGCCAGCATTCAGAGCATAGGTTTTTAAATTGATTGTATGGCATATCTGGAGAACAATGTTCTTCATAAGAATGTTTCAGGTTTATTTCATCTTGTCTGAATAGCACTATGATGTTACAGTTATCCCTTATAAGTTGTTTTGGTATCTTTGAATAAGTCTGACACAGGTACGCTGCGTCTATGTCTTTATGTCTACACATTGAATAGTATTCTCTTATTTTATTTTGGTTTTCACACTTGACTTCTTAGAGTATCTCGCATAAATACTCCTCTAAAATGGGGTATTTTGAGTCTCTTCGCATATTTCTGTAATTCTATATCATATAATGCCCTTTTGGGTAGCTTTATTGGTAGTTTTTTTTTTTGGTTTTGCTTTAAATAGAGATAACCACATTTGTTTTTTCGCATAAATAGACCTGATCCTTTCTTACCGAGCTCTTGTTCAACAGCTTTATTATGCCCTTTTCCGCGTTTACGACGTTTACTCTGTGATAATAACATTTAAAATGTGTGCTAATATATAACCGGTTCACACAGCAACAGCAGTCAGCCAGAAGGATACAAGCAAAACACAATCGTAATTTTGAATATTTCAATTAATAAAAATTATATAGATATATATGTATTTTTATTTTTTAAACATGTTTAAACTAATAGACTATATTATGATTCAAAATAAGCATTATCAGCAAATACATTTCCTGTACGTGAGGTCAACTATTTGCATACGATTACATTATGCATTCCCGCAAGACCACTACGTACAGTGTGTTTTATATGGTTTATGTGACGTAAACATAACTATATTTATACACATTACACTTGAAGTGATATTATTTAATTACCAACTCTCGCACTGTATTTGTAAGACTGCGTGAGCCGTGACGTTCTTTTGCGTGTGGTCTACTGAAAATTCGAAAATGTAAGTAACAGTTTTATTTAAAGTAAAGAGAGAAATGTCAATGTCTGATTATTTATTTTTGTTATTAATATATTTTAGATTGGATCTATCATTAATCATTTCTGCTTGCATAGTTTTTTATTTGAACGCTCGGACATCGGCTGCCCAGGCGAATATCCGCAGACAGCAGGAGGTCGTTTAACTTAACAAAGACCTGGAAGAAATTCTATCTTGGGGTGACAGTAACCAAGTGAAATTTAACGCTACAAAAACCCAAGCGGCAGTTTTTTTCTAAAAAAGTTAACGTTGCTAAACCGACATAGTTATGTCGGGGCACTCCATCCCCCCAGCATCGTCACTCAATTTGTTGGGCGTTAGTTTGGAGGCAAATATGTCTTGGCATGAACATGTTGCAGGCATAGCAAGGAGAGCTTCTCAAAAGTTGGGAATATTATTTAGAACCAGAAAGCTTTACACCCCACAGCAACTGTTATTTCTTTACAAAGCCCCAAATTCGATCAACTATGGAATACTGCTCCCACGTTTGGGGCTCCGCTCCCAAACATACACTGCATTTGTTGGATTCTGTTCAGAGAAGAGCGGGTCCGTCTGATTGGGGCGTTCCGGAATTGACCGTCGGCCTTGATTCGCTAGAACATCGAAGAACGGTTGGCGACTTGAGTCTGTTCTACAAGTATTTTCATGGAAAGTATTCGAAGGATGTAGCCCGCTTAATTCCTCCCAAAGCGGTGCATGTTAGAAATACACGTCGCGCTGGTGCTTCGCATCCGTATGAGGTTCAGCTTGTTACTCCGCGTACAACGCTTTTCAAGCAATCTTTTATATGGAGAACGTCATCCCTTTGGAATAATTTGCCCCGCGCTGTGTTTCCCCCGAGTACAATTTACAGCGATTCAAGAACAACGTGAATCGCTTTTTCCGCACTCGTGCCGCTCCTGGAGCGCTTTAGGGACTTCCCTGCAGCACGTGTGCTAGACCCATAAAAATAACATTGACTGATTAGTTCTTATTATATTTTAGATGGATCTATCAATAATCAATTCCGTCTGTGTTGCAGAGCAGAAGCCGGTGGTGAGTCTAAAGGACCTTCCAATTAACCAACCCCATCCAATCCTCAGCGCGAAGGAGACCGACACCCGTTTTGGCAAGTCCATCTTGTTGGATTTGGGGGAAAAAGTTGTGTTTTTACCAAAACGAGTTACTGATATCATTAGACCAAACCTAGTCGAATTTGTTTGCAGTAAATACTCCGTAGTTTTCCTGGGTACAAAGGACGTTGGAAAACGGAATCCAATCACGCTGTTCAAGATTGAACTATCGCAGTAATATTAAGAGGTGAGTCTAACCCTATATTTGTAAATTACTGTTATTATGGAAGCCATAACGAAAGCTAATATTCTCATTACTTCATTTCAAAATCTTAAAAAAAAGTATTATTTGATAATTTTTCAGATCGGGATGTTACCGTTTGGTGTAATCGGATACAGAGGAGGTTAATTTCTTGTCACAGAGCTATTCACCGTAAAAATATTTCTTTAGATTTGCGTCGCAGACTGCAAACTACAATTCAACATTTAAAATCGTTAAAAACATTAATTAAGCATACTTTGTGTACTAACAGAAATTCCGATATCAAAAATAGAGTAGTGTGGAATAATATTATATCTTGTTTCAAGGGTCGTGTTAAGTCCGGAGTTATCGTTAATTTAGTTCACAAAGATATAAATTTATTTTTAAACGATGCATTTATTTTATTTCGAAAGAAAATAAAAGCTATCTTGAGGATTTTTTCAACTATAAAAGTTAATACGACTTTTTGTGGGGAGTTTATTAAAAAAGGTATCGAATCTGACATTATTAATTTAAAATATTTTAATACAAGGAATGCCATTATCGATTTGGGGGTGGATTTAGAGCAATGGTTCTTTGAGCATGTTTATGATAAAGTTCTTAATAAATTGTCTGAATTTCAAGAATGCCAGAGCGGTTTCGCTTTACAGCAAATAATTTACCTTGAAATTAATATTAATAAATTTGAAATAGGGAACGGATCATCTTACATTAAACTACCCTAACGAAATAGAACGGAAAAAGGCCTGTATCAATATTAAGAACAATGATCATGCCTGTTTCTTTTGGGCAATTGTTAGCGCATTATTCCCAGCTCACAATAATTATAACCTAACTTCTTCATATCCATATTACAGAACAGTACTAAACATTGAAAATTTACCATCACCTATGACATTAGACCAAATTCCTAAATTCGAAAAAAATAATAATATTTCGGTAAATGTTTATGCTTTAGAACTGATAGAAACTAAGAGATCTTCTTTTTTCAATGTGGTTCCGGCTCGATTAACCAAAAATAAATTACCTAGACATGTCAATTTGCTTTTGGTTCAAGATAAATATTTTTCCAAAATTAAATGACTTTGACACACCTCAGGATATTGATATCGAAGATATCGAAGATATAAACATCAAATATCATTATTGCTGGATTAAACACTTATCGCGACTATTAAAATCACAACTTGGGAAACAAAAGAAAAAATTATTTTTTTGTGTGATCGTTGTCTAAATTATTTTTTTTCTGAAAACAAATTAACCGAGCACGAAGTTCTCTGTGCTAAGTTTAATGAATACAAAGTAACGTTTCCAAAGTATGAATTTATTGAATTTAAAAATTTTATTTATAAACAAAAATGCCCTTTTATCATATATGCTGACTTTGAATGTCAGTTAATTCCTTTAAATGAGTCATCAGGTGGAAATATTCAGAAGTACCAACGGCACGAAGCTTTCAGTGCTGGTTTTTATTTGAAATGTACGTACGATGACTCCGTTTCCCATTTCAAGAGTTATCGCGGCACCAATTGTGTTGAATGGTTCATTAATGAAATGACCCAGTTATCTAGTTCGATTTATAGGCGCTTAAAAAATATAACACCTATGGTTATTGATTCTGCAGAAGATGCTACACACTGTCACATATGCGAGCTTCGATTTGAATCGAAGGATGTTATCGTACACGATCATGATCATTTTACAGGGTGCTTCAGGGGTTTCGCCCACCAGGCTTGCAATTTAAATTTCAAAAAACAATTTATGGTACCCGTTGTATTCCATAACCTCTCAGGCTACGACAGTCATTTTTTGATTAAAGAGCTTGCTAAACGTGGTAATGTAACTGTTCTACCAGTCAACAAGGAAAGGTTCATTTCATTTACGTATCATCATGAAAACAGAATAAAATTCAGATTTATTGATTCGTTGCGATTTATGGGGGCGTCACTTGATACTCTAACTTCTACCCTAGCCAAAGATGATTTTAAGATTCTACGATTGGAATTTCCTGATTTATGTGATGAATCATTTAACTTATTAACTAGGAAGGGTGTGTTTCCGTATGACTATATTGATAATTTGGAGAAATTGAGTGAGGAGGTGCTCCCTTCCATTGATCAGTTTTTTAATAAATTAGATTGTACTAACATATCTGAGGAAAATTATAAGCATGCTCAAAAGGTATGGAATGCATTCAAAATTCAAAATTTAGGGCAATATTCAGATTTATATTTAAAAACCGATATTTTGGGTTTGGCTGATGTGTTCGAAACTTTTCGCGATAATTCTATTAAATCACATAAACTAGATCCTGCATGGTATCATTCAATACCTGGATACTCGTGGGACGCCATGCTCTTCTACTGTCGATGTAAGTTAGAGCTATTACGGGATATAGATCAAATAATGTTTATCGAACAGGGTATTCGCGGAGGACTTTCTGTATGCGTTAATCGATATGCTGAAGCCAATAATAAATACACCACAGATTATGATCCATCCAAGCAGTCAAATTATGTACTTTATTTAGATGCAAATAATTTGTACGGAAAGGCGATGACGGAGCCGTTACCATATGGAGGTTTCGAATGGTGCGATTTTAACATTGATGTGATGTCAGTACCAGACGATTCCCCTGTAGGCTACATTCTGCAAGTTGATTTGACATATCCAGAGAGTTTGCATGATTTGCACAAAGATTTTCCGTTCTGTCCTGAACATCGTGTACCACCCGGATCAAAATTACCGAAATTATTAAGCACTCTTCACTCCAAACAAAATTATATATTTTACATTACCGTAACCTAAAACAAGCTTTAGAATCGGGATTAAAGTTAACAAAAATTCATAAAGTCTTGAAATTTAAACAATCTCGGTGGCTTAAACCATATATTGAACTAAATAATCGATTAAGAACCCAGGCTACCACTACCTTCGGTAAAAACAACTTTAAATTGTACAATAACGCGATATTTGGAAAAAGTTGTGAAAATATTAGGAAGCACCGAACTGTCCGAATTGTCCGAAATTGGTCAGGTCGGTACGGGGCGAAAAATCTGATTGCAAGTCATCGTTTCCATAGTCGAACTATCCTGGATGAAAATATAATGACAATAGAATTACATAAATCTGAATTGATGTTTAACAAACCACTGTATATTGGTATGTCTATCCTGGATATATCCAAACTAACTATGTTTAATTTCCATTATGGATTTATGATACCAAAAATGGGTTTATCAAATTGTAAATTATTATATACTGATACAGATAGCTTTATTTATGATCTCAAATGTGACGATGTGTTTAAAGAAATCATTAAACCAAATTTGAATTTTTTCGATACTTCTGACTACCCTGTAGATAATGTTTATAATATACCGAGAGTAAACAAAAAGGTATTAGGCCTACAGAAAGATGAAGTCAATGGTAGCATCATTACACATTTTGTCGGTTTAAGGTCCAAAATGTATGCTTTTAAAATTCAGGGCGGACGAGTTTCTAAACGTGCTAAAGGTATTAAATATGATATAGTCAAAAATAAATTAACTTTCCGAGATTATTTCGATTGCTTGAAAGGTGGAATACAGTCTCGTGTCACTCAAAGGACCATACGCTCCTATTCACACAACATTTTCAGCATAGAGCAAACTAAGATAGCTTTGAACCCCCACGATGATAAACGTCATCTATTACCAAATTCCTTTGACACTCTCTACCATTTGGTCATTACAAAATTAAGTAAATAGGTTTTTTTCTTTTGCAGATGTCATCCCCGGTGTCACCATCCAATAATGCGTACCCTCTAAAGCAGATTTGTATTATTAGCATTTGTAATTTTGTTGCGAATTTATCCAAATTAGTCGTTTCTTCACCTCCTCAGTTACCATGGGTTTTAATTTTGAAAATTTTTACCTCTATATCCGACTACGAGATGGGCATATATTAATAGAATTGCTAAGCATGATTATGAACAGACATGTAATACTTATTTAGGTTTCATGCATTTAAGTAAGACTTTTACTATGGCTTCCAGAAATGCAGTACTTACAACTACAGATTGGTTAGATCACTTCGATGTAATGACATATTGTATATGGGTTAATGTATATTTAGTTAAGGACTTTAATATTAGGATATGTAAGAAATGTTATAATAATTTTAAACAATGTACTAAAAACTTTAATATTATAAACGATCATTATCATGCTATATGCGATAAACTACAGTTACCTATACTTTATTATCACAACATGGAGTTTTGGTGCCAGAGTTGTTTTTCTGAAGTCTTATTTGAAGTATATGAACAGGATCACTGTCTCGAGAAACTACATGCTAACCATCCCTATGAAGTGAAGAGACGTTTTAAAGATCCCTACGAGAGCGACTCTGATGATGATTATCTACTTTAAATTCATATAAAATTTTTACTCGCTCTTTCATTTAAATAAGTTTGTAACAACATTATTTTATTTTTAAAAATAAATATATGTTTTTTTTTTGAAAATTTGTGTATGCATCTTTTACTTTCCTTCACTTAGATTATTTGAACGTGACGTAAAATTAATATTTCAGTATATAGGTTAGGTTTACACATGCTGCAAATCTAACCCCTATATACTGAAATTTTTTTATTTTTACGTTCACCATTATGACTGCAATTTAACCAATTAATCACAAAAATGGGGCTCCAGTTCCTACAGGTAGGGCTCCATGTTGTTCTTGTCATATACGCTGGTGCATGTGACTGGTGGCTCCGTGGGCCCCCCTGAGCCCCATACACCTGCGCATGTAACAACAAACACAACCAATTGGGGTACCAATTCCCACATGTAGGACACCGATAGGGCTCCCTGAGCCCCTCTCCCATGCACCCAAATGGGGAGGGTACCAGTTCCTATAGGTAGGGCTCCATGTTGTTCTTGTCATATGCGCTGGTGCATGTGACTGATGGCTCCGTGGGCCCCCTGAGCCCCATACACCTGCACATGTAACAACAAACACAACCAAATGGGGTACCAATTCCCACATGTAGGACACCGATAGGGCTCCCTGCACCCCCCATCCCATGCACCCAAATGGGGCCCCAGTTCCTACAGGTAGGGCTCCATGTTGTTCTTGTCATATGCGCTGGTGCATGTGACTGATGGCTCCGTGGGCCCCCTGAACCCCATACACCTGCACATGTAACAACAAACACAACCAATTGGGGTACCAATTCCCACATGTAGGACACCGATAGGGCTCCCTGAGCCCCTCTCCCATGCCCCCAAATGGGGTACCAGTTCCCACAGCAGGATACTGTAAGCGGGGGCCCCCCCCGGCCGGCCTCCTGGAACCCCTCCTGCAGCCCTCCCTGGAACCATTACACATGGCAACATCGCACAGCCCCTTGACAGATGCGCGCGCGCGCGCAAACTTCACATCTGTCAACGGTCACACAGTGTTGCCACACCTAACACACACACAATGTTGCCACTTCATACAACGCTCTCATTGGTCCAAATTTTCTATGACGTAGAGCCACGCCCAAATGCTGGGCTGTGATTGGCCATTAATGTGGTAGCCGTAT
>CM032449.1:47081326-47186326 GCA_019049505.1 Pachyrhynchus sulphureomaculatus
TACACCCCAAAAATTTTTATCAACAGGCATGAGACAGGTAGATCCAATGTCCCCAAAACTATTTACGGCGGCGCTGGAGAATGTTTTTAAAAAACTGAGTTGGAACAGTCATGGTATAAATATATAAGGAAAACATCTTACACATCTGCGTTTTGCTGATGATATAGTTCTCATTAGCAATGATCCTGATGAACTTGAATACATGATGAAACAATTGAATGAGGCAGTAAAAACCATTGGTCTAGAGATGAACCTAAATAAAACAAGGGTAATGTCCAACAGCACAAAACAGTAGAAACAGAACATATAGAGTAGGTTGAAGAGAATGTATACTTCGGACAACCAGTGAAGCTAGGAAAACAAAATCAGACCACGGAGGTAAACAGAAGAATCAGGCTGAGTTGGATGGCATTTTCCAAACTCAAAGATATCCTAAGAAACAAAGAAGTGCCAAACTGTATGAAGAAAAAAGTGTTTGACTCTTGTATATTGCCACTTATGACATATGGATTAGAGACCATGACACTAACGAAAAAGAGTGAAGGGAGATAGAGATTAGCACAACGTGCCATGAAAAGATCTATGCTTGTCATAAGTCGTAGAGATGGAATCAGTAGTATGGAAATTAAAAGAAAACCAAGATAACTGACATGCAACGAGTCGCAAGACAAAAATAGAGTTGGATAGGGCATGTCGTAAGAAAACCTCTGAACAATGGTCAAATCGAATAATGCAATGGAGACCTAGGGCATACAAAAGGAGTGTGGGAAGAAAACAGAAAAGATGGACCGATGACATAAAGGCTTTCGCAGGGAACAGATGGTATCAAATTGCACAAGATAAAGTAGCTTGGAGGAACTTAAGGGAGGCCTATGTAAAGCAGTGGACGACTCAGGGCTGAGCAAGAAGAAGAAGAAGAAGAACAATGTTGCCTTTGGTATTGTGTCTATATCTCTTACTTTTGTACGTCCTCTAATCTCTACATAACTTTTGTTCCACTTTCTCCGTGTGATGTTGGGAACTCCTAATGTAATCGTACCATCTTAGTATGGAAAGTCCTGGATTTTTTTTCCTTCGTCCTTCTTGTTATTTCCATTTTTCCTACATATTTTGCCCATCTTTATGTTGCCTTTGGTACTGTGTTTATATTTCTTATTTTCGTACGTCCTCTAATCTCTACAGAATTTTTTGTTCTACTTTCTCCGTATGACATTGGGAAATTTTCACTGTGTCCTTGGCGAATAATACAATAATTTTTTATTTTTACGTATGTCTTAAATTTATTATTTTTTTTTTTATAAAATATTCTTTAACCTTCCAAAAATCGTTCATTCTAGTCTTATTCGCTTATTTAAATTTCCCATCTCTGCATTTCATATGTTCTGTCCTAGGTATACGTGTTGCCCTATTTCTTCTAATCTCGATCCATTAACCAGGACGGGTTGATTATTGTATTTGTTTTACTCATAGTCAATTCTATTTCCTCTGATTTTGATGACTTCGGTGTCTGTCTGTCTGTCAGTCACACCCAATTTTCTCCGAATCTATTTGTCATAGAAAGTTGAAATTTGGTAATAATATAGGAATTGATGTTCATGATCATCAGAGCCGTTGTAGTATTGAAAGTTAAATTTTGACTAAGAGGTTAGTTTTGGGGGTGAAATCGGAAGTGAAAAAAAAAATTTTTACTAGGTCATTGAGTGTGATGCCAATGATAGCTTATGAAAACTCGAGTAATATATATATATATATATATATATATATATATATATATATATATATATTGTAGCGTATGAAAGGTGTTTAATTGCGCCCCACGTAGGCTGCGTCATTTTGTAAGATGTGAAAAAAAAAAAAGTGTTCTCAGTTTGAGGCATTTTTTTTGTACCCTGTGAGAAGTTGTTTGTCCCACGCTTGAGCGCAATTTTGTAACATTGGAACTTACCCGCTTTAATTTCTGATACTGAATTGAGTGAACCCTGATTTTAAAAGAACTAAAGAAATTAAACACACACTAGCTCAGTTTTCCTTGGTAGAGAGATATGGGTAAGAGATAATTTTCTTACGTCTTTTTGGAATTATTTTCTATTTTTTAAAAAGCTTTAGCTGTACAGATTTTGGGCACCATCCATTTTAAAATAGAAAGGATCTAAACTTCAGCTAAAAAAAAATGGAAAAATGCTGAACGAATGTATTGTTGGTAGATAAAAAAAATAGTTTGGTTACAGCCGTTTTTGTCCTGAAAAGTAGGATAGGTATTCAGTGAGACACTAGCTTTAATCAACAAAAAAAAGAGAATTTATTCATGTTTTTTTTAAAATAAAAAGTTCTAACCTTTGCAGTTTTATAAAAATTCTAGCCTAACTAGTAGTTATTATTTAATTTCTAAACTATGACTACCCCTGAAGACGAAAAATAGTGCTTTACACTTCACTTTTTAGTCTGTTTTAAATTGTTGTTAAGGCACTACTCTGGAATAAGTCTATTGTAGGAAGTTTGGGTAACTTACTGTTCTTATTCCTGCTTTGATGGACTACGCCCGATTTCACACTTTTTTTTTTTTTTAGCAAACACTTAGAAAGCCCACTACGGCTTTTAGTTAAGAAACTGGTACTTCTACTTAGCTCGCATGATGGTTGTTCTGAGCTTTTTTTGTAGCTCAGTCGAAGGAAGCCTACTTGGCGACTCTCATGAAAATTAGCCTGTCGGCTAGATGGTAAATAGCCCGGCTGCGGCTAGATGGAAAACCGCCTCTCTGCGGCTTGATGGTACTAACCTGGCTGCGGCTAGATGGAAAACAACCTCGATTCGAGCTCTGCGGACGGCCTTAAATAAAACCGTGTGACTTTTGCCTGCTATATCGCGACGCCGGAACCCAAACAGCGGATACACACTTTTCACCAATCGCGGCGCAGCGTAGGTTCGGTCAGGAACCCGCACAACACACTATACCGAACGTCTTGGAATCTCTGTCTAATATACCGTTCGATACAAAAATGAAAATAAATACAATTTGAAGTGAAAAATCAGTAACATTACATGGTCTTAAAATCTAGGAAAAAATGAATGTTACAATATATATATGTGGTGGACCCATAAAGAAAAAAGAAACTCAATATTCTCTGATTTTGTTTTAGGTCTTTTATTATTTTTTCTAGTGTGAAGTGATCTTGTGTAATAAACCATCATATGGTCTGCATATTTTAGTGTGTTTAATTTTTGAAATTTTAGTGCATATTGCACTGTTAACGTGAAAAACGTCTATGATGCTCTTTTATTTTCTTTTCATTTCCTATTATTTCAAATGAGTTGAAGGCCTTCTTACAGAGTATAAAGTGTCCTTGTGATATTTTAAGGTTTTTTTCATTGATGCTTGTTTATTGTTTTAAGGGGGAGGGGTAGGTTGAATATGAAAAAAAAATTTTTTCATTTTTTTTTTTTAATTGAGACTACATATTCTTACGAACAAAATGAGACATGTTTCAGGTATTTCTGACGACTGGAATTGGAACATAAGGATTGTTGTCCGCCGCGTGTTAGCTCTTCTTCAAGTTTTCTACGGGCGTTGCTTCATTCCTGTCGGGATTCTTGGTTTCAAGCTTGGACTTATATTCTGCGTTTGCAATTTTGTCGTCAGTGATACTTTTCAAAGCTGCTATAAGCGGTTCTACACCAACTGAGACAATCGAAAGAGATAGGTACTTAGATTGCTGGCAGACAAGGCACTTTCAGAAGCTTTCTATAAAATCACGTTTTACCTGTTCCGGTACATTCTATCAGGATCTACTAAACCGAATTGAGTTTTTTTTTGTTTGTTGATAAATACTGTACATTTTGATCGATCTATTTTAATGAAATTATTTTATTCAAAATTTAGAAGAGATAGCAAGTTATGAAAAAAAAAAATTGTTTTTGTAAAGCCACAGCCATTATAACTAATTGTATTTTGTTAAATAATAATCGAACACACAAAATGAAACCTCTTTATATACCAAATAAAACAAAAAGTATCTAAATATGTCAACTCAGTAAGGAGAAACGTGTACCCAAAGTTCGGTAGTTTTCAATGGGATTTTCCAACCTACCCCTCCCCCTTAACAGAACTCAAACTGGTTGTTAATCTTGTAGTCAGTAGTCAGAAACATGAATTTCACGTAAAAGATTTATTGGTTCATAATTTTAACGCTTTAAACTTATCTCTTTTCTTTAAGCTTCAACATGATTGAAACATTCCTCTAGTCTTGCTGTATTAATACTAAAAGGTTTTTTTTTTTTTATATAGGATTGCCCTCAGTAGTATCCATTCTAATTTTGAAAAGTCGAGGAATCATCTGTAAAACTTCCTTTGTTTAAAATCTCTGTTCTTCCTCTTCGGTGAAACGGGTTTGTCGATTTTGTGGGTTATTATATTTGTTGCTAGTTTTAAAGCTTTAATATTCTGTACCTTGCTTATATCTTTTTATTTCCTTTTCTGAACAGCTAGGTTATAGTGCCAGTGCTTTCTTTGTTTGTAATTTTACTGTAAGTAATGATTTTGTTGATTAGAGTTATTGCGCCAGTTTTCCTCACAAAATTCAAGAATTCAAAAAAAAAAGGAAAAGGCAAAGGCACATATGCATGTGCACAAAAAAATATTAGGTTTGATTTGAAAGAAGGAAAGACCTGAGCTTTAAATGACGGTAAGTAAGAAATATTGTAAAAAAAGCAAATGAATAGACAGGTAACTTAAGAGAAATTTTTAGATATAATTTAAATTAAAATTTCAGAAAGAAAGCCTGATTTTTTGTATCATCCAATGATTGTATTAACAGAAGCACATTCCTGGATTTTAAACAAAACAATTTGAAAAGTATTTTTAATTAGTTTATATATTATGAGTAACAAACTATAAAGTTAATATTTGTAAATTATCTCCCTACATTGCTTATTTTACATGTATATTAGGGTACACCTCCATATGTATACAACAAAGGCCGGCTGTAATGGAGTTTATATTAGTTTCGAAAAGCACCGAGATAGAAAATAATTAAATTTGTGTGTTATATGAAACATCTGCGATTTCGAATGCAACAGTTGCATGTAAGTTATAATCCTACCGAGTATTATTAAATTTTACAGTTAATTTCATTGTTTGTGTAAGCAAAATGTGTCGACAAAATTACAAAGCTGATCATTTTTTTTTAAAAACGTTAAGAATGATTCATTATTGTGAATAGCATAATTTCTAACATGAAGAAAATCTTCCTTGAAGCGCCTTTAAGGATTCAGTTCTACAAAGAAAAACTACCAAACACTCCTGTTCCATCTCAGCCTATTATTACAAGATGGGGCATTTGGTTGGAAGCAACATTTTTTTATTGCGACAACTTCTGTCAACTAGATGGTCTAATTGCAGAATTATCAGACGAATCTTCCCAATCCCTTACAGAACTTAAACGATTATTCAAAAGCAAGGAGATGAAACAACAACTTTCCTTTCTTAAAACAAATTATAGCTTTGTTTCTAAAACCATAACTCAAATGGAGGAATCTAATTTGCCATTAACCCGAAGTGTTCAACTAATAAAATAATGTGAGGTCGCTTTTGAAAATGTCGCAGGTAAAATTGCGAGCAAATTTTTCAAAAATTTCGGAATGTTATGGAAAAAAATAGTGGGTTTCAATTTCTCAGCCAAATAGCTAATGTTTTAAAGGGGGATTTTACTGATTCCATTGATTTAGATCCTATTGCTATTAAATAATTTTAAAAAACGCCCCTATTACATCAGTCGATGTGGAAAGGAGTTTCTCAATTTTATAAATTTTTGTATAACGATAGAAGACAAAACTTTTTAATGGAGAATTTTGAGAAACATTTAGTAGTTTATTGTTTTTATAACTAACGGCGACCCTGTCTTTTGCAATATTTGCATATTTCCGCTTACTTAGTAGCATCGCCCTGTATGTATCAAATTTAAAATGTATGTTTTATTATGCTGTTTACTATGTATATAAATTTTTATAATATATACCTACATTATTATTATTATTACAAAAAGTTCTTCTTTCTCACATTTGATCAATGTGGTTCCATGTTTGGCTGACGGGCCAAAACCAAGTCAGCACGAACGCTATTACCATTCCGTATTAAGGAATGACCTGACAATGTTACATATTTTCAAAATCACTGACTTCTGAATGTTTCTGTGTATGTCTGTGTTGAGTCCTAATTGCACTAAATGTGGTGTGAATGTTATTGGTGTAAGGCCTGTGGCTGATATAATGAGGGGGACAATGATGACTTTTTCTTGTCTCCATAGCCTTTTTATTTCCGTTGCAAGGTCTATGTATTTGGAAATTTTTTCTGTATATTTCGTTTGGATGTTTGTGTCGTTGGGGACAGCTATGTCAATTAGATAGGTGACTTTTCCTTTTTTGCACTGAAAAGTAATATCGGGTCTATTGGCGGAGACTGTTTTATCTGTATGGATACCGATGTCCCAGTAGAGCTTGTAATCTTCATTTTCAAGTATGGATGTTGGCGTGTATTTGTAGTAGGGATCTGTGTTTTCTACGAGTTTGCATGTTGTGGCCAGTGCTTGGTGAACTACTTTGGCAGCTGAATCATGCCTGGCTGTGTACTCTGTTCCGGCCAATATTTTACATCCGCTCGTTATGTGTTCGATCGTTTCTTTCTGCTGGTGGCATTTCCTACATCTGTCCTCTGCAATAGTCGGGTCTTTGATGATATGCTTTTGGTAGTTTTCTGGTTAATATGACTTTATCCTGGATGGCAAGTAAGAAGCCTTCAGTCTCAGGGAATAGCTGCCCATCCTGTAACCAGGTGTATGATTGTTTTTTATTTACGTGGTCTTGTTCTATGTGGTATCTGTGTTTCCCGTGGAGTGTTTTTTCTGACCACGTTTTCATCTTTTCCTGTTGTAATTGGGTGTGACTGTGTGTGTCTGCTGAGTGGTCTGCCCGGGCTAAGTCGAGAGGTGTGTAGTTTTGGTCTGCTTTCACTGTCGCTGTGTGGAGGCTGGTTTGCTTGCTGTGAAAGAATTTCCTAAGTGTTTGTATTTGTTTTGTGTGTAATGATCTGATGTCTATAATTCCTCTTCCTCCTGCCTTCCTCTCGATGGTAAGTCTTTCTTTGCATGCGTTGGGGTGTAATTTCCTGCATTTGGTGAATTGAGATCGTATAAGGATGTGAATATTTTCTATGTGTGTTTGTGACCATTTGATGATACCAAATGAATATGTGAGTATAGGTATAGCGAACGTGTTGATGGCTTTAGTGAGATTCTTAGAGTTGAGTTTTGTTTGCAAAAGTTTCGTCAGTCTGTTTTTGAATTCGGTTCTGAGCTCTGTTTTGATGTAAGTGTGGTTGAGTTTGGTGCTTTGTTGGAAGCCTAGATATTTGTATGTTTCTTTGTCGAACATGTTATCGAGTGTCTCATTGTTGATGGTTTCTGTCTCATGGTGGCACTTCCATTGGCCTTTGTTGATGTGGAGCACTTTGCATTTACTTATACCAATTCCATATTGACATCTAAGGTGAATATTTCTGTGATTTTGAGGAGTTCTTTCAGCTGTGTTTGTGTGGCAGCGTAGAGTTTTATGTCGTCCATATATAGAAGGTGGTTTATTTTATGTTGATTCACTTTTTGGTGTCTGATATTGAAGCCATGCTTGTTCTGTTTAGTATATTTGAGAGTGGATTGAGACAGAGGCAAAACCATAGAGCACTGAGCGAGTCTCCCTGAAATATAACCCGTCTGATCTACAGCTCTTCTGTTTGGATCCGTTCGGTTTGTGTTTCTAGGCGTATTTTGGTTTTCCATGTTTTCATAATTTGCGCGAGAAACTGCCTGAGGTGTTGGTTGATTTTATAGATTTCTAGGGCCCTGATTAACCAGCTGTGGGGTATGGAGTCGAAGGCTTTTTTATAGTCTATGTAACCGATGTGAAGGTTTCTGTGTTCTTTTCTGGTTTGTCCCATAATCACGCTATCTATAATCAGCTGCTCTTTGCATCCTCGACTATTTTTCCTGCATCCCTTCTGCTCTTCTGTGAGAATATTGTTGTCTGTTAGGTGTTGTTCTATTTTCTTCGAAATTGTGGCTGTAATGATCTTGTATAGGGTTGGAAGACAGGTGATAGGTCGGTAGTTTGACGGGTTTGTGGTGTCTGAGCTTTTGGGTTTATCGTATGTTATTCCTTGTGTGAGAAAGGTGGGAAATGTGTGTGGTTGTAGAATGGCTTTGTTGATTTGGTGTGTGAGTGCTTCGTGTGTGGTGGTAAACTGTTTGTACCAGAAGTTTTGTATATTGTCTATTCCAGGACATTTCCAGTTGTGTGTGTGTTTGATTGTTTCTGTAATTTCTTCTGTAGTTAGTGTGGAATTTTCTTGTTCTGTCACATGTTTATGTTTGTCTTCTTCGGCTTTGATCCAGGGGGTGTTATTATTGTGTAGTTTGGGTTCTGACCAGATACTTTTCCAATAATCTGTGAGTTCTTGTTTGTTTGGTGGTTCAGTCACTGCTATCTGTTTGTTGTACATAGTTTTCCGGTAGAACTGTTTTTCGCTTCTTCGGAAGAGGTTGTTGGTGTCTTTCCTCTCATTTGATTCTTTGTATCTACGGAGTCTTGCGGCATATACAGATAGTTTTTGTTTCAAGGTATCGAGGATTTCTGACAGTGTTCTGTTGGGAGACTTACATTTGATCCTGTTTGCCCCCTGTGTGATACGTTTGGACGCGTTCCCGCTTATAAACTGGGTAAGATGTCCTAAATCTCTCCTGATGTTGTTGATTTTGTTTTCTATTCTCATTTGCCATTTGAATTTTGGTTTTGTCCTGTTGGGGTTTCCTTGTCGTTGAGGGAGTTTTTGATTATTTTGTGTTAGAGTGGTGATTGGTGCTGTGCTGCGTATATTATTGTGTGAATGTCTTCGATTGTGCTTAAGTCTGTTATATACTGAGGTATTATGTGCTTGTTTAGTGTGTTGAGGATTGGTTGCGTGCTCTGTCTGAAGATTAAACGAGGGATGGGATTTCTTGTTGTGGGGTCGGTGCCTGACCATCGAGCTAGATATGACTCCATTTTTTCTTTAAGTGTTTGTATGAGGGGTGATTCGGGGTGGTGTGTGGATGTTGTTGAGGGTGGCGAGTGATTCATGTTGTTGTCTGTGATATGGTGTTGCGCGGTAGTCGCAATATTATTTTGCGTTATGCTCCTCCTGGGTGGTGGGTCTTGTTGTGTTCGACTGGGTGGTTGTGTGTGTGAGGCTGGTTTGGAATCTGCTTTATTGTTTCTATTGTTTGGTTGGTCTGTGTTCAGTTCAACAGCCACTGTGTCCTTGATGGTTTGCAATTCGAGAGGTGTGAGACGATTGTTCTTGGTAATAACTCTTTTTTGGTCTATTACTCTCTGTTCTGAAACAAGTAATTGCAGATGTGGATATTCGGTCAAGAAAAGTCTGTGCAGTTCCGGTCTGTAGCCCGATGTTATTGTTTCGAGTTTTGTGGCAGTGTAGTAACAGCGCATCACCGTTCTATTCATCTTATCCGTCCACTTTAACCGCTGTCTTGGTTTTCCAGCCTTGGTAGTTGCGTGTTGTCCTTGCAAAACATACGGGCCCTGGCCTGGCTTTGGTGGTTGTGTTTGTCCCATACCTACGTCGGTTGCGCTTGGGATTGATGTTGGTGGGTCCAAGCGGCGAGTGATTCTCTTCTCAGTGATTTCTTTGTCAGGTTTTGTGTTTTCATTACAGCAACGCAAGGCGTGTTCGTTGATTCCTGTGGTGCAACTCATGCGCTGCTGTGATCCTCCCGCCTTGGTGGGTGTCGGCTTAGTCGCCGACACAACACTTTTGGCAGGTCCATTTTCGGTTGCCTGGTCTTCATCGTTTTGGTCAAGCTGCCATTTCCCGCGACGTCCTCGACCGTTACGTCGCTCGCCCGATGCTTCTTTTATTGCTCTGTTGTTCTCTGGAATGTTTTCAATGTTTTGTGGTGTCAGAAGCTCAAAGTGTCCCGACATTGGGTTGCCTGTTAGTAGAAGGTAAATGGTTTGTTATATTTTCCCGTGCTTATTATTGTTGGTCTGTCCGTAAAAGTTATTTTTGTATGTCTTATTCTTCGTTGTTTTGAGAAGATATGAAAGTTGCTATTTTGTGTTTCCGAGAGGGCAAGTATCTCTAGGCTGGTTCCATAGGTGCCATTTTTTCTCATATAATTATAATAGTTATTGAAGTCTTTTATATCGTCGACTTCAATTAATGAAAATGTGTGAAGTTCCGACCAGTTTTGTTGTAAATATCTTAGAGCAACCTCTCGGAGTTTCTCATGATGGTTTTGGTGGCCATATAAGTGTACGCTAACTGCACGGAAAAGGCAATTTCCATCATCTACTATGTCGGATCTGGTAAAACTATCGGGAGTAGTTTCGACTGAGGCGGTTGTTTGGTTCGTCTGTAGTTGTTGTTGTTGTGGTGTTGCTATAGCTGTTTGTACGACAGGGGTCCGCCTCCGCAACACCCTTCCATTTTCATTATTATAATTATTATTATTTAACATAGTATTCCCACGAGTATCCTAGGAAAGAAGGGTCGACTGCGGCAGAGCCTGGATACCACAGCAAGGCTACTTACTCCCGGAGGGCGCCCGGTATCCGGGGGAACCGTTCGCGACTCATAAACGCTGAGCCATTCATCTTCTCGGCACGGTAAACACCTTAAGATTGCGTTTGTATTACACATAATCTGGACAACATAAGACAGCACAACATGACTCAGGTACCTCGGGATCGTCAATGCCCGTACTAGGAGAATCCTGGGATTCCCCTAGCCCCTGAGGGGTTATTATTATTATTATATGTTCATTTTTAAGTAAAGTAATAGAATACATTATTATTTATATTTATTTTTTACTTTTATAATATTATATTTAGATTTAGTTCATTCGCCCTGTATGTTAAAAATTTAAAATGAGTTTTTTATTGCTACATTTGTATAGTACTCGTATCATGTAATGTGAAACAATAAATTTACAATTTTCAAGTCTATTTCGATTTTTTTTACTGCATATTTACAACATGTATGTGCATATTTTGAGAAAATTATTTGCATATTTATGCGCATATTTTAAAGTTTTTCACTTGCATATTTGGGTTTCGTTAATAATGGACAATAAGCGAGGGAAAATTATTGGCTAATTTTAGATTTTGTGATGTACACATTCAAAAAGATATTGAGAAAACGACAGAACAGATACTTTAAATATATAAATAATAAGGCCAATAAACCTATAGGCTACTAACACATAATTATTATTGTGCTATTGTATACTATTTTTCATGCAAAAAAGTAAGCCTAAGATAGAAAATATGTAAATTCATAATTGTTGCCTCAAGTAGTGGTTCCCAAAGAGTGCGCCGCGATGCTCTGGAAACCGCGACTCCTTCACAGGGGTACAGTAAAATATTATAATGTTTTCGTAATTTATCTTTTCCCAACCACTTAATCAAAAAGAGTATTCGCTATTTTGCAAACTGTATTTGTCAGAATTTGAGAAAACCTATCTCTGGACAAAACCAAAAACTTTTGATATTTTAAATAAAGTAATTTACTAGATTAAAAGTCTATCGGCTGGAAAAGACCGGAAATCCAATCTACAGTTTTGCAGATGACAGTACGCTTATCTCTTTATTCACTTTGAACGCTCGGACATTGGCTGCTCAGGCGAGTGTCCGCAGACAGCGGGAAGTTGTTCAACTTAACAAAGGCCTGGAAGAAATTCTATCTTGGGGTGGCAGTAACCAAGTGGAATTTAACGCTACAAAAGCCCAGGCGGCAGTTTTTCTAAAAAAGCTGAACCCGACATAGTTATGGCGGGGCACTCCATTCCTCTAACATCGTCACTTAATTTGTTGGGCGTTAATTTGGGAGCAAATATGTCCTGGCATGAGCAAGTTGCAGGCATAGCAAGGAGAGCTTCTCAAAAGTTGGGAATATTATTTCGAACAAGAAAGCTTTACACTCCACAACAACTGCTCAAGCTCAAATTCGACCAACTATGGAATACTGCTCCCATGTTTGGGGCTCCGCTCCCAAATATACACTGCATTTGTTGGATTCTATTCAAAGAAGAGCTGTTCGTCTGATTGGAGACCCAGAACTGACCGGCGGCTCAGAACTAACCGGCGGCTTTGATTCGCTGGAACATCGAAGAACGGTTGGCGACTTGAGCTTATTCTACAAGTATTTCCATGGAAAGTGTTCGAAAGATGTGGCTCGTTTAATTCCTACCAGAGCGGTTCATGTTAGAAATACACGTCGCGCTGATATTTCACAACCGTATGAGGTTCAGCTTGTTACTCCTCGTACCACGCTTTTCAAGCAGTCTTTTATATGGAGAACATCATCCCTTTGGAATAATTTGCCCAGGACTGTGTTTCCCACCGAGTACAATTTACTGCGATTCAAGAGCAACGTGAATCGCCTTTTCCGCACACATGCCGCTCCTGTAGCGCTTTAGGGACCTCCCTGCAGCACGTGTGCTAGACCAATAAAAAAAAAATAAATAAAAATGTTAAAATTGGCAAAACAATTAATTTGAAAATTCCGTTATTTTTTAGTATTTTCAATTTGAAAAGCCTTCTTTTTTTATAAAAATATCTTGTGGTAAACTACCTATCATAAAAGATACAGGTATAATGCTTGAATTAGGTAATTTTTTAGTGTGAGAAAATCCGTATACATAAGTATCATCATTTATTACTTTAAAATCCCCAAGGAGAAAGCTTGGATTACGTTACATTTAGTCAGAAAAAGCTTAACGCTGTGTTCTACGTGCGAAGAGGTGCGTGCGACGAGAGTGTCCGGACATTCTCATGGGGCGAGAAGTCCCCAGACTTTTAAATAAAAAACAATGTTTTTGTCAAAAATCGATTTTAGTCTTCAACATAGTTTCCTTCAAGAGCGATATACTTATTCAAGCGATTTTTCATCATTTGGATACTTTTCATAAAGTACGATTTGTCGAGCTCACAGTTTCTCACTCGACTTCTTCATTTGAGCGAAATCTCTTTCACTGGAGATACCTTTTTAAATCTGGAAAGAGGTAATAATTGCTGGGAGCCAGATTTGGTGAATGCGGCGGATGAGAAAGTAGGGGAGACCGGGTTCTTGGCAGGACGGGAAATGTGCTAGTGTGCGTGACTCGTACACGCAAAGGAGCTGGCGACAGCGCTATTCGTACGAACTTCAGTGGCCTTACGTCAGTCAGCCGGAAGGAACGTGTCGCTGCTTGTTTTGGCTGTTTTACGTAGTTTTGTGACAAACATCGATGTGTTATGATGTGAGTAAGCAAGTTTTTGCTATATTTTCAACCAAAGACCGTAGCAGTAGTATCGGATATTGATATTAGGTACTGTTTATAGCCTTCACTGTTTTAGGTTAGAAATGCAGAAAAGGCAAAATATGTTTGTTGGAGCAAAACGATTGGGGCATAAAGGGATACTATCCCATCCTACCCCGTCTTTACGATAAGTGCTAAAAATTTTGTATTGGTTTCTTAGTTTTTTCTTCTTTTTTTTTTCAGTCAAAATAATCCACAATTATAAATGGAAAACAGATCGAGCCAAATGGGAAGAGGATGACATGAGAAGAGCAGTTAGCGATGTTATTTCTGAAAAAATTGCATTTCTCCGAGGCTCAAACATATACAATGTGCCGAAATCGACTTTAGAACGTCGCGTCAGGAAAATACGGAATAATGAAAATGAAGACACAGATTCAGATAATGACTATGGAAAAGTTTAGGACGCTACAAAACAGTCTTTAATAAAGAGCAGGAGAATAAGTTATCATCTATAATATATATAAAATGCAACGTCTCTCTGTCTATCTGTCCGTTAGTGCGCTTATCACTGGAGAACCACTTATCCGATTTACGTACTTTTTTTTTTACAACATACATATGTTCTCTGGCCAGGTTATAGGCTATATTTTATTACGATAGGTAGCATAAGGAATGAGCAGTGACGATAATAGTGAATGAAGTCGGAAAAAAGTTTGCCGCTAGAGCGTTCCCTTGCAATACACAGCCTAAACCATTAAATATGGAACAATATTATGTAGCAGAGAATAGCTGTAATCTATAATATATATAAAATGCAATGTCTCTCTGTCTGTCTGTCTGTCCATTAGTGCGTTTATCACGCGAGAACCACTTATCCGATTTACGTGTCTTTTTTAAATTCATACATATATTCTTTGGCCAGGTTATATAATAATATAAATCTATATCTATAATATATATAAAATGCAACGTCTCTCTGTCTGTCTGTCCGTTAGTGCGCTTATCACTGGAGAACCACTTAACCGATTTACGTGTTTTTATAAATTTACACATATGTTCTATATAATTCGATATAAGCCTAGATAATGGGAGATAAGGTGAGATAATGGGAGATAAGTATAAATAATGGGAGATAAGGAGAAATAATGGGAGATAAGAAGTCGAGATAAGCCTAGATAATGGGAGATAAGGTGAGATAATGGAAGATAAGGGGAAATAATGGGAAATAAGGAGAAATAATGGGAGATGGGCAGAGATAAGCCTAGATAATGGAAATTATGTAGAGATAATGGGCGATAAGGAGAAATAATGGGAGATAAGGGGAAATAATGGCAGATATTTTATTACGTTAGGTAACATAAGGAATAAGCAGTGACGATAGTAATGAATCAAGTCCACGCGAGCTGAGCCGCGGGCACTGCTAGTAATATATAAAATCTATGGAAGCATGACTATTTGGTATAACTGGTAAAGAGCTTAGTGTTTCAGTTTATCAACGGGCCGAAAGAAATAATATCTAAAAACCCGTTCAACGCGGAAAATGGAATGGCTGGAGAGGGCTGACTCAGTGGTTTTCTAAAGCGACATCCAGATCTGACATATAGGCGCCCAGAACCCACTTCTGACGCGAGAGCTATGGCCTTTAACCAAGTGGCAGTTAATGAGTTCTTTACATTGTTGGAACAAGCTGTTGACAAGTATTCATTGACACCTGACAGAATATACAATGTCGACGAAACGGGTGTCAGCACAGTACCAAAGAGTCAATCAAAAATTTTGTCTTTGAAAGGCCAGAAACAAGTCGGCAGTCTGTCTTCAGCAGAAAGAACGCCAATTAGTAACAGCCGAAATCTGTTTTAACGCGGCAGGAACTTATGTTCCACCAATGCTGATATACGCTCGGAAACGTATGAAAAATGAGTTGCTGGATGATGCACCGTCGGGATTTTGGGGAACATGCAGTGATAATGGCTGAATAACTTTAAAAATATTTTTTGATTGGTTTAAATCGTTTGTAGAGTTTACAAGGCCCACGAAAGAAAAGCGAGTCTTACTACTACTGGATGGACATGTGTCACACACCAAAAACATTAAGGTAATTGACTATGCAAGAGAACATCATGTTATATTATTAAGTACACCGCCATACTGTACCCATAAATTGCAGCCTTTGAACGTTGCCTTCATGCAACCGCTAAGCACTTACTGCAGAGGTAAAAAAGTGATTGCGAGAGCACACTGGTCGCGTCGTTATTCCTTATCAAGTGGCAAAGCTTTTTGGAAACTCTTACCGTCAAGCTGCAACGATGCTAACTGCCATAAATGATTTTAAAAAATGTGGAATATGGCCAGTGGACAGGAATGTATTTACAGAGGCGGACTTCATAGCCGCAGAGACTACTAATATCGAAAGAATTGTACCCACTGAGGATCTAAATGCAACAACCATTGAAACACCATCCCGATCTATAGCGTCCGCTTCAGACATTTTAGAAGACTCCACTGCAAATGACACCTGTAATAAAGAAAATCAAAATCCGGCAGACATCCCAGCCTAGTGCTTCAACTTCAGCTATTTTAGAGGACTCCACCGCAATTAACAACTGTAATGATGCAGTGCCAAAGATCTCTGAAACTGAACATTCTTTTAAGCCTACTATTCCTTCTTGTCAAAATGAAAAAAAATCTTAACACAGCCATAACTAATCAGCATAGACCTTCAATGTCAGTTACTATGGAGAAAGAAGAAACGCCGGAAAGATAAATGGCAAATACCTTGTTTCTGGTCAATCCGGCACACATCACAGCAATACCAAAAGAACTTAGAACTCAAGAAAGAAAGACTAGAAAACGAGGTAAAACATAGTTTTTGTGTTCGTGCTGCCATCTCTCGAAAAGTCTTGAGATTTTTACCCGATGGTATAAGTGTCGTGATTAGCTGCAAAATTTACAGGCTTGGACATTTTGGAAAAAAACTATATCATTAATGACTTCATTATCAGGAATAGTTTTATTAACGTTTATTTACATCTAGACAAAGGAACAAAAATTGCCAATAGTTAATATAACTGTAATATGTAGGGATTGGAAAATATTTTATTGAATGATAAAGTTATAAATTAGTGAGTTTAATCTTATAGATTGTAATTAGTGTCTTAGTGCACCTTGATTCACAAAAGGTCTAGCCGGATAAGGTAGTAAAATCGGCCCTTAAAACAAATGCAATGTAAGTATATATATATATATATATATATATATATATATATATATATATATATATATATATATATATATATATATATATGTGTATGTATATATATATATATATATATATATATATATATATATATATATATATATATATAGATATATATATATATATATATATATATATATATATATATATATATATATATATATATATATATATATATATATATATATATATATATATATATATATATATATATATATATATATATATATATATATATATATATATATATATACTAGCCGTACCCGCGGCTCCGCTCGCGTGGACTTGATTCACTAATATCGTCACTGCTTATTCCTTATGTTACCTAACGTAATAAAATATCTGCCATTATTTCCCCTTATCTTCCATTATTTCTTCTTATCTCCCATTATCTCTACATAATTTCCATTATCTAGGCTTATTTCTGCTCATCTCCCATTATTTATCCATATCTCCAATTATTTCTCCTTATCTCCCATTATTTCTCCTTATCTCCCATTATCTAGGTTTATCTCGACTTATCTCGCAATATTTCTACTTATCTCCCATTATTTCTCCTTATCCCCCATTATCTCACCATAATTCCCAATATCTTATCTCTGCTTATCTCCCATTAGTTCTCATTATCTCCCATTATTTATACTTATCTCCTATTATCTCACCTTATCTCCCATTATCTAGGCTTATATCAAATTATATAAAACATATGTATACATTTGGCATACAGGGCGCTGGTCAGTTCCGGGTCTCCAATCAGACGAACAGCTCTTCTCTGAATAGAATCCAACAAATGCAGTGTATGTTTGGGAGCGGAGCCCCAAACTTGGGATCAGTATTCCATAGTTGGTCGAATTTGAGCTTTGTAAAGAATTACCAGTTGTTGTGGAGTGTAAAGGTTTCTGGTTCGAAATAATATTCACAACTTTTGAGAAGCTCTCCTTGCTATGCCTGCAACATGTTCATGCCAGGCCGCTCTCAAATTAACGCCCAACAAATTGAGTGACGATGTTAGAGGAATTGAGTGCCCCGACATAACTATGTCGGGTTCAGCAACGTTAACTTTTTTAGAAAAAAACTGCCGCCTGGGTTTTTGTAGCGTTAAATTCCACTTTGTTACTGTCTCCCCAAGATAAAATTTCTTCCAGGTCTTTGCTAAGTTAAATGACTTCCTACTGTCTGAGGATATTCGTCTGAGTAGCGATGTCCGAGCGTTCAAAGTGAATGAAGAGATAAGCGTACTGTCATCTGCAAAGCTGTAGATTGGATTCTCGGTCTTTTCCAGCAGATCGTTAATGTAAATGAGAAAAGAGTAGGAGACAGTATGGATCCTTGAGGTACATCGGCGTTGATAGTGAAGGTGTTAGAAAGAAATCCGTCGACTGCCATTCGTAAAGAACGCTCTCTGAGGAAACATGAGAGCCACAAACAGAACTTTTCAGACATATCATAAGAGCGTAGCTTAGCCAACAGCCCATCGTGCCAAAGACGGTCGAATGCCTTGGATATGTCAAGAGCAATTAATGGTTATTGACTAATCAATTAACAAAAGACATACCAAAATTACCACAGAAACAGTGCATGTGAGTTAGGGAAGGTAGTCCTAGGCCTTTCTTTCCAAACGAATAAGGTCTTTCATATAAAAGTTTGAAGTCTGAAGGAATAATAATCTGAACTTTATATAAACGTGATTTATTTGCACGAGGCATATTCATAGCATGCGTAGTTGTGGTAGGAATTAGGCGGGCTACATCTATTAGATACTTATCATTATAATATTTTTATAAAAGATTCAAATGACCAACTTTTTTTTCGATATTTCGAAGAACTAAGCTCTCTACTGAGTCTGGTATCCAGTCAGATGGATAGATTAGGTTAAATTTAATAAATACAGAGTGTGTTTTCGAGTATAGTCTAATCATGGGAGCAATATTTCATAGATTGTCAAACTTGAGGTTTTTATAGAATTAGAAGTTGCAGCTTTTGAAAAGATCTCATTGCTATGCATGCAAAATGATCATGTGATTTATTTGCTTCTTAGTTAACGGACTGATGATACTAACAGAACAAGGTGTAGTCTTGTATAACGTTAATTTTTAAAAAATAAATACCGTTTTAGTTTTTGTATTCCCTAAATAGAATTTCTCGCAGATAAGTGTGTGACCTCTCGCTGCCTGCGGAAACTAGCCTAGACAGCTGCTGACCAGGAGGAAATAAAGAAAGAAGCGTACTGTCATGGGTTAAGTTATAAATCAAAGTTTTTTATTTTCTTCAGTATATAGTTAATGTAAAGGAAAAAGAGAGGAGAATATTATGTGCAGCTTTAAAATAAATCAGCAAGGGTGTAGGAAAGAAATCAATTGACTTCCGTTTGCAAAGAACGAGGAAATTTATAAACGATATATTTCTAATATCGCAACTTAGCCGACAATCCCTCATGCCACATACTTGGATAATGTCTTGGATATATCAAATTGAATGCTTGTCAAGCAATAAATTTTACATGTGACTTCGAAATTGTTAATCAATTAAAATTGATAAAAAATAAGGATTACTTACTGAACTGAAAGTGTTTAATATATATTTTTTTGACATACATATTCGTTTAACTTACTTTTATTAGGAAAGTAACGAGAAATATACCGCACCAAATGTTGCCAGTGAGTATATAAATATAGTAGGCACATAAGTTCAAAAATATATTTCTTATCTACCAACAACACCTTTAAAAATTGATCTCGTAAATTGGATATGACTTTGGCATGTTGTCAAAGGGGTCACTATAAGGCATTTCAATTTATAACCTACAAAGGTGGACAAGAAGGTGACGTATTTTCCATATAATGCAGGAAAAATTTAATATTTGAATTTTCCGATAATATTTATTGAGGTTTAGGTACGGTATTTGCAAGAAAATAAGTTTTTATTAAAATAATGATCTGTTTTTCTTAGTAGTACAGATAAAGATGAGATATTATTGCATGGTCTAAATCGGTCTTAATTCCATTGTATTCATAAATAAATAGCTTACCAAAATCTTTAACTGCAACATGATAATGCTTGCAGTTTGTTCAATCATTATAGGTATTTGCAAGAAAATAAGTTTTTATTAAAATAATGATCTGTTTTTCCTAGTAGTACAGATAAAGATGAGATATTATTGCATGGTCTAAATCGGTCTTAATTCCATTGTATTCATAAATAAATAGCTTACCAAAATTTTTAACTGCAACATGATAATGCTTGCAGTTTGTTCAATCATTATAGAGTTTCGATCGTAAAAATAAATTTTCTTACGATTTACAATAGTAAAAAATAAATGTTAAGGGGTTATACCTTATATAACTACTTAAAAATAAGGATAATTTTCTAGAAAAAAAAGAAAAGAAAATTTATTTATTATTTATTTGCAAATAAACACAAATTTTGTTAGACCAAAATATTAAAATTTAAGGGGCTTTTGCCCCAGTAACATGACAGGTGAAAAAAAAGTGGGTCTACTGCTGCCGTGATAGGCGCCGCCACATTGTCTGGAGTCAAAAAAAAACAAAATGATCATTAAAATAGACCATCAATCATCGATTTTAAAAAATTATGTAATTTATAAGAACAGCGGCGTTTAGAAAAAAAAGGATAAAATTTTCCCCAAAAAGTGTCCGCTTTTTGCATGTCAAATTGACATTTTTGATCCAATCAAAAATCCATGGTACATGGTAAGAAAAAATATGTCATTAACATCAAAAAAAAATTTAAGTCGATAAAATAAATTGTTTTCGCGTTATAACTGCAGCAAATTAAAAAATGCAGTTTTGAGAAAACGCGCTTAAAGAATGACTAACGTGTAACACATAAATAATGATCTAGTGCAACGTACCTACCTTTGTGACTATTTTGAGTTCACTGAAGTATTAGATGTTTCACTTTCACTTACGTGATGGCGTCGCGGCATTGGAATTTTAATACCTACTCCAGTTCGCGTTACGCTTCCAAAAACAAGTGTATGGACCTCCGAGCAGCTGTGCCTGGCAACAGCTGTATTTTCAAAAATAAACATAGGCCGACTTGGATACTTCGACCTCTTACTCTATACATACAGAAGCATGAAAATATGTTAAAAAAATGATTTTTGAAATTATCACACTAGTATAGCCCATTGAGATATGGACGGATTGGAAGATTCATGTAAAAATAATTTGCGTAATGTAAATTTTAGAACCTAATATTGCATGGAATAATAATGGTTTATTGAAAATTAAATTAAATGAAAAATTGTGCTTATTATAAGTCAAAGTCGTTAACCCTAAATTAAAATGTAACAAAATATATCATCATAGAAAAAATTGCATCGTTATCAAATTAGTCCTTTGACGAAATTTTGTACGAGTTAGATGTGTTTTGCAGTTTTTACGATTTATTTTCTTCCAAAAGACGAGTGTAAGTAACTCGAAGCGTCGCGAATAATAAAGTTACTTACTAAAGTGTGAAACTGACCAAGAGCCATTCATGAGAATCATGTTCCAGCTGTACGGCAATGAAAGCTCACCTTGTTTTTAGGTAAAATTGTGATTTAAACAGTTTCGATGAACTCTAGACTTAACTCAGGGTAATCCCAGATCAGGAAAAACTAAGGAAAACATCAGGTTTGTTAAGGATTTGTTGCTGTCAAATCGATGACTGAAAATCCCAGTCCTTTTTTATAGACGTAGCATACGTGCTGCAGGGAATCCCGAAAGCGCTACAGGAGTGACGCTCGTGCGGAAAAAACGATTCACGATGGTTTTGAATAGCTGTAAGTTGTACTCGGGGATGAAACACAGTCCTGGGCAAATCACTCTAAAGGGATGATGTTCTCCCTATAAAAGACTGCTTGAAAAGTTTTTACAAGGGGTAACAAGCTGCATGCACCGCTCTGGAAAGAAAGAAGAAATTGTTCGATGTTTCAGGGTGTGAAGATTTCTGGTGAGTTCTAGGTTTCCAATCAGGCCAACCGCTCTCTTATGAATAGAATCTGATAAATGGAGTGTATGTTTGAGAGCAGAACAACAAACATGGGAGTAATATTCCATGGTTACTTGAATTTGAGCTTTGTACAGAATTAACAGTTGTTGTGGACTTTAAAGTTTTTTAGTTCGAAATAGTATTCCCAGCTTTTCAGAAGCTCTTTTTACTATGCATGTGACATGTTCATGTCAAGACAAATTTGCTCCCACGTTAACACCCAGCAACTTGAGTGACGATGCTAGAGGAATGAAGTATACATAAAGTTGCGGAACCCGACATAATTATGTCGGGTTCTGCAACGTGAATTTTTTTAGGTAAAACTGTCGCCCTGGGTTTTTGTAGCGTTAAATTCAGTTTGGTTATTGTCACTTCAAGATAAAATTTCTTCCAGGTCTTTGTTAAGTTGAACGACTACCAGCTGTATGCGGATGTTAGCATGAGTAGCCGATGTTCGAGCGTTTAAAGTGAATAAAGAAATAAGCGTACTATCGTCTGCAAAACAGTAGATTGGATTTCTGGTCCTTTTCAGCAGAATGTTAATGTGAGAAAGAGAGTAGGAGACAGTATAGAGCTTTGGGGCATAACGGCGTTGATAATGAAGGTATTAGAAAAAAAATCAGTTCACTGCCATCCGTAAAGAATGCTCTCTGAGGAAAATTGGAGAATAATAAACAAAACCTTTCAGACATACCATAAGGGCGTAATTTAACCAACAATCCGTTATGCCAGACACAGTTGAATGCCTTGAATATATCAAGTGTATTCTCGTAAATGTTCAATTGCTCCTCCTTGCTAAAGAAGGCGGAGTATTTGAAACTATGGTTCCCAAGATTGCACATATTTATGGATAAATAAAGCTTCAATACGATAGATCTTCCAATTTCTTAACGTAAAGCTCAGAACTGGCAAGAAAAGAAATTTCTCAAAAAAATTGGGCCGGTTTACTTTTTTATTATTTTTTTTTATATCGTTCACTTCCCCGCCTGAGTAGGGATTCTATCCCTTTTCATATCCTGAGGATATCCGCGAGGTTGTCGTAATACTCGTCAGCGTTGTCCAAGTACAGAAACATACATTCTTGTATTTCACGGTACCTTTTAGACAATGCGGTAGTGCTGCCACGGACGTTATTGCATTTCGGCAAACAACTACTACCTGTGTACGTGGGCAGGCCATATATACTTAAATAAAAGTATACCGATCTGCCGGGAGTGGCACCTTCTGCACCGCAACGTAGTACTACGCCCCAGAGTCACAGGCCGCCATCAACGTTTATATAACGATGAGAGTTACTTTTCACGAATTGTCACAGATGACGAGACGTGGGTGCTCTATCGGAATTCTTCTATAAAGCATTAGTAAATATAATCAGTTCATGAAGGCTTTCCACCTCCAAAGAAGGCAAAAACTTAGCCAGAGGACGTTTTTGTTTCTGCGAGGGAATTTTGCCTACTGAATATATGAAAAAAGGTCCAGAAGGATGTATCAGACCTTGAACCAGGTGATTAAAGAAAAACGTCTGAATTTATAGAGAATCAAAACTTGCTTGTTGCACAAGTACTGTAGGGTTTGCACGGTTCAAACCATTACCGAAAGCTGTGGGTTCATCCAGTCACAATATCCACCCTACGGACCTTCTATAGGTTTCAAAAAGACTCTGGCACAATTAAATGCACGGTGGAGATTTAATTTTATATTTTCTAAAAGTGGCCTACGAACTCAACCGATCATTGTGACAGTCCTCATAAAATTGTATTATAACTAAGTAAAGAACGAAAATTAGAAATATAGATAATTCTTACAATCTCAGTAATAAAAGATTTTTTTAGTTGTTTAATTAGATACATTTAGTTGTTCAACTAATACAGGGGTCACATATATGAGGATACCATTTGAGAGTATCTTTTAATAATATGGCAAACAGTTTGATATAGAACCCTTGAATTCAAACACATTTGAAACTTTCTCTGAGTTTTAGAAATATTGAGTTACAAGTTGTAGATCTGTATTATCCACTGACTTGATTGATACTACTTTTGGGATTATTGAATTTTAAGTTCAATATTTCATTCTGATTATGTATTTTACAGTCCAGTCGAGCTACTAACTTTACTAATCTACCAGGCTTCTAATCCTGCTTTTTGTCGAGTGCATTTATACTATTGACAGCTAGCCGCTATTGTGTCACAGCACCAAAAAATATCTCGTTGTCAACACTTACTTCGCACCTTTCACAAATTTTTGCAGATAAAAGTTTTAAAAGATTATCGTTATGTTCTTAGGTGATTTTCTATCTGCAATGAATTTATTTATTTTATTTGAATTTAATTTATTGAGTTTCTAGAAAATTGACTGCGTATCACTGCATACCATCTCACTTTATCTTTACCTTATAATTGTTCTATATGGGATATCTTATTTGCGAATCACCTAACACAATTTTTGTCAAAATTTTGCGTGTGTTACTAATTAGGTTCGAATCCAGTGAATCTTAAAAATTGCTGAGCGTAATTATTTTATTATGACAGCTGCAAAAAAAATTCTTCTAGCAGTATTTTAAATTATTTTCGCAAATCGATTTAAAATAATTTCAGCATAGTATAGCAATGTTATTAATAAAAAACCAGCTAAATACAAGTCGAACTTGCACAATCAGTGTTTTGTACGGTGATATATGAAGGTATAAAATGATCAATGACTTCACAAAACCCACCCTAAAATGAGTTTTCAACAACGTTTGTTTCCCACCTTTATTCCTATATACCAGATAAATTACACGGGACCATATTTTTTTTTTTTTTATTCAGGTGTCCTATACGTATTTTGGGTCGCTGAAAACGAATTCGTTGTCAGTTTCAATCCAGCACGTCTAACTATATAAGTAAAATCACCAAAATAAATATCAAGATTCAAACCTAAGATAACTTAATTTATAAAAAATATGCAAGCCTAGAGCTTACAAATTAAATTCCATATATAAACTATAAACTGGCCTAACTTCTAACAAAACCTAACCTATCCTAACAAAACCTAACCTAATCTACTCACAGGCCCCCATTTTTTTTTTTGTTAAATACATGAGAAGTAATATGCTATGAATCTGTATTATGTACATACATACAGTGACTCACAGCTTAAATGATGCAGTCGCTATAAGAAAAGACTAACTGGTCTCAGTGCCTCTTTATTTATTTGGAAAAAACAACTTATTGAAATTAAATTAGTAAAAAGTCTTCTAAAAAAGTATGAATTACTTTTTGTCTTAAATATGCCTTAATTAATTAATAATAAATAATTAAATTATATGCGATTTTAACGTCACAGCTTAAATGATGCAAAATTCAATATACCAACACATTATTAGAGAAAACAAACTGTAGAATTTGAAATAAGCCTGCTAATATTTGGTCGGGCCTCCCTCATTATCAATAACGGCTTGTAATCTTCTGGACATTGATTCATCTAACTTTCTAGTATACTCCGGGGAAATAGTGTTCCATGCTTCAGTAATTTTTACTTTTAATTCAGTTTTATTTGATATTGAGGCACTATTTACTTTATTTTTTAATGTCAGCCACAAATTTTCAATTACATTTAAGTCTGGTGACTGGACTGGTGTTTTAGTAACATTTGGACAGTTATAAAGCAACCAACTGCGGACTCGAAATGACGTGTGCTTTGGATCATTGTCGTGATAGAACCGATAATTGTTTTCAATATCTAATTTTTGGGCACTAGCGACGAGATGCTGCCTTCGACGAAATGCATGTTACCTACTCCTGCAGATGACATACAGCCCCATAACATCACTCCACATCCACCGTGCTTTACCGTAGCTTTCATATTTTTCAATTTTAATTCTTCGTTAGGCTTTCTTCACACTGATATTTTTCCATCGGACCCAAATAAATTTATTTTGGTCTCATCAGCAAATATTACTGAATTCCAGAAGTTCAAGTCTTTATTGATATGCTCTCTGGCAAATTCCAATCTCACGCGTCTAGTTCTTTGGCTAATGAAAGGCTTATTTCTAGCAGTTCGACCATGTAAATTATTATTTCGCAAGATCCGTCGAACTGTTTCGGTGTTACACCTTTTTCCAAACTATCTTTCTACCTCGGCGCACAACTTTGGCGCACTTTTTTTTTGGATTATTTGATACCTCTCTTAAAATCTATCTTTCTTCACGTTCATTGAAGACCCTATTTGGAGCCAATCTTGACTTATTCTCGACTCTATTTTCATTCCGGTAACGTTCAATGATAAGCTGAACAGTTGACGGATATTTATTTACCATTTTGGCTATGTCTCTTTGGCTGTATCCATTCCTGTAATGAGTAATAATTAAATTTCTCTCAGAAATTGTAGTTCGACGACCCATTCTTAAACAATTTCGTTTTATTGAATAAAAAAATGTCAAACTAAACAAAAAACAATTGCTCTAAGAAATCAAAGCAACGCCGCCTTCGTAAATTTCAAAACGTGATAAGTTTTGACCCCTGTTGTTATTTTGCATCATTTAAGCTGTGACGTTAAAATTGAATATGATTTGATTAATTATTTATTGTTAATTAAGTAGGCATATTTAAGACAAAAAGTAATTCATACTTTTTTAGAAGACTCTTTACTAATTTAATTTCAATAAGTTGTTTTTTCCAAATAAATAAAGAGGCACAGAGACCAGTGAGTCTTTTCTTATAGCGACTGCATCATTTAAGCTGTGAGTCACTGTATATTGAATTTCGGTTTCTAAAAACATACCGTTGTTCGTCTTGCTCCATCACGTCAGGAATTTTTCTAACTTCAAAACATAGCTCAAAATTAGTGAATATCTTCATTCTTATGACAGAAATACTGAAAACTGGTAAAAGATTGAAAGATGTCTAAAACAATATATTTCTAGGTATTTTGAGATTCTGAACGGTATGTATTTAGCGACTGAAATTAAATAAACAGAATAGCATATTACTTCTCACGTATTAACAAAAAAAAAATTGTGGGCCTGTGTTAGGTTAGGAAAACAGATTTATTTCTTTTTAATTTGAAGGTATTTTCTTATCTCCCTTTTTAAACATAATAATGGGATTTGGGATTATATATATGGCTATATAAGATCTTCTGAATTAAATTTGTCAGTTATTGCACTAAACTTTCTCCCCTACACACTTTGTTAGAGCATTCAATTCTATTCCCTAAGAAAGTATATATTGGCTAGTTAACTTCATAAATATTAGATTGAAGGAAAAAAAAAACAATCAACTGGAAATCACTTTTTGAGTTTATTTGCAAATTGCAAAATTAATTTTTATGTATATATAATAACTAGCCGGGCCCGCGGCTCCGCTCGCGTTGACTTGATTCACCTCTATCGTCACTGCTTATTCCTTAATTTACCCAACGTAATAAAATATCTCTCATTATTTCCCCTTATCCCTCAATATTTCTTCTTATCTCCCATTATCTCGATAATTTCGATTATCTAGGCTTAACTCTGCTCATCTCCCATTATTACTCCTTATCTCCCATTATTTCTCCTTATCTCCCATTATTTCTCCTTATCTCCCATTATCTCACCATAACTCCCATTATCTAGACTTATCTTTGTTTATCTCTCATCATTTCTCCTTATTTACCATTATTTATATTTATCTCCCATTCTCTCACCTTATCTCCCATTATCGAGCCTTATCTCGACTTATCTCCCATTATTTCTCCTTATCTCCCATTATCTAGGCTTATAACGAATTATATAGAACATATGTTTAAATTTATAAAAACACGTAAATCGGATAAGTGGTTCCCAAGTGATAAGCGCACTAACGGACAGACAGACAGACAGAAAGACGTTGCATTTTATATATATATTCTAGATAGAAGATTATAGATAACCTGACCAGAGAACAAATGCATGAATTAAAAAAAAAACACGTAAATCGGATAAGGGGTTCTCGAGTGATAAGCGCACTAACGGACAGACACACAGACAGAGAGACGTTGAATTTTATATATATTATATTCTTTGCTACAAGATATTGTTCCATATTTAATGCTTTAGGCAGTGTATTGCAAGAGAACGCGCTAGCGGCAAACTTTTCTCCGACTTGATTCACTATTATCGTCACTGCTTATTCCTTATGTCACCTAACGTAATAAAATATATCCTATAACCTGGCCAGAGAACATATGTATGTTTAACAAAAAAGCACGTAAATCGGATAAGTGGTTCTCCAGTGATAAGCGCACAAACGGACAAACAGACCGATATAAGTTACATTTTATTTATATTATAGATGTAATAAAATATATATCTATAACCTGGTCAGAGAACATATGTATGAATTTAAAAAATCACGTAAATCGGATAAGTAGATCTCGGGGGATAAGCGCACTAATGGACAGACAGACAGACAGAGAGACGTTGCATTTTATATATATTATAGATATAGATTATTATTATTATTATTATGAAACCTGGCCAAAGAATATATGTATGAATTTAAAAAAGAGACACACCAATCGGATAAGTGGTTTTCCCGTGATAAACGCACTAATGGACAGACAGACAGACAGAGAGACATTGCATTTTATATATATTATAGATTATAGATATTCTCTGCTACATAATATTGTTCCATATTTAATGGTTTAGGCGGTGTATTGCAAGGCAACGCGCTAGCGGCAAACTTTTTTCCGGCATCATTCACTATTTTACGTCACTACTCATTCCTTATGCTACCTATCGTAATAAAATATAGCCTATAACATGGCTATATTTTATTAGCCATTTACGTACTTTTTTAAAAAAAAAGTACGTAAATCGGATAAGTAGTTCTCCAGTGATAAACGCACTAACGGACAGACAGACAGACAGACAAACAGACAGACAGACGTTGCATTTTATATGTATTATAGATGTGATAAAATATATATCTATAACCTGGTCAGAGAACATATGTATGAATTTAAAAAATCACGTAAATCGGATAAGTGGATCTCGAGGGATAAGCGCACTAATGTATAGACAGACAGACAGAGAGGCGTTGCATTTTATATATATTATAGATATAGATTATTATTATTATTATTATGAAACCTGGCCAAAGAATATATGTATGAATTTAAAAAAAAACACACAAATCGGATAAGTGGTTTTCCCGTGATAAACGCACTAATGGACAGACAGACAGACAGAGAGACATTGCATTTTATATATATTATAGATTATAGATATTCTCTGCTACATAATATTGTTCTATATTTAATGGTTTAGGCGGTGTATTGCAACGCGCTAGCGTAATAAAATATAGCCTATAACCTGGCCAGAGAACATATGTATGTTTTAAAAAAAAAGTACGTAAATCGGATAAGTGGTTCTCCAGTGATAAGCGCACTAACGGACAGACAGACAGACAGGCAGAGAGACGTTGCATTTTGTATATATTATAGATAATATTATCTTATTTGTGAAAAAAAAATTGTGGTCGTGTGTTATCAAAGATAATGCATTTGTACTAATTGTCTTCAATCTTTACCTTACGGAGAATATTTCAGAATTTTTTCGAAATTTTTAGAAATAGGTTTCGGAAATTTTTCGCAATTTTTGGCTTTTATTTAACACCCCACTCAATGGCCTTGGAAAAATTGTTTTAATATACCAGATAAATTATCCTGATAATTTTCATTCAATCTACAGATGGAGAATATTCCAGAATTTTTTCGAAATTTTCTGGTTAGTACTCTTAGAGTTAGGGTTGGGGCACCGCGATTATTGGTGGTTTTTTTAAAATAATATAAAGAAAAGTTTAGGCGAGTATTATATGATATACATTTTTGAGTTGTGTTTTCACAAGCTTGCATTTGACACTCCACTCGATGATCTTAAAAAAAACTATTTCACTTCAGATTTTATCCCCCCAAACTAACCTTTTAAGTCAAAATTTAATTTACGGCTTTGAATGGGCCATTAATTCCTATATTTGTGACAAATTTCAACTTTCTAAGTCAAATGGAAAATCGGGTGTGACAGAAAAACAGATTTTTTTTTATAGGTCTAGCACACGTGCTGCAGGGAAGTCCCTGAAGCGCTACAGGAGCGACACGTGTGCGGAAAAAGCGATTCACGTTCTTGAATCGCTGTAAATTGTACTCGGTGGGAAACACAGCCATTCCAAAGGGATGCTGTTCTCCATATAAAAGACTGCTTGAAAAGCGTTGTACGAGGAGTAACAAGCTGAACCTGGATGTGAAGTATCAGCGCGACGTGTACTTCTAACATGCACCGCTCTGGGAGGAATTAATCGGGCTACATCCTTCGAACACTTTCCATGAAAGTACTTGTAGAATAGGCTCAAGTCGCCAACCGTTCTTCGATGTTCCAGCGAATCAAGGCCGTCGGTCAGTTCCGGGTCTCCAATCAGACGAACAGCTCTTCTCTGAACAGAATCCAACAAATGCAGTGAATGTTTGGGAGCTGAGCCCCACACATGGGAGCAGTATTCCATAGTTGGTCGAATTTGAGCTTTGTAAAGAATTAACAGTTGTTGTGGAGTGTAAAGCTTTCTGGTTCGAAATAATATTCCCAACTTTGAGAAGCTCTCCTTGCTATGCCTGCAACATGTTCATGCCAGGACATATTTGCTCCCAAATTAACACCCAACAAATTGAGTGACGAAGCTAGTTGAATGGAGTACCCCGACATAATTATGTCGGGTTCAGCAACGTTAACTTTTTTAGAAAAAACTGCCGCCTGGGTTTTTGTAGCGTTAAATTCCACTTGGTTACTGTCACCCCAAGATAGGATTTCTTCCAGGTCTTTGTTAAGTTGAATGACTTCCTGCTGTCTGCGGATATTCGCCTGAGCAGCCGATGTCCGAGCGTTCAAAGTGAATGAAGAGATAAGCGTACTGTCATCTGCAAAGTGGTAGATTGGATTCCCGGTTTTTTCTAGCAGATCGTTAATGTAAATGAGAAAGAGAGTAGGATACAGTATGGAGCCTTGGGGCACACCGGCGTTAACAGTAAAGGTGTCAGAAAGAAATCCGTCGACTGCGACTCGTAAAGAACGCTCTCTGAGGAAACATGAGAGCCACAAACAGAACTTTTCAGATATACCACAAGAGCGTAGCTTAGCCAACAGTCCATCGCGCCAAACACGATCGAATGCCTTGGATATGTCAAGAGCAACCGCTCGAGATTCTCCGAAGTGTTCAATTGCGTTGTTCTAAACATGTGTTACATAAGTCAGAAGATCTCCTGTTGAGCTATGTTTACGAAAGCCATATTGATGATCGCTAATAAAGTTGAATCCTTCGAGGTATTTTAGAAGATGCTGATTGACAGCCTTTTCCATGACTTTCGATATTATTGAAAGCAGTGCGACTGGTCGGTAGTTGGTTGGCAAGGTCTTCTTGCCTTTTTTAGGTATCGGCTGAACTGTAGCACAGTTCCAGCAGGAAGGAAATATTCCCTTTCTGTAGGATAGGTTGAAAAGTCTACAGAAAACTGGTGTTAGTTCCCTTGGACAGTTTTTGAGAACTATGGCAGGTATTCCGTCAGCGCCACAAGCTTTTTTGGTGAGATGGAGGGACAGACGGAAGGACACCGAAGTGACACTAAAAATGATCACAGCACTTACTAAAAAAGCTGTATCTCCCTTTTACGAGTATCTTTTGTTATATTTTTTATAAATCAATACAAGACGACAATACGTAACAATTTGTGCAATGTCATATTTATGTAATATTTTCTGCATATACATGACTAAATAACCTATTCTAAACTTTTGTACTTCTCCAGGATAAGAAAAATAAACTTTATGATAAATCGTCTTTTAAGCCTTATAAATTTTTCATTTTGATACATTATTGTTGCTTGCTTATGAAAGGATGAAATATAAAAGTCAGATGTTTCAATAAATTTAATATTGCAGACATATAATTTTATTGCAAAATTTTCATTAAATATACAATGGAATTTTATAGAACGGGCATCTGGTTTTTAATAACTTGAAAGTTTGCGACATGAAGAGTATTGTCTAGATATTTAATAAAGTGAAATTTAAACAACGTTGTATATATATCTTTGTAGGTCCGGGAGTACATCCGTTGATCAGTGTTATTCTGAAGGAGACGTTTTGCATTATCGATGCTTACTGATCGATGGTTTTTACCTACTATGATTTTATCACTATAGCGGTGTCACTCCGAACTAGATGAGAACAACCTCAAAGAGGAATTATTAACATATTACAAATTGCTTCAGCGAGACCAAGGAAATTAAATTTATTGACTACAGTTCTAGCTTAAGTACGTATCAACATATGCAACTTAGAAAAATTATATATGGACAAATATATTATAAACAAATTAAGAATTTGTTACTTGTTACTGAGTATATGTATGTTGGGCGACTTTAATGGTAATATTGCTTGCAAAGGGAACGACTCTGTAGTCGGTCCTTACGGTGAACGATTGACTGTTGATTGACTTATACGAGATTAATAAATTAAAAATAACAAAGCCCCACAAAAAAAAAGTGGAGTATACTTTTGATGCGATATATCAGATCCGTAGTATTTTTGCCCGCTGATCACGAATCTGACATCAGAATATCGCCATCACATCTCAATTTTTTTCTAACCTCAAAAAATAGGTAAAAATTAGTAAAAATTAAGAAAAATATACTCCTAAAAAATTGATTCAAGCTTTTTCATGAATCCAAAGATGTATTAATATGTATTCGGACACGCTAAGCTAATATTCATCGGTTGGATTGAGCCATATAGTTCTGTTTTCTTTGTAACCTCAATAAATCAGACAGATATAGTGCTTCTCGAATGCAAAAACGAATTCAAATTAAAATTCAACCGATCCTTACCAAATTTGGTACACGGGGATTTTTTGGGTCGCTGATCACGAATCTGAGATTGGATTTGCAAAATTCAAGATGGCAGATGTTTTCGCGCCATTTTGAACGCCGAGAAAATTCATCGGTCGATTTTTATTCTTCTACCTGCATCCAGGGCACCTCCACGTGGTGACGGTGGGCAACGGTGTTACTCCACTAGCCGGCAGAGTCCCTGGATAACGGCTTAGATGCCGTCATGGCAGGTAGAAGAAAGAGAATTACGATGCAGGGACTCGGAAACCCAGTATCGGCGGTTGGTCAGGGTGGGAAAGCGGGCCCGCAGCCGTCGTCATCCAGTTACCGTAGCTCTTCATGTGTGGGTGACTTGGCTCATGTAGAGTATAATGCTACAAGACAACGGTCTCACGGTACAAGGACTTTTCATAAGTGCGATAAAAACAGTGATTCATTTTGTTATATTTGCTGTCAACACGTATTGAGTAAAATGGGGTCACCGATAACGGATAAGATTAAAACCTTATATAAGGATTGTTTTAATATTGAAATACAGCACCAGGATACAGATTGGGTTCCCCACATCATTTGCAGTTCTTGCAAAATAATGTTGTACATCAATAAGAAGGCGATTAAATATTCCAGACCAGCAATATGGAATAGACCATACAGTGCTACATTTGTATGAATGTTGTATCTAGGCATAACCGAAAAAATAAAAGCACTATTACTTATAACAATGTTTCGACAGTAACAAGACCAACTAAACTAATTCCGCCTCCTGAACCACTTGATGCTGATGTTATGGAAACAAATGATTTCACCTTATCAGTTCATGCCGAAAACATTGAGTCTGTCGAAAAAGATTCAAACACTGTTACTAATGAATGTTCTAGTGACAACCTATCATATACTAGTGACACAGATAAAGAATTTCTACCATACAACCGTAAACCAGAACCAATACCCGTATCACAGTCAGAACTTAGTGATCTAGTCAGAGATTTAGGCTTATCCAAAGATGGTTCAGAGCATCTTGCTTCCTTTTTAAAGAAAAGACATTTACTTAAGCCAGAAGCTACGATTTCTTATTATAGAAACAGAGATGAAGAATTTCGAAAATATTTCACAATGGACGAGGAATTATCACTTTCATATTGTACCGATGTAAAAGGTCTAATGGATGAATTTCAAAATAACTCATACGATCCTGAAGAATGGAGACTGTTCATTGGTCTTCTAAACGGAGCATTAAGGCAGTTTTGCTGCATAATACCAACGTTTACGCTCCCATTCCGATTGTTCATTTCACAGTTATGGAAGAGCAATATGAAAAAATGAAGGAGCTTTTGATAAAAATAAAATATACTGATCATAACTGGAAAATTTGTGGAGATCTGAAAATTGTAACAATATTGCTTGGCCAACAGTCAGGGTTTACACTTTATCCCTGTTATAAATGTCTGTGGAGTAGCAGAGACAGGGAACGTCATTATAAGAAAAAAAATTGGCCAACAAGAGAATCGTTCACTCCTGGTGAAAATAATGTATTGTTTCCACCATTGGTAGATCCAGGAAAAGTTCCTATTCCCCCGCTTCACATTAAGCTTGGACTTATGAAGCAATTCACGAGAGCATTAGATACAAACGGCCCATGTTTCAAATATTTGCATAAAAAATTTCCGAAATTTTCTGAAGCTAAAATTAAGGCAGGCGTATTTGACTGGCCACAAATAAGAAAATTGTTTCAAGATTCATTATTTGTTACTAAAATGAATAAAGTTGAAAAAGCTGCTTGGCTTAGTTTTAAAGAAGTCGCAACAAACTTTTTGGGAAATAATAAATGTCCTAAGTACAAAGAAATAGTCGAGAAAATGGTAAAAATTTTCAAACATTAGGTTGTAGCGTGTTAACTTGCCCGCACTTTTGTACCCTGTGAAAAGTTGTTTGTCCCACGCTTGAGCGCAATTTTCTTGCAGCCCCGCTTTAATTTCTGATAATGAATTGAGTGACTAATGATTTTAAAAGAACTAAAGAAATTAAACAAACCCTAGCTCAGTTTTCCTTGGTAGAGAGATATGGGTAAGAGATAATTTTTGTACGTCTTTTTGGAATTTTTTTCTATTTTTAAAAAGCTTTAGCTGTACAAATTTTGGGCACCATTCATTTTAAAATAGAAAGGATCTAACTTCAGCTAAAAAAATGAAAAAATACTGAAAGGGTGTACTGTTGGTAAATAAAAAAATCAGTTTGGTACAGCCGTTCTTATCCTGAAAAGTAAGATAGGTATTCAGTGAGACACTAGCTTTAATCAACAAAAAGAAAATTTATTCATGTTTTTTAAAAATAAAAAGTTCTAACCTTTGCAGTTTTACAGGATTATTAATAAATTTTAGCCTAACAGGTAGTTATGACATTTAAATTCTAAACTCTGACTACTCCCGAGGACGAAAAATAGTGCTTTTCACTTCACTTTTTAGTCAGTTCGAATTGCTGTTAAGGCACTACTCAGGGATAAGTCTATGGAAGGATGTTTTTGGTAACTTACTGTTTTGATTTCGGCTTCGATGGAACACGACCGATTTCGCACTTTTCTAGTAAACACTTAGAGAGCCCACTACGGCTTTTCGTTATAAAACTTGTGCATTATTTAGCTCTCATGTTTGTTGTAATGAGCCTTTACTGCAGCTCAGTCGAAGGAAGCTCTTTGGCGGCTTCGATGAAAATTCCGCCTGGCTGCGGCTTGATGGTACTCAGCCACCACAGTAGTTCCTCGGACCCTTAAATAAGTCGTCGCCTTCTCTCGGTCATCTCGCGACGCCGGAACCAAAAATCCGGATACACATTTTCAACCAATCGGCGTGCCGATAGATTTGGTCAGAAACCCGCACAGCACACTAATACACCGAACGGCTTGGAATCTCTTATTAATATACCGTTCGACACAAAAATGAAAAATAAGTACAATTTGAAGTGAAAAATCAGTAACATTACATGGTCTTAAAATCTAGGAAAAAATGAATGTTACAAGTTTGCTTAATGAATCTAAAATTATATTTCCTGGACTACCACATCGATGATTTCCCAGATAATCTTGGTGACTACAGTGAGGAGCAAGGGGAACGTTTTCACCAAGATCTGAAAATCATATAAAATCGGTATCAAGGACGATGGGATGACCATATGCTAGCGGATTATTGCTGGTCGCTAAAAAGAGAAACAAGTCCTCAAAAGCGTTTGGGCAGAAAGCCTTTGAATAGGTCATTCGCGGAAAAAAGAACAAGATACAGCCAAAAAAAGGAAAGTTAGGCGCGGGTCTAACCTTCGCAATTCTAGGGCTTAAGGGTCTACTATTTGAGAGTATATGGTTTAAAAGTCCTGGTTTTGAGTTTATTGGGTCTCATTTTTAAAGTTACAGGGTTATTGAGGTCTATTTTTTGAGGTTACAGGGTGTGGGAGTCTAAGGTTTCAGGGTTTAGGGTTTAAGAGTATCAGGTTTGAGGATTCCCCAACTGTATACCAAATTTGGTAGGAATCGGTTGGTTTTCAAAAGTTTTGTCCGCCATCTTGGATCCGCCATTTTGAATTTTGCAAATCCGACCTCAGATTCATGATCAGCAACCCAAAAAACCGCCGTGTACCAAATTTGGTAAGAATCGGTTGAATTTTAATTTGAATTCGTTTTTGCATTCGAGAAGCACTATATCTGTCTAATTTATTGAGGTTAGAAAGAAAACAGAACTGTATGGCTTAATCCAACCGATGAATATTAGCTTAGCGTGTCCGAATACATATTAATACATCTTTGGATTCATGAAAAAGCTTGAATCAATTTTTTAGGAGTATATTATTCTTAATTTTTACTAATTTTTACCTATTTTTTGAGGTTAGAAAAAAATTGAGATGTGATGGCGAATACTACGGATCTGATATATCGCATCAAAAGTATACCCCACTTTTTTTTTGTGGGGCTGTGTAATCAATGGATTCTATAAGCACAAAATGATACATAAGTTCACTTGGGAACAACAAACACGAAACATAAAGACTATAATTGATTATATTATCGTCAAAGAAGGTTCAAAACTGCATATACATGATATCAAAGTACAAAGAGGAATAACGTGCGGATCCGACCACTATGCAGTAAGAGCTAAGATATACTTTCCATGGTGGAATAACCAAAAAAACCCTGCAACAATGAATAAAGACTTGGAAAATAGTAAAAAATCGAATATCCACAGTACAATTTAAATAGCCTACAAGACGATAGTACTCAGTACTTATACCAGCAAAGACTGGATAAAAAACTAAAAATCTCCGCAGAAGGGTCTTTTACAGAAAAATATCAAAATATGGTACAGAGCAGCTAATGAAGCATTAGGCATAAGAAGCAAAAATAAGTGTAACAAAATATGGTGGAACGTATTGATAGAATGCACACATTTTGTGCATGGCGTCGGCCACAGCTGGTTGATTCGGGTGAATTAATTAATAATTAAAAATGTTTTCAGCATCCAGGGTTTTAAAACACATTCCTATTATAAATTTGATCTTTTTAATTTTGTGTATTAGTGTTTATTTTAATGGATTGTTAGTCGTTTCTGTGTTACAGGCTAATAATGGCCATTCTTGTTAACTCTATTTTTCACTATTCATTTCTTGCCCTGAAGAAGGTCCCAACCAAGGACCGAAATATTGGCTTAATAAACATTGTGTGAGCTTTTATCGCGCCCTTTACGGAGTTCCCCAACAAATTTTATATTTAAGTATATATATATATATATATATATATATATATATATATATATATATAAAATACTGAGTATATACAATGACCGGCAAGGGGTTAGTAACATATGGGAAAATTTTTATTATTAGTGAATCCAAATTTCTTTTTTTGGTAATCAGTTCTGCATGTTCGGTACCCTAAAAAATTAATTTTGACATAAGTCACCTGATCGTTGTTATGCCGGGAAATTTGAAGAAACTGACATGACTAACTAACTAGTTTAATGAAGGTATAAACTTAGTTTGTCACGAAGAATGGAAACGACTACATTACCAAATTAATTGAAAATATAGATGAGTTTAAAGGAGAACAAAATCCTTACAGAGGAGGGTCCAGAAGTAGAAAGAATACGTTTAGAGGAAGTTAAAAGAGGATTGAAAGACATGAAAAAGGGAAAAGCTGCAAGGCCGGGAAACATTCCCATTGAGTTAGTGAAATGTGGATCAACTATTTTATTGGAAACGGTAGCAGACCCTTTTAATGACAGTCTGATTGCGGGAAAGAATATTCTATCTGACTGGAATCTAGCATACATCAATTCAAGAAGGGTTACAGAAAGGTATGTGGAAACTACAAAGGAATTAGTATCACTAGCGCCTTAGGGAGGTGATATGGCAGAATAATGAAAATAATTCAATTGCAGCACATGGAAGAACAAAATGGCTTTAGAGCGGGAAGATCATGCATGGACAATATCTTTACTCTTCAGCAAATATTAGAAAAACGGAAAGTTCGAAACCTACAAAAATATCTTCACTGTAACTAAAGATTTGAAATGGTGATGCTGTCTGTTACATACCGTTTTTAAAATGTATTTATAGAAAGCACTAGAAGTATGGAGGAGGAAGTGTACAAGAATGGGGATAGAGATTACTAACCAGTTCATAACAACTCTATTCTTTACCAATGATCAGGTGCTCGTAACAAATTGCGAAAAAAACACCTAGGGTATATGATGAGAAAGTTAAAAGAAAAATACGCAACGTGGGGTTTGAACATAAACATGAAGAAGACAGAGTAGCTTAGGGTGAGTGAGGATGGGGAAGAAGAACCAGATTTGCAGTTGAGGGAAATAAATAGATGCGAGGAGTTTAAGTACTTGGGAAGCGTAATTTCCAACAAAGGATCATCACAGGGAGATTTAAAATACAGGACTCAATAAGGTAAAAAATGTGTAAGGATTCTAAACTTTTTACTTTGTTCAAACAGAAAAAAATTAAAACAAAACTGAAAATCTACAGAGTAGTTGTACAGCCAATATTGACATATAAACCAGAATACTGGTAAATGACAGAAAAAGACAAACAAAGGAGAGTCGTGGTAGAAATGGATTGTTTAAGGAAAGCATGTAGAATATCTAGACAGGAGCACGTCTAAAATGAAGAAATAAGAAGACGGACAGGAAGAATACATATAACACCAGGAAAGAATAGAAAACAGTGAATTTGGTACTGACAGGTAAAAAGAATGCCCGAGACTAATGGCCAAAAAAAACATTCGAATATATTCCATCAAGTACAAGAAAGGAAGACCAGCGCTAATATGGATCAACGGAATAATGAATATAATGATAGACAGAGCTATCCACGAGAATGATTGAAGAGATAGAGGGGCATGGCGGTTGAAATGCAAGATGCAGCAGAAGCTGTAGAATTCTCGTTTATATATATGTATATATATACATATATATATATATATATATATATATATATATATATATATATATATATATATATATATATATATATATAATTTAATGAAGGAAAATTTCTTGCTTTGAACATAATTAGAAATATTCTTTTATTTTTTGGACAAATGGGAGAAAATAATTCAAAAAAATAAGTTTACGCTTGAATGCCACCTGTTGCAATGATTTGTATGTAATTGCTTTTTCGGTCTTTTACAACAAAAAAAATTCCTCAAATATTTAAAAATGCATCATTTTAAAAACTCAGTTTTGCAACTTGCAAGTAAAGTTGAAAAGTGAATCTTAATTCATTGTTTTTTTTTACTTGGGTCTCTTATTTATTAGCTAGCCAATTCTATAATGTAAATTAAAATTCACAATTATTTTTTTTTTTTTTTGTTTTCCTGGCAGGAAACTTTCATTTTTTGCATAGTATTTTGATCAACTATAAAAAATCAAATTTAAAAATCAAAAGTGATTAACGAGTTAAGCTTTGAAATTGAAATCTGCCACTTTGTTTTGATTGCACTTCTATTTTTTATTTTATTATAATTGTATTTGCGAATCTAATTTGTGTGTTTTTTTCACTCTTTTCATTTAAGGAGGTTGACGCGTTAGATGTAAAATATGAAAACTATTTTGTATAGATTTATTTCGATAAATTAGTTTAGAAATTTTCTATGAAAATATTAAGGCCTTTAGGAAACTTATTTAAATAAAAATCGAAATTAACAATACATATAGTCTTATGGAGAATAAGTCAATTTGATATAAAAATGCCACATTTTTTGTTATAATAAATGACAAAAAAGCCATCAATAGAAAAATTTAACTATATTAGACATTTAAATTTCGCGATTATTTTTTAAAAATTTTTTAAATTTAATTAGAAAGTTTTAACTTTATGAAAAATAACAATTATTGGAGGTACTTGTGAATGACTTATCTTTTATCTCTAAAATAGCGGCAATGTTGCATTTAGTAGTAATGGCGGGAAATTTAAATATTTTTAATTGTATAGTACAAGTTTATAAAATTAAAACATATGGTGCAAGTAAATAATATTAAGTTTAACTAATAACAAATTTGCAATGGGTATTAGCTTTTAGAAATAAAATAAAAATAAATTTAAAGCATTTATTTTAATTATTTAGTTAATTTACTTGTTTAACTTATAATTGCTTAGTGCAGCTTCAGTGTCACCATCATAACGTTAGATTTTATCACACTTTATGGTTAGTAGTGATGCTAGACCACAGCGTTTTTTCGTTATTAATGTAATGTAATGAAAATGTTTCATTACATGAAGAACATTTTAAGTTTTCTCCAAGCGATCGCATGTCAACAATTCGACGACAATTGTCGCGGAGGTTAGAAGACACTTGATTTTGTGTTCCGTTTACGAACACTTTGTTGGCTTAATCTTTGATTGTATGCAGCCTCAGTAATCTGTTTTCGCTTCCACATAAAAAAATTTTTTACCATTTTTATCAATATTTGTGATTTTTTATTATCATCCTTTTTTTTACTTGTTTACAATAGCTGATAACAATAACCACAAAATTCAATATATCTATATACAAGCATTTCAGTAGAGCCAACAGTAAATTAATTTACAGCGTTGCCACTTCGAGAGACCGGAATTTTAAAAATCATTTTTTATTAATTACATATTTTTTTAACTATTTAAATATATTTTTTTTATTCTTTTATTATTTCCATATTATTTGCTTTGATAATTTTTTTAAAAAATATAAAATATAATTAATTTTTATTTTCCATATTTTTTTCCCATAAGTTTGTAAAAAACATCCAAAAGTTAATCTATTTATGTTAAATTGTTTAATAAAATTAAATAAACAATATATAAGATAAATAAATAATCTTCCGATAATGAATTTATTATCATAATAACCATCGTTAGTCTTATAAAAATTTTAATTATTTAATACAATGACAACATTCAAAACTTTTGGTTGGGACTATCCCATCTCAACCTTCTTAGTTATTAAAAGTATTGTGTTAAAAATACCCAATCATGATATTCCGCAGAATCAACGTTATTAAAATTTGTGGAGATAACTAAAAAAGTGCCCAGAGGAAGTAACAATATTCATGGAAAAAGTGATAAAATTCTATATTATTCTATTGATACGTGCTCACTGAAAAATATTAAGAGACTGGTAGTGTAGAAAATCAGTACAAAATTTGTCATGAAAAAACAATAACTGATGAGGAAATTAGTTTGAATGTACTGCTGATACTCTCAGAGACACCGCAAGTATCAGTTGATCAAATTTAGGAGGTGGTAATTATTGAAGAGCCATCGGTACGAAGAGTATTAAAAGGAAATAAGTTTGTCCGTATAAACCGAAATTTGTGAACATGTTAACAGACTGGGATTATGATGCCCATTTGGACCTCTGTGCGTGGTTTCAGGATATGGCCAAGACTTCATTTTCTCAAAAAAAAATATATTCAGACGAAGCAACATTAACTTCAAATGGAACCGTATTTTCGCAAAACGGTATGTGGTGGGACACTGAAAATCCAGAATTTGTTATTAAAATTGAAGGCTAGCATAGTTTTCAAATGAAGGTATGGTATAGAATTTTAGATATAAAAATTGTAGGACCCGTTTTTGTACAGGATAATTTAAATGCTGCTAGGTACTTGTTATTATTGCAGATAGATTTGTCAGACTTTCTAGATAATTTCCCTTTAATTGAAAGAAGGTATATGTACTTTCAGCAGGAAGGTAACCAATGTATAGATCAATTCGCAGAAAATCCCTGGCCTGCTAGATTCTCTGACCTTTCACCCCTAGATTTTTTTTTTTGTAGGTGTACTTAAAAAATGTTGTAAATAATATCTGCCGTTTAGAGGTCCCTGAACATTTGGAATAAACTATTAAAAAATATGTAGGCGAAATAACTCCCGAAAGATTTAGAAATGTTTCAAGAGAAATGCAATCTCGAACAATATTATGTATGGCGCGAAATGGCTGACATATGGAGTTTTAATACTGTTTGACTTTTTTTTATTAACTAAATTTTGTTGTTATTATTTTTATTAATGGAATTGTTTAGTAATTATTGAGGGAATAGAATTGAATGTTCTAACAAAACGTCAAAATATTTACTAAAATAGGAGAGTTTTAGCTCCAGTATCTAGAAGGATTTTATTTTATAAAATATTGATAAGGCAATAGTTGTCAAAATTTACATTTTAAACTTAAGTAAAGTAAAACTTGACAAGGATCAGAAAATTGATACATTTTAAGACACTTTAGGACATTTTCTGTAAAACACAGTGATAACAGTGTGTGTTCAAGTCTAAACTCATTTCTTAAATTATTTCTCCCAGTTGTCAAAAAAGCAAAAGACTATTTCAAGTTATAATCACAGCAAAATTTACCTTAATTAAAGCAAAAAAAAAATTAAAAGAAATTAAGAGTTAAAAAATATTAAAAAAAAATCGGTTTTAATTTTTTTATGTAGAAGCTCATATTTTTTGCAAGTAGGGCTTAAATTAAATTTTAAATGCTTTTTACTTTTTTCGATATTTCTGCCAATTAACACAACTTTTCATGACTCCATAACAGTTTACTCCCGCCATAGCAACGGTCACGTGACATATATCAAAATCAATTTTTAGATTATCGAACATGCAGAAAAGAAATTTGGATATTCTAATAATAAAAACTTTCCCATGTGTCGCGAACATTTTGCGATCATTGTATACAATACATATATAAATTTTTTATTTAAATTGTATTCGCAGGTTAACTTTAACGCTTCGACTTATTTCAGAACATTTTCAAACTTTATTTCGTATCATTCTCAAACCTACAAAAAAGAGTATACAGAATAATAAGCAACTTTATGAATATATATATATATATATATATATATATATATATATATATATATATATATATATATATATATATATATATGTATATATATATATATATATATATATATATATATATATATATATATATATATATATATATGTATATGTGTGTAGTGTATAGTAGGTATAAAATAAAACCAAGAGGCAACGACTGCTATGAATGCTACCATGAATAAGCAAGAACCTTCCTTAACACTGCAACAATACATACTTTATGATATCTGTTATTATGTTTCGGAACTAAATACAATGTCAAGTTATTCTCGAACATTATTGAAGCACTAAAAGCAAAGTGATTTAAATTATAAATTATTAAATATCTGGACATATTTCACTACTGAAATTTCAGCATTTAAATAAATTTACATGTCTCCAATATTAGATTGTTTGAAATATTTGACTTTTACGAATATATACTATTCTTTAGTAAACAGCACAACAACAATGCATCAAAATGAAAAATTTATAAAGCTTAAGAGATGATTTATTATAAAGTTCATTTTTCTTATCCTCTAAAAGTACAAAAGTTTAGAGAAAGTTACTTAGTCATCTACGTGTAGAAAATATTACCTAAGTATGTACAAATTCTAGTCACTGTTTTAAATTATTATTTTTAGTTGATTCTTTCAAGATATCTAAAGGTAATTGTGAAAGGAATGTAGCTATTTTAGTGAGTGTTAGTGTTCATTGTTATTGCTAATATAGTTACACTTTGCGGAAAATAGTCGATGCCATTTTACATAATTCAAAATATTATAAGAAGTATTTTATTTGGCAACAGTCATAATATAATGATTTTTTTTTTTAAAGAGGCGAACCTCTTATGGCACTGGAACTAAGCCAACAAGCCAGCATCTCTCTTTATTTATTTTTAAATATATACATATTTTTCCTTAAACCTAAAGACACACACAACACCCAGCCGCCACACGGAATCGAACCGCAACAGTCATAATATACTGATTTTTTTTTAAAGAGAGGCGAACCTCTTATGGCACTGGAACTAAGCCAACAAGCCAGCATCTCTCTTTATTTATTTTTAAATATATACATATTTTTCCTTAAACCTAAAGACACACACAACACCCAGCCGCCACACGGAATCGAACCGCTGACCTCTCGGACAACAGTAGGCAAGGCTAGCCCTTACCCACTGCGCCAATCGGTCCTGCTAATATAATGATTAAAACCACTGTAGTTTTTGGGATATAACATTCGCATCCTGCTTTCATATTGAATTTATTTTTTTCCTATTCAAAGACAAAACACAGTTTTTAAATGATTTTAAAGAACATTCTGAAATTTACAAAAAATATATAATATGGCCTAGTTTCACGTAGAATCTTCTACAACTTATCAAAACTTCTAGAAATAAAATAAGTTGTCAGTTTTGTTAAGACTCTAGAAAAATGTTTTACTTTGACTAAATCCTGCATACCTTCTTCTTCTTTTTTCTATTATATTTTAGGCATATTTGCTTGTTCCTTCTTCATCACCTATGCCTTTCTTTAGGTTGTGGCGAGATTGTCGCTTTACCTTTTTCGTGGTCTTCTCAAACTTCGCCCACCAGACGGTGATTTATCTCGTGCTATTTTAACCATACTTCCCTTATCTATTTTACTGATATGTTCATTCCATTCTGTATTTCTATTTTATATTTTATCATTTATGCTCCATACTTTGCATGTTCTTCCTACATCTTGGCTTCTCTCCCTGTTCAATAATGTTTTCCCGGAAATTCTTCGGAGCATCTTCATGCCGCTTGTCTTTAATAATCTTTTAGTTGTTCTTGTGTATGGACGAGTCTCTGCTGCTCAAGTCATTATAAGTCTTACGACCGTCTTGTAGATCCTTAATTTGGTTTCGATTCCCATGTGGTTATTTTCTCATATTGTATTATTCAGGTATGCCGCAATTCTTGTTGCTTTTGTTGTTTGGTGCCTCACCTCTGTTTTCACGTCACCATGTCCGAAGATTTCTATTCCTAAGTATTTAAATTTCATTTTTTGTTGTACAATTTGTTCATTAACGACTAGCTTACACCTTACAGGTGTTTTAAACGTTATCATGTATTTCGTTTTTGAGGCAGATATGATCATGTTATATTCTTTACCTATGCAGTTAAAACGATATGGGAGAGTCTCTGAAACTCATCTCCATTTTTCTGCCGTCAGCACAGCGTCATTAGCATAGTACAAGATTGAGATGTTCTGTTTACCCTGTTTGTATCCTTTCAAGGGACGCATACTATTTATTACTTCATCTCTAACGGGGTTGAAAAGAAGTTAACTTAAGGAGTCTCCTTGTCTTATACCGCTATCTACAATGATTGGTTCGGTTAGTTCTCAATCAATTCTTGCTTGTATCTTATTTCTCTTGTAGATGTTTTCTGTTGCGTTTGTAAGATTATGCTGTATTTGTCTATTACACAAAATGTGTATTACATCCTTAAACTAGACGCGATCGAATACTTGTTCCAGATCTATGATATACATGTATGTCACTTGTCTGATGATAAAGACTGCGTCTATGCAGGATCCACCTGATCTAAAACCCTGTTATACATCTGATAGTGATGTAAGGCTATTTATTTTATTTGTTATAATTTTTGTAATTAGTTTTAGGGTTGTGATACGGAGATTAATGCCTCTAGGGAGAGGCATTTTGCATACCAAGTCTAATAAGATGTCTCATAAAAATTATATATTTTAATTGATTTTCACTTAAAATGTTTTAGAATTTTTAAAACTAATTTGGTAATTTTCTGCATAGAATCTTACTCAAAAATATTTCCCCCATTTTGCATTTAGAATATCTTAAAAATCTGGAAGAATTATACATTTCTTTCTAAAAATTTATTATGTTCTTCTAAGTACATGGTATGTAGAAAAACCCAGCAGAAAAGTTGTATTTCGACTAAGTTTTACATATATTGTTTTAGAGTCTTATAATTTAGTCTAATTTACAAAAACAATCTTTTATAGTCTTGCATGGAATTACTTAACTTGCCCACTTACCAAATTTTCAGCTTTGTTTAAACTAACCAGCTACATTATACTAACAAATTTAAGGACGGAAACTTTTATTAAGAAAAATCCGGGTACACCTCAAATATTAAAAATTTAAAACCATCAGTCTGTAAGAAACTGTACCCACTAAATGCTAAATATCATGAGTTCGTTGTAATAAAGGTTTTTTTATCCCTCTACATCCACAGGGGTCAACGGATATTAGACAACTTTTAACAGTCAATACTGATTGTTTCTTTATCAGTTTTTTTTTCTAGTTTCCGTGTCATATTTGGAGTTCTATGTCGGCAATGTTGCCTGACAGTTCTCACAATAACTACTAGTGGGGGCCCTCGGTCTGCTGCTATATTAATAACTACTTAAATTTTTGGAGAAGTACTAAGTTTTGTTCCCATAGGCGTCTCTAAAAAGTTTTTCTACATAAGTTTTTGCAGTCATTGCAGAATGCATTTCAATCCATAATTTTATATTTTTCCATTTTCGATAGGAAAATACTTTTTACGTACAGTAACATAAAGGCGCTAAACCTTTAACGTAACACAGTAAAATTTTATGCAGTTGACATAAGCTGAAAGCAGACATATATTTTTACTAATAACAACGATTAGTTAATGACAGTTATATTAAGGTTCTTATTTAAGACACTTTTTTATCATATACCCTTAAATGTTCAAAGCGGACATTTTTTAAGAATGTCCCTTCGATGGTACAAACGTAAAAAACAATAAATATATTCTTATGCAATAATATAACACAAAGTTATTATTTTAAATTTCTTGTATGTTGTCTTCTGTACTATTGTGCAATTTGTGCATAATTCAATAAAAGGTAAGCAAGATAGTGATTTAGTTGACCTAAAATTTGGAATAAATATGTGAAATTAAATTTCAATTTTGCTGGATATATAAGAAACCTATAAATTTAATTTTCACCTCAAGTTCTGTTCTTCAAGGATATGTAATTTTTTGATTACGAGAATTTTGTTTAAGATAAGTAAGTTCTATCTGAAAAAGTCAGAAATTATTAAGACAAAAGGGATATCCCCTAGTGAATTTTTTATCGTTCACAACAATTATTTATTTCCGACTCAATGTGGTAGATTTTTTTTATTAGAATACTTTGTACAAATCCTACTTACGTTAACTTCAATAAGTGGATCTCCAGGAATTTTCTTTAGGACGAGTACAAATGGAGTATTTGCTTTCTTTACTATCTCGTTAAAAGATAAAGTGAGGCTTCTGGGTCGTTTAAATTCGAAGTATGAAGCAACTGATGTGCCCCGAGTCTTGAAAAAACAGCCAAAGAGTCGCATGAAGCCAATTCCTAACTGTACAAGTTCTAATTTTCTATCTGAAAGAGAAGAAGAAAAATATTTTTATTCTTGTTAATTACGTCAGCAGTTTATCTGAAACCAGTTTACATTCTTTTTTTAATAACAGTAAATTTAGTCTTTAATTGTAGTTTATACTAACGTTATGTTGTCTTGCTTGTTGTTTGAATCACCCAGTTATATTTCTTGTTTAAAGAAATATAAAAATAAAAATATTAGTTACAAGTTTAGTAATAAAGTAAATTTAATTTCTTCCTCTTTCCAGTTTCTATATGAATGTGTGCCAATTTACATGATAATTGTTTCTGAGTAAATTCTAAACATTCTTAGTTTTCGAGTTATTGAGATATTGACTGATTTTTTATATTTTCACAAACTATAGCTTTCAAATAATGTATTACGGACAAAATTATTGTCATAGTTAACCTAAACATTTTATTTTCTATACAGAGAAATGAATGTCCTGCTGCATAAAAATCATTTCTTGGTTAAAGTAGAAACTGTCCGTTTTTAATTTACAATATATTTTTAACTAATATAACTGGTTGAAGTTAGCAAAATATATATAGTAATTTTGAATATTAAAGTTTGCATTGTCACACATTTTTTGAAAATTCTGTATATACTGGAAAGGGACAAAAAAAAAAGAGAATCACATTATTGAGTACAATTTTTATATTTAATAATTATATATATATATATATATATATATATATATATATATATATATATATATATATATATATATATATATATATATATATATATTTATATATATATATATATATATATATATATATATATATATATATATATATATATATATATATATATATATATATATATATATATATATATATATATATATATATATATATATATATATATATATATATATATATATATATATATATATATATATATATATATATATATATATATATATAGAAACAGGAAGGACAGTAACAGGGCACTGGCAACAAACAATCCTAAGTGTAACTACTGGGAAACGCCCTTATAAGGAGAAGAGATGAGCAATCAAAGATCTAAAGGCTCTAGTATCTGCTTTTTATTTTTATTATCGAGCTTTCGCTGCCTAATGGTAGCTTCTTCTGGATTCTAAAAATGCAAACCAGGTATAGAAAATAAACCAAAACGTTCGTTTTTTAAAATGTGATTAAATGAATTGTACGACTGTATGTGAAATTACTTACAAAAATGTCAGCAGTTAGTTCATCTCTGGTGAAGACAATGAAATTTGCATTTTTGTTGGCCAGGTAGTATGAATGATTACACAAACATGATTAAAAGACATTTAGAGAGTTACACAAATATTAAAAATAAAACTTTGTCAATAAACATTAGTTAAAAACACTTTTTGAAGACCGAAACATAACTGCAAGAAACACCATGGTGTTGAAATGGTACTCCATTTTAAAATTTTTTGACGTCGAGTTTAGTAACTATTTAGTGATATTTTAGTCCGAACCGGATATTGTTGGTAGTCTATGTCGTCATCAGGTCGACAAAAAACCATAAAAAGCATTGAAGTTAGGGATGTGGTAAATTTTTTAGGTGGATGCTAATTTTAGATAAATTATTAATTATTATTAATGATATCTATTTTTTTAGTTTTAATTTTATAAAAAAAAGGGGGGACTTAAATTTGATGAATGTTACTCTTCGGCGAGTTATTTATTATTAATTATATTAATTCTTTAATTTTATAATCAAGAGATTCATAGACTAATTTAAAAATTTAAAAATTTTGAAAGAGGAAATTAATACTGGACATTATTTATTATTTGTCATATTTAATTATTTAATTTTAACAAGAAGACATAGAAAAGTAACTGATAATAAATAGCAAAAATGACAGAAGGAGAAAAGAAACGTCAACTTTACTAGAAACTAATTTTTTCATAAAGATCGTTCTTTTTTATTGGTTTGGTATAGTTTTGTGTTAGTAAATAAGTATACATGGAGCTCAATCCTTCTATGTCTTTTTTGTGATTGAGATTATTTTTACAGGTTTTTATGTAACACATTTCCAAGAAACTTCTTCTGAAATAATTAGTCTCAACATCCAGAATGAAGCTGTTGTTATATTGTACTCTCTGATCTGTATTATTTACGTGTAAGCTCAAGCTAGTTGCGTTAGGTTTGTGTTTACTATCACTTTTGTGTAGCGCTAATCTTTTAGAGAGCTTTTGTGAAGTTTGTCCAACGTAGACCAAACCACATTGACAGGGAATGCCATAAATTATATTAGATCTTTGTAAAGTATCGGTTTTATCTTTTAAATTGGTATAAAAACAATTCATTCTTTTTATGTTGTAATTAGCAATTTTAATGTTTGTATTTTTAAAAAGAGAAGACAAGGACTGGGAAAGGCCTTCAATGTATTGTAACTTTCCTACTTTAATATCGACATTAGCGGTGACAGTTGGATTAATTTGAAGGGGGGGGTCTTTGAAAATTCTTTTTATTTAGAGCTTTAGGATAGTAATTGTCCAACAAAATGTTTTCTAACAGTTTTACATTTTTTTCTTTAAATGAGGGGTGGCAAATCTTATCTATTCTGTTCTTTAGTCCTCTGATGATGTTCAACTTCTGTTTCATAGGGTGATAAGAATGGAATGGGATTTATCTACCAGAACTTGATTTTTTTCCTATACCAGTCCAGTTTGACTGTATTATTTTCTGAGCTTACAACCCTAGTATCCAGAAACGGAACAGCACAGTCAGTCTCCTCCTCAACAGTAAATACTAATTTATGATTGAAAGAATTGTAAATGTTAAGAGTGTCCTGTACACTTCCGGCCGGTAAAGCGACTAACAAGTCATCTACATACTGAAAAAGAAAGGGAAATTCAAATTCAACCCTTGAAATAACAAAATAAAGAAGTTTATGCATAACAATTCATGACATTTTTGTAAGTAATTTCACATACAGTACAATTCATTTAATCACATTTTAAAAACGAACGTTTTGGTTTATTTTCTGTACCTGGTTTGCATTTTTAGAATCCAGAAGAAGCTACCATTAGGCAGCGAAAGCTCGATAATAAAAATAAAAAGCAGATACTAGAGCCTTTAGATCTTTGATTGCTCATCTCTTCTCCTTATAAGGGCGTTTCCCAGTAGTTAAACTTAGGATTATATATATATATATATATATATATATATATATATATATATATATATATATATATATATATATATATGTATATATATATATATATATATATATATATATATATATATATATATATATATATATATATATTTATATATATATATATATATATATATATATATATATATATATATATATATATATATATATATATATTTATATATAAATTTTTTAAACAGTTTTTTCTTTAACCCTCTTTTTATATTTATATGGTAATGATTTTTTTCTTGGCTTTAATGTTAGGTTTCGATCAACTTAGTGATCTTTTTCAAAACATTTAATTTCATTAATACAACCAGTAACAATGTCCATATGTATCAAGTACCCTAAAAAAACCATACCATGCTTAACAATGTTACAATTTGGCTTACCTTAGGATGTAGACTTTGAGAGATTTTTATTTTCTTGTCAATAATCAAAACATTTCAAGAGTCATATACACAATCACTTTTTACATTTTAAAACTCTAACATTTAAAAATTAAAGTATAATGATAAAGCAACACCGTTTTAATAATTTTTAAATGTTAGAGTTTTAAAATGTAAAAAGTGATTGTGTATATGACTCTTGAAATGTTTTGACTATTGACAAGAAAATAAAAATCTCTCAAAGTCTACATCCCATGGTTTGGTTTTTTAGGGTACTTGATACATATGGACATTGTTACTGGTTGTATTAATGAAATTAAATGTTTTGAAAAAGATCACTAAGTTGATCGAAACTAAACATACATGTAAATTGAAGTTTTAATTCACATAACCTTAAAGCCAAGAAAAAACCATTACCATATGAAAATATATATATATATATATATATATATATATATATATATATATATATATATATATATATAGGGTGTCCCATATGCATGGAATAATAATTCCACAGCATTTAATAATCAGTGAATCAAAAACATATTTAAATAAAAGTTATAGGGCGTTATACGGCGGATATGCTGACGTTGACAATAAAATGTTTGAACTGTCAGTTCGAAGAAATTACGTCATCTTGATTTTTCTTAAATGGAAAGCCCTGTATATTATTTTATTTTTGAGTCCTACTAAAAATTCTAAATATTATTTGTCACACAATATGTTTAAATTGAACCGTTTTGGAATTATTGTCATTTGAAATTTAAAATAAAAAAAGACAAAAAACTATTAATAAATACTCTAGGTTTATTTTAAGGTAACAATTGCTCAAAATGTCTAGCGTTAACAGCGAGGCAATGACCCAATCTGTAATAAACAACCTGAACAGAGAATCCGGGGTGATCTGTGCTACTTCATATTGAATTCTTTGTTGTAAATCTTCTACAGTTTCAGGTCGACTTCGGTAAACTTTGGTTTTCAAATGACTCCATAAAAAAAATCGAGTGGCGTAAGGTCGGGACTCCTTGCAGGACATTCTACAACGCCTCTTCTGCCTATCTATCGATTAGGGAAAATCGCATCCAAATATCTACGAACATTGATTTCATTGTGAGGAGGTGCTCCGTCCTGTTGATACCACAGATTTCTGGTAGGGGTATCTAAATTATTTTCATCGAAAAAAAGAACTGCACAAATTGGAATAACTTGCTCTTGGAGTAAATACTGCTGTCCTGTAAGATTTCCATAGATAAAAAGGGACCAATGATATGACGTCCACAAATCCCTGCCCACATGTTTATCTTTTGTGGTTTTTGAGAATGACTATCGATTATCCAGTGGGAATTCTCACTAGACCAGTACCAGCAGTTATGCCTGTTAACTTTGCCGTCAACATAAAATGTGGCCTCGTCAGAAAAAACAATATTATGAATTAGGTTAGGATCATTATGGATTTGTTCCATCATGACCTCGCAAAATTCAACGCGTCTATCGTAGTGATCTTCAGATAATTCTTGCAATAGAATGGGTTTGTATGGATGCAATTTTTCTTCATTCAGCATACGACTTCAGGTATCTTCACTTACGTTGTAGTCTAGGCAAAGCTGACGAGTGGCTGCATGGTGATTTTCTGTAATTTCCAATAAAACTTCTTACTTTTTATCATCGCTTGTTTTAACTTTTGGAGTTCCAGATTTAGAACGATTCGTAACATGACCTGATTATCTAAATCGTTTTAATGTTTTGCTAACTACGGAGTGGGTAATAGGTTCTCGATTCGGATATTCTGCGTTAAAAAGATCACACATCTCCTGTTGTGTTTTCCTACGGTCTCCGTAACCAACCATCATTAACAAAGTAACGTATATATATATTATATATATATATATATATATATATATATATATATATATATATATATATATATATATATACGTATATAAAATAAAGATAATACTCTGTACAATCTACGAAGAAACACAGTTCACAAGATTATGAGTTCCTAGAAATATAATAATCATACTTTGTAAGATCGTACACATATCTAGGATTTTTTCAAATATCACCATTTACGAGATACCTTTTTTTCAAAGTTACTACTTAATGGAGAGATATTAACCTAGGGTGTAATCATTATTATACATGTGATATGATATATTTTAGTTACTGAAAAATACCTCTATAGCTCACATTTCACCATTAACTTTGTGTTTTTTCACCAAAAAGGGATTCGAAATAAACTATGATAGGCCAAATATTGTGTTTTTATTTTTTTAACATGACTTACATTAGTTCAAGTTACTACAATTTTATATTTCGAAATATAACCACTTGTAGGTTATAGTGATTTAGTTTCAATGAGGATATTCTAAAAACAGTGTATAAATCCTGACAACATATTGGTAATTACATATCCGGCAGAAAGCATATATTGGTCTATTGATAGAACAAATTGCTTTGATTTCTGCTTGTGTTTGTTTGACTAACAGCAAAAAATAAATAAATAAAATCAAAATATAAATTAATAAAAGTATGGCTGTAATCGGCACTAACATGATCCGAAAAAACCTAAGCCTTTTTGTTTGATTGAATAATTCAAAAAATGTTATTTATTTTGAGCAAATTTTAATATCTGTAAGAATCCCATGTTTTCTGAACCTGTATGAACAGCGGACTTTACATAAGAAATAAAAAATGTTCTAGTATGTAGATATGGATATAAGAAAAATAGAGATAACAATTATCAACAGGCTAACCGCAGAAAATTTAATCAATTGATCATTTCCATATATTTATCATTTTATTCAATTGTAATCCCTCTACCTTTATATTATAGGTTGTTTTTGAAAGCGCAGTATTTTTTATTAAGAACATACCAATGAATTTTTAAATTTCAGATTTTAGAACAGCTTTTCAACATTTATCAAATATTTACTATGGTTTTGACTGCAGCCTTTTTATACTGATAGAAGCTGCAGTTTTGATACCTCTAAATGAAGCCATTTTATTTTAATAAATTTCTTTAATTGATTCACTTCATGTTATTTGTATTATTTTATTTTAAAATTAGTTTTTTTTTTCAGAAATAATTAAAAGATCTTTATTTATTATTAACTTTAGAAATTTAAGATTGTATCAGTATTACTTCTAATCATTACGTCTTGGACTTTTTCAACATAAATACCTTTAGTTACCTTCTGATTTGTGTCAATAGCAATAAATGTGCTATGTTTAACCCGAAATTTGCCACTGTTAAGCTATTATCAAAGTAGGTCGCTAATAGTGGCATACTATTTTTTTCCAAGAGACTCCGTTACATTTTTTAATCCGAATCAATTCATTGCAGGCATATTTTTGAGATCAAAACTATCAGAAGAAAATCGCAAAAACAGAAAAATCACTTTTCCAAATTTTTGTAATAGAATACTCCTATAAATTTTAAAAATATAGAGGCTTTACTTCCTGTTTAATAAAAAAAAAATTAATATTGTACTTATACTTACTTAAAAACCACTTTTAAAATATCAAGTTATATAAAATGCAAGCCACAACAAAAGTAATTTGGTGATTATACGAAGTGCTCCCGAGAGAGGCACTCTACTTAAACTCGTTTTCTCTTGTCTGTAGGCAATTATAACACCGCAAATTGTACGAACTTCGCAACATTTGTTCGAAGCTTAAAAATTGCACTAATTTTTGTAAAGATTTTTTTTGAATATCTTTTTTGCAAGTTGTCATGACTTCGCTTAGAATCTTATGAGGATATTTTTTAAAAATAAAAGTCCAATTTGTTCACCATTTAATAAATTTAGAGGTTAAATTTAAGCCTTACTATCATTTCTAAAAAGTTGTACAGTTTATCCAATAGACTTTTTTATGTTTTGAAATTTTGTGGTAAACATTTATATCGAGGTTGATCTGATAAGAATAAATATTTAAATTTTTCGATCATATAAATACTAAAAATTACAAAAATTAATCATTGGTTAGAATAAGTTTTGAAATGCTAGGTAGTTAATAATATTGACCTCAAATTGATGAGATAATCTGAAATAACCTGCCTTTTATTAATGTATTCTCATTTAATTCAATGTTTGGTTTTGTCTGTTTTATTTTATGTTGTTTATTTTAATATTAAATAACTCAGAAAGATATATGTCTAGCAAGGGGCTTAGTTATTTTTAGGTTGTGCATCTACCTTATTTTAGGGTTATGGGAGGCTAATAGTCGCTTAAAAGCATAGTAGTCTTCTTGGTTGAATCCCCGTAATACACTCGTGGTTCAAAATTATTGGGGATCTTAATTGAGTATATCATTCTCAGGTCAATACAAGACAAAATTAGACCAAGAGCTCGGTCGAGCACCACTGCAATTTGGAATGTCTTTAACCGCGATGTAATTTTCGCACACGTTGGTAGAAAGGTTATTTAAGTATCCCTTTCACTATTTTTTAGTCTTTTTCTTGTTTAGTTTCAGCAGAGACCTGGTATACTTAGAGTTAGGTCCCCTTCTGGGATTTGTGCACTCTCTTATTCTTGATGCCTCGATCCAATCTATCTACGAACGGTGCACCGCCCATATTGCAAGAGATTTTCAAAAAGGGTTTAAGACCAGTAGACTCGCTAATGCTCCCTTTTTAGCCAGTGTGTTCGGCACCTTACTTCTCTAGACACACGAGTGACCAGGCACGTTAATGAAATACTAGTTCTTTCTGTCAGCTAAATTGACTAATAAATCTTTACACTTGCTTAAAAGTTTTAAGCTCACCCTGACCTGTATCAAAGTCATAAATGTGACTCAACTGTCCAAATAAAAAAAAATGATCATTTCCGTGAGGTTCCTGTTCACCATGTTCCAGCCACACATGATGTTGCCGTGGACTTTCGATTGGAAAGTAGATGCGTAACTGCCCAGAAACATGTGCCTGTCAGTATGCTCTTACTTCTACGCTTCGTTTTTTGTATAGATCTGTGTACCAGAAGAATCCTCTCATGTAGGAAGGCGATTACGTTAGGCTAGTCTTCCTTCTCTGGTATTAGAAACAAGGAGTCGTTTGGAACCCTATATCAATACGTTGGCCACAAAAATATTTTATTTATTTTTTATATACATTTGTTATAATTTGTTGTATAATAAATTTGAAAACTGAGGTTCTATTTTCCCTTACGATTTATAATATAAAATTGTTATGTCAATTTAAACTTTATCTTTAGATGACCTAATTTTCAGCTTATCGCAGGAGATCAAAGATATATTTTGTCAAAAATAATCAATTTTTTTAAAAATTAGTTAGTTAATCTCTAAAACTGGTTTACAAAATATATTAGTAAGAGATAAACAGTCCGGCAAAAATATGGCCCAATTTTAAAGAACACTTATATATAGTGTAGCGACCCTTTTTTACATTTTGGTTTAGTTCACAATATGGTCAATGTATTCGTTTTCATATTGACATTTTTCCTCCTTTATTTCTGCACGAATTTCTAGAGGGATGTTGGTAAATTGCCTCCCCGCAGGTAGTAGTAAAAATGTTCAAATTTAATGAGCCTTATTTATAGGTAGATTGCCTCCCAAACTTCTACCTAATGGGTATTTCCCGGTAATTAAGGGTAGGTATATAATATTGCAAATAAGTGTGGTATATATAGCTGATATTTAGCTTATAGTATTTGTCAATTTGATTTCTAAATTCCATCGGTAAAGACGCGAAACATTTTCTTAACATGAATCTCAGTTTCATTTTAAGTGAAAAAGGAAAACAGTTATTACAAAGGATTCTTTGTTTCCTCCATATCTTTGGGCTGAAAATTCAGTGGAATTTACCCACTACCGATGCTTGTGAATCATTCCACAAACGTTTTAACGACTCCCTACAAAGCTCAGCCAAATATTTTATTTTTATAGAAAAGCTTAAAGAATTCCAAACAGAAACTTATGTGAAATTACAAAGTGTTTATTTAACTGCTAAAATTCATAATATCAGCGAAAATAATCGCAAAAAAATCATTGGAAAAATGATCGAGCTTTATGAAAAAAACGAAATTAGCAGAATGCATTTTATTAAATGCATATCTTTCCTTTGTGGTGCTAAAGATTAATTATTATATATATTTCAATGGAATGTTATGTATATTTTATTATATATATTTGTAAAATATCATCGTGTAAGTTTACACTTTAGTATTGTAGGTACATTTAAGGTTTAGGCTATATCATAGAACTTAGAATTAGATATTTTCTTTTAATTTGTTGTCTACATTTTTTGTTCTCCAATAAAATCAAACTTATAAACCTTGTTTATTATTTATTCACCGGGACCCAATTTACACATCTATATCAGGTAGCTAACATTTATGGGAGGCAATTTTCCTTTTATTTAGCTTCCAGTTTTTATCTCGAGAGGCAATTTACATGTACCCATCTAGAGTGCTATAGAAAATACCCTCGTTGCCTTGAATTATTTTGAAATAATGCATAGTCACATCGTCCAAGGCCAGATAGATGGCTTCCTTTCCCGAGCAACAGGTTGGTTGCACGGAAGGAACTAGTTTAACAAAGGTCGGCGTCCGGAAGTGATTGTGAAGTCTTTCCTTTGTTTGCCTTTTTATGTGTGACGCCGAGCCCAAAGTCAAATATTTTCTATAGTTTTGGGTAGAACACTCATATTAGGGTACGTTTTTTAGTTTCTTTTCCTTTGTTTCGTTTTGTTTGTGAAAAAGAGAAACGGTTAGTACCTCTTTTGTTTTGCAAATAGTTTTATATTTCCTATTAATTATGTAGTTCACACACAGTCGGTCGAGGAAGTACCCAGAAAAAAAATAATAGTAAATCCTAGCCGTAACTTCGTCAACGTATGAATTTTTTAGCGGACTTGATGGTCAATGGGGAAAATTTCTTACTTCCCTTGTCAGTAAAAAATCACCCACCAAGATTTTTGCATTTATTCACGTTCTGGTGTCCGTAAACCACTAAAAATATATTTTCTCATTTCCCTCGGTCTGTCTAGATGTTTGTCGGTCTCTTGATGTGTCACCTGTTGGGACGATAATTTTCGAACAAAAGAAATATCGGTTTCCAATTCGTTGTTCATATAATACATATAGGATATGAATGGAACATATAGTTTAGGAAAAGAGGATGAACAGGGTAGTGCGTTTATCAATTCTGCATAATTTTAATAGCATTCAGAAAATTTTCTTGGTGTTTGCTTCAGAAAATAAATAAACTATAAGTATAATTATTTAGAGCCAATGAGAGATGTTGTTGTTTTGAATGGTGGTGTGGTATACGTCCTTTTTAGGGGGAGAGTGGAGGGATCTAAAAATTATGTTAGTTTTTTAATATCTTCTTCTCAAAAAAATACTGACTTTAGAAATTATATTTGCCAGGAAAGTATTGGGAAAATAACTTCTGTATTGCTTCAACAAAGAAAATAAATGATCCACTCGAAGATACTGAGGTAACTTCATTTTTTTTTCTTAGTGAAAGAACGATTGAGCTCAGTTAAGTGTCCCTAAACCTTGAACGATCAGAAAAATACTTGAAAGTAAAGACACAACCACAAGACAAATAAAAAAAATTTCTTGGTGCATGTAGGAACACACGATCTCAGGGGATATGCCCCTGTACATTACCAACTAGGTCACAGCATCAGAGTACCTTGAATTGCTGATTAGAAATTTGCCTCGTAGTTTCTCCCACTTCACTCTAGAACAAATCTTAATTCCCTTGACGTGAGGCACATTTGGTGTCGTCAGTAAAAAAAAATAAATGAAGATACCATCACTTTGATTCAGATACCTAGTTAGAAAATAAGTTAGGTAATGCTTTCCATACCATTCTAATTTAAAAAAATATATTAAATATGTGTGTATGTGTCCGTGTATTATGAGTTTGGGGGCCTACTGTTACAAATTTTTAAAATTCAAATTGAAAATTCAAGAAACATTTTTAGAGGTAATATTGATTGAATACGTCCACCAAGAAAATTAAATATTATTATTTACTTTATTTCATAAAAGTTTACAAAAATTCCTTATTTTTTTGAAATTTTGCCAAATACTCTTTTAAATTTAAACAAGTAAACAGGTTTTCAGTATCACAAATTCAATCAATTTTAAAAGAAAGTGGAAGTTATGTGATTACCATCGAACAGCTAATTTTTCATCTTTTTTGAAGCAAGAATTAATGCGAAAAAGCTAAAACATTAAGAAAAATATTTTCCATAATATTCGATAGCAGACACTGTACCCGTAATTCTATTGGTCGTTATACAGATATATTCTAAAAAACCTGTAAAGGATATGCTTTACTTTTTAACAAAAAAAAACCAATTCGCCAAAAAAAAATGGACAAGTGGATTTTTCTGTTTTTTAAACATGAACTTTTCTGAAAATTTAAACAATGAAATTGTCAGTAAAGATAGCTCAACGTGCTCCATTTCAGCAACTCTCAAACTCCTGTATTTAAATTCTTAATGTTGTATAAATTGAATATCTGTAACATCCTACATCAGATAACATAAAAAATTGTAAAGGGTGGTTGAAAGTCTAATTTAAAAGAGGAAAATTGATTATTTTAACAACCTTCTTACTTAAAAGTTAAAAAAAGAAGAAAATGAACCTCCTTTTAAATATGTACCAAGACAGTGGCAGAATTTTGAGATTCAAATCAAAGGAGTTTATAAACAAAGCATAATTGTGAGAGAATGACATATTTTTCTTAGGTTTTGTATTTTGTAGTGTTTAAAATGAGAATATAGGCTTTAAAGTACAGTGTGTTTTCCTTAATATGTAGTTAAAATATCTTTAGATCGTAGTTATAAATCATCAATTAAATCCAAGCTTTCTTCTTTATTCTTAAAGTCTAATTGAATATTAAGTACTTTCATATCCATTTTGTTGCAAATATCGTCGGTAAGGTTTTTATGACCACACAATATATGATTCTTAACACAGAGTCAGAAGATATTTTAAAAGGGTAATCAACAGTGCTCCTTCATCATTATATGCTTTTTTGTTAATACTTACGACTAATTGCTGTAATTCTGTATGAACTTGTTTATTCTCCAAGTCAAAAACCAATAAAAACTTCAATAGTACCATAGGAAGTCCACAAAATTTACCAAACCTTCATCATTTTCAACCATCTCCTTTAAAGCGATATCCCTCAATAAATATAGGTCCTTATCATACCTCGAGTACTAATTATTCTCACAAGACGAAAGAAGTAAAGTACTTTATATCGTAATGTTTTCGTCAATTTAGAATCCGAGCTACCATTAAAAACAAATTTTCTAACAATTTAATTATATTAGCCTACTAAACGAAAAGAGAATAAAAATAAACTTAAAAAGAGTATTCCCACAAGGTTTTGGTTAAATAATTTTTCAGAGCTACCTTACAACAATTTTCCCTAAGCTCAGACAGTATGGAATTTAAAATTGTAAGGTAGATAGAAGCCTCTGGGAAATACCCATCGTAATAGCTAAATTACTTTTGTTGTGGCTTGTGCTTCGACATGGTTGTTTGGTTTAGAAACAATTTAAAACGTAATTTTAACTTCGTTTAATAAATGGTTTACAAAGTTCTGCAGAATGAAGAAAATTTTCTGCTAAACTTCTTTGATATATGGACAAGTCCATTACGGAAATTTAAGTAATATAAGATTTTTAGCCACAGGCTTCTAAAAAAAATTACTACGATTATTTTTTTATGCTTTCCACGCTAACACAAATTATTGTATTTGTAAAAAAATTCGTTGGTTTTCCACAAATTTTTTTCCATAGAAGGAATAAGATGGCGCTTTGCATTGACTAGTTGAAATTTAATAAGTTAAGTTAAACTAAATGTGTATTTAATAGTTTAAGTGAGAAATTGTGTTTAAAGCTAAGTTACCAGAATGTCCAGAAATCATACAAAAGACCCATATTCGGGATCTTCGTGAACGTGTGGAAGCGCTGTCATCTTTATTTACTGAAAGAATGACAAATATGGAGGAGAAATGTCGACCTCGAACATCATTTGGGGTAACTAGTAAAGTTTAAGAGGTATCAGAAGAATTAGCCGTATTTAAAATACAAGTTTTGGAAGAACTCAATTCTATAAGGGTAGATTTGAAGTCACTAGAAAAAAGAATTCAAGATAATAATGAAATTGCGCAAGCGCAGGCGAAAGTCAAGTTCACTATAATATATGGCATGAAAGAAGATGAAACTAATATCTATACAAAAATCATTGACATGGCATCTCAAAAACTAAATATTAACATAAAAAAGTGTTTTAAATTATTGTTATTGTTTGGGTTCCAATATTTACAAAACAAAAACTAGAGAAAGCCTCGTCCGGTAGTCGTCCAGTTCACACATCGTTGGGTACGCGACGAAATATTTTTTGCTAAAAAGGAATTAAAAGGCACCTCACTCATGATAACTGAATTTTCAACTAAGGAAACAAGAGCAATGTTTAAAGTGATGAGAGCAAGTGCGGGCAAGAATTTGTGGACGGTTAGTCGTCAAATCTAACTAAAAATAAAAAACTTCCCGACAATCTTTGTAATCCGAACGATATAAATCAATATTTTGTCAATTCAATACCTCAAATTAAAAACCGTGATCTCGCGATACTAAAAACTATTACATAACTAATAACTCAAATAAGACTGCTTTAAAAACTTTGTGCTGTTACTGAAATCGAGATCTCAAAAGCTTTGCGTCGAAAAAGTATGTCCATCCGCCTGGAAAACTGCGCATGTTTTACCATTAGCCCCAATGGCAAATAGTGATTTACGCCCCGTAAGCATACTTCCAGTATTATCAAAGTTCTTGAACATATTGTAAAATCACAACTAGTAGAATATATAGAAAAGTATAATATTTTACCTACAGTGCAGTCTCGCTTTAGGAGGTCACACAGTTGTGCTACTGCACTTCTTAATGTGACCGACCATACATTTAGAGAGATCGATAGAAATAAATGTACTATTTTAATCTTGCTCGATTATTCAAAAGCAGTTGACATGCTCGACCACTCACTTTTAATTCATGTCTTGAAGTTTGTAGGTCTGGACAAAGACGCTGTTAAGTTTATTGGAGAATATCTCAAAGATCGTCATTAGAGAGTTGTCTTGAGTGGATCTTTCTCGGACCTCCAAACGGTGACCAGAGGCATCCCGCAAGGATCAATTTTGGGCCCTATTCTATTCTGCATTTATACCCATTTATTTCCGTCATTTCTCAAAGTCTGTAACTGTCAGATGTAGCTGACGATACTCAGTTGTTTTACTTTGCAGTACTTCACGTTTGTCGACTGATAAATGGTGATTTGGAGGTTATACAGGGAGTTTCGGAGGAACACCATTTGAAACTTAATCCCAACAAATGTGTCGCAATGTTGTTCGGTAGACCAATTGTTGTACAGAGACTCACTTCACTAGTTGAAGTGAATATTTCTAATGAAAGGATACCTGTTAAAGCTGAGGCTAAAAATCTTGGCTTAATTTTGGATTCAACTTTAAGATATAAAAAACACGTGTCGACTTGCATTAAGAGGGCAGTGGGTCTACTTAGGTGTCTTTATAACTCAAGACATTTATTAAATACTCAATTAAAACTCATGCTTTGCGATTCTATCATTTTACCTATATTTAACCACTGTGATGTTGTTTACGGCTCCTGCTTGACTGCAGAAGATACAAAAAGAATTCAAAAAATTCAGAAATATTGTTTACGGCTTAGCCACGGTATAAAGAAACGAAATCCAGTTACTTATAAACTGAAGGAAGCTAAATGGATTGACATGAAGACAAGACTATATTTGCATTGTTGTACAGTGTATCATAAAATTATCTGCACTAAGTCACCTACGTATCTTTTTAAAAAAATTCCGTTCAAAACTGACGTTCATAATATAAATATAAGAAGAAGAGGCTTACTTACGCCCCCACTTCATAAAACAGGCATATTTGAAAGGTCTTTCAATTACAAGTTAGCTAAAACTTATAACAACCTACCGGACATTCTGAAATCTAAATCAGTCAAATGTTTCAAAAAGTACCTAAAGCATGTATTATTGCAGAATAAGAATTTACTTGTTCCTAAAAATGTAAGTTTTCTAATTTTAAATCATGGCTTTTCGCAACTGACATAATATTTTTTTTTGTTTGTTATTTGGTTGTGCATCATATAATGGATGGACACATATTTTGCTTCAGTTAAATTAAGTTTTTTTTTTATCTTCTTTCAGCTGCACTCTGTCCTATTCACTGTATATTCCATACTTTGAATAAAATTGTTTATTATTATTATTATTATTATTTTTCTGTTTTTGTTTTTCTTTCTCACATTTGGTCAATGTGGTTCCATGTTTGACTCACGGGCGCAAACCAAGTCAGCACAAACGCATTACCATTGTGTATTAAGGAATGACCTGACAATGTTACATGTTTTCAAAATCACTGACTTCTGAATGTTTTTGTGTATGTTTGTGTTGACTCCTAATTCTACTAAGTGTGGTGTGAATGTTGTTGGTGTAAGGCCTGTGGCTGACATAATGAGGGGGACAATGCTGACTTTTTCTTGTTTCCATAGCCTTTTTATTTCCATTGCAAGGTCTGTGTATTTGGAAATTTTTTCTGTGTATTTCGTTTGGATGTTTGTGTCGTTGGGGACAGCTATGTCAATTAGATAGGTGACTTTTCCTTTTTTGCACTGAAAAGTAATATCGGGTCTATTGGCGGAGACTGTTTTATCTGTATGGATACTGATGTTCCAGTAGAGCTTGTAATCTTTATTTTCAAGTATGGATGTTGGTGTGTATTTGTAGTAGGGATCTGTGTTTTTTATGAGTTTGTATGTTGTGGCTAGTGCTTGGTGAACTACTTTGGCAGCTGAATCATGCCTGGCTGTGTACTCTGTTCCGGCTAATATTTTACATTCGCTCGTTATGTGTTCGATCGTTTCTTTCTGCTGGTGGCATTTCCTACATCTGTCCTCTGCAATAGTCGGGTCTTTGATGATATGCTTTTGGTAGTTTCTGGTTAATATGACTTTATCCTGGATGACAAGTAAGAAGCCTTCTGTTTCAGGGAATAGCTGCCCATCCTGTAACCAGGTGTATGTTTTTTTTTATTTACGTGGTCTTGTTCTATATGGTATCTGTGTTTTCCGTGGAGTGTTTTCTCTGACCACGTTTTCATCTTTTCCTGATGTAATTGGGTGTGACGGTGTGTGTCTGCTGAGTGGTCTGCCCGGGCTAAGTCGAGAGGTGTGTAGTTTTTGTCTGCTTTTACTGTCGCTGAGTGGAGGCTGGTTTGCTTGCTGTGAAAGAATTTCCTAAGTGTTTGTATTTGTTTTGTGTGTAATGATCTGATGTCTATAATTCCTCTTCCTCCTGCCTTCCTTTCGATGGTAAGTCTTTCTTTGCATGCGTTGGGGTGTAATTTCCTGTATTTGGTGAATTGAGATCGTATAAGGATGTGAATATTTTCTATGTCTGTTTGTGACCATTTGATGATACCAAATGAATATGTGAGTATAGGTATAGCGAACCTGTTGATGGCTTTAGTGAGATTCTTAGAGTTGAGTTTTGTTTGCAAAAGTTTCGTCAGTCCGTTTTTGAATTCGGTTCTGAGCTCTGTTTTGATGTGAGTGTGGTTGAGTTTGGTGCTTTGTTGGAAGCCTAGATATTTGTATGTTTCTTTGTCGAACATGTTATCGAGTGTTTCATTGTTGATGGCTTCTGTCTCATGGTGACACTTCCATTGGCCTTTGTTGATGTGGAGCACTTTGCATTTACTTATACCAAATTCCATATTGACATCTAAGGTGAATATTTCTGTGATTTTGAGGAGTTCTTTCAGCTGTGTTTATGTGGTAGCGTAGAGTTTTCTGTCGTCCATATATAGGAGGTGGTTTATTTTATGTTGATTCACTTTTTGGTGTCTGATATTGAAGCCATGCTCTGTTCTGTTTAGTATATTTGAGAGTGGATTGAGACAGAGGCAAAACCATAGAGCACTGAGCGAGTCTCCCTGAAATATACCTCGTCTGATGTACAGCTCTTCTGTTTGGATCCATTCGGTTTGTGTTTCTAGGCGTATTTTGGTTTTCCATGTTTTCATAATTTGCGCGAGAAACTGCCTGAGGTGTTGGTTGATTTTATAGATTTCTAGGGCCGTGATTTACCAGCTGTGGGGTATGGAGTCGAAGGCTTTTTTATAGTCTATGTAACCGATGTGAAGGTTTCTGTGTTCTTTTCTGGTTTGTTCCATAATCACACTATCTATAATCAGCTGCTCTTTGCATCCTCGACTATTTTTCCTGCATCCCTTCTGCTCTTCTGTGAGAATATTGTTGTCTGTTAGGTGTTGTTCTATTTTCTTCGAAATTGTGGCTGTGATGATCTTGTATAGGGTTGGAAGACAGGTGATAGGTCGGTAGTTTGACGGGTTTGTGGTGTCTGAGCTTTTGAGTTTAACGTATGTTATTCCTTGTGTGAGGAAAGTGGGAAATGTGTGTGGTTGTAGAATGGCTTTGTTGATTTGGTGTGTGAGTGCTTCGTGTGTGGTGGTAAACTGTTTGTACCAGAAGTTTTGTATATTGTCTATTCCAGGACATTTCCAGTTGTGTGTGTGTTTGATAGTTTCTGTAATTTCTTGTGTATTTAATGTGGTACTTTCTTGTTCTGTCTTGTTTGTCTTCTTCGGCTTTGATCCAGGGGGTGTTATTATTGTGTAGTTTGGGTTCTGACCAGATACTTTTCCTTATTATTATTATAAAAAGTTCTTCTTTCTCACATTTGATCAATGTGGTTCTATGTTTGGCTGACGGGCCAAAACCAAGTCAGCACAAATGCTATTACCATTCCGTATTAAGGAATGACCTGACAATGTTACATGTTTTCAAAATCACTGACTTCTGAATGTTTCTGTGTATGTCTGTGTTGAGTCCTAATTGCACTAAATGTGGTGTGAATGTTATTGGTGTAAGGCCTGTGGCTGATATAATGAGGGGGACAATGATGACTTTGTCTTGTCTCCATAGCCTTTTTATTTCCGTTGCAAGGTCTGTGTATTTGGAAATTTTTTCTGTGTATTTCGTTTGGATGTTTGTGTCGTTGGGGACAGCTATGTCAATTAGATAGGTGACTTTTCCTTTTTTGCACTGAAAAGTAATATCGGGTCTATTAGCGGAGACTGTTTTATCTGTATGGATACCGATGTCCCAGTAGAGCTTGTAATCTTCATTTTCAAGTATGGATGTTGGCGTGTATTTGTAATAGGGATCTGTGTTTTCTATGAGTTTGTATGTTGTGGCTAGTGCTTGGTGAACTACTTTGGCAGCTGAATCATGCCTGGCTGTGTACTCTGTTCCGGCCAATATTTTACATCCGCTCGTTATGTGTTCGATCGTTTCTTTCTGCTGGTGGCATTTCCTACATCTGTCCTCTGCAATAGTCGGGTCTTTGATGATATGCTTTTGGTAGTTTCTGGTTAATATGACTTTATCCTGGATGGCAAGTAAGAAGCCTTCAGTCTCAGGGAATAGCTGCCCATGCTGTAACCAGGTGTATGATTGTTTTTTATTTACGTGGTCTTGTTCTATGTGGTATCTGTGTTTTCCGTGGAGTGTTTTCTCTGACCACGTTTTCATCTTTTCCTGTTGTAATTGGGTGTGACTGTGTGTGTCTGCTGAGTGGTCTGCCCGGGCTAAGTCGAGAGGTGTGTAGTTTTTGTCTGCTTTCACTGTCGCTGTGTGGAGGCTGGTTTGCTTGCTGTGAAAGAATTTCCTAAGTGTTTGTATTTGTTTTGTATGTAATGATCTGATGTCTATAATTCCTCTTCCCCTGCCTTCCTCTCGATGGTAAGTCTTTCTTTGCATGCGTTGGGGTGTAATTTCCTCTATTTGGTGAATTGAGATCGTATAAGGATGTGAATATTTTCTATGTCTGTTTGTGACCATTTGATGATACCAAATGAATATGTGAGTATAGGTATAGCGAACGTGTTGATGGCTTTAGTGAGATTCTTAGAGTTGAGTTTTGTTTGCAAAAGTTTCGTCAGTCTGTTTTTGAATTCGGTTCTGAGCTCTGTTTTGATGTGAGTGTGGTTGAGTTTGGTGCTTTGTTGGAAGCCTAGATATTTGTATGTTTCTTTGTCGAACATGTTATCGAGTGTTTCATTGTTGATGGTTTCTGTCTCATGGTGGCACTTCCATTGGCCTTTGTTGATGTGGAGCACTTTGCATTTACTTATACCAAATTCCATATTGACATCTAAGGTGAATATTTCTGTGATTTTGAGGAGTTCTTTCAGCTGTATTTGTGTGGCAGCGTAGAGTTTTATGTCGTCCATATATAGGAGGTGGTTTATTTTATGTTGATTCACTTTTTGGTGTCTGATATTGAAGCCATGCTCTGTTCTGTTTAGTATATTTGAGAGTGGATTGAGACAGAGGCAAAACCATAGAGCCCTGAGCGAGTCTCCCTGAAATATACCCCGTCTGATGTACAGCTCTTCTGTTTGGATCCGTTCGGTTTGTGTTTCTAGGCGTATTTTGGTTTTCCATGTTTTCATAATTTGCGCGAGAAACTGCCTGAGGTGTTGGTTGATTTTATAGATTTCTAGGGCCCTGATTAACCAGCTGTGGGGTATGGAGTCGAAGGCTTTTTTATAGTCTATGTAACCGATGTGAAGGTTTCTGTGTTCTTTTCTGGTTTGTCCCATAATTACGCTATCTATAATCAGCTGCTCTTTGCATCCTCGACTATTTTTCCTGCATCCCTTCTGCTCTTCTGTGAGAATATTGTTGTCTGTTAGGTGTTGTTCTATTTTCTTCGCAATTGTGGCTGTGATGATCTTGTATAGGGTTGGAAGACAGGTGATAGGTCGGTAGTTTGACGGGTTTGTGGTGACTGAGCTTTTGGGTTTTAACGTATGTTATTCCTTGTGTGAGGAAAGTGGGAAATGTGTGTGGTTGTAGAATGGCTTTGTTGATTTGGTGTGTGAGTGCTTCGTGTGTGGTGGTAAACTGTTTGTACCAGAAGTTTTGTATATTGTCTATTCCAGGACATTTCCAGTTGTGTGTGTGTTTGATAGTTTCTGTAATTTCTTGTGCATTTAATGTGGTATTTTCTTGTTCTGTCACATGTTTATGTTTGTCTTCTTCGGCTTTGATCCAGGGGGTGTTATTATTGTGTAGTTTGGGTTCTGACCAGATACTTTTCCAATAATCTGTGAGTTCTTGTTTGTTTGGTGGTTCAGTCACTGCTATCTGTTTGTTGTACATAGTTTTCCAGTAGAACTGTTTTTCGCTTCTTCGGAAGAGGTTGTTGGTGTTTTTTCCTCTCATTTGATTCTTTGTATCTACGGAGTCTTGCGGCATATACAGATAGTTTTTGTTTCAAGGTATCGAGGATTTCTGGCAGTGTTCTGTTGGGAGACTTAGATTTGATCTTGTTTGCCCCCTGTGTGACACGTTTGGACGCGTTCCCGCTTATAAACTGGGTAAGATGTCCTAGATCTCTCCTGATGTTGTTGATTTTGTTCTCTATTCTTATTTGCCATTTGAATTTTGGTTTTGTCCTGTTGGGGTTTCCTTGTCGTTGAGGGAGTTTTTGATTATTTTGTGTTAGAGTGGTGATTGCTGCTGCGTATATTATTGTGTGAATGTCTTCGATTGTGCTTAAGTCTGTTATATACTGAGGTATTATGTGCTTGTTTAGTGTGTTGAGGATTGGTTGCGTGCTCTGTCTGAAGATTAAACGAGGGATGGGATTTCTTGTTGTGGGGTCGGTGCCTGACCATCGAGCTAGATGTGACTCCATTTTTGCTTTAAGTGTTTGTATGAGAGGTGATTCGGGGTGATGTTGTGTGGATGTTGTTGAGGGTGGCGAGTGATTCATGTTGTTTTCTGTGATATGGTGTTGCGCGGTACTCGCAATATTATTTTGCGTTATGCTCCTTCTGGGTGGTGGGTCTTGTTGTGTTCGACTGGGTGGTTGTGTGTGTGAGGCTGGTTCGGAATCTGCTTTATTGTTCCTATTGTTTGGTTGGTCTGTGTTCAGTTCAACAGCCACTGTGTCCTTGATGGTTTGCAATTCGAGAGGTGTGAGACGATTGCTCTTGGTAATAACTCTTTTTTGGTCTATTACTCTCTGTTCTGAAACAAGTAATTGCAGATGTGGATATTCGGTCAAGAAAAGTCTGTGTAGTTCCGGTCTGTAGCCCGATGTTATTGTTTCGAGTTTGGTGGCGGTGTAGTAACAGCGCATGACCGTCCTATTCATCTCATCCGTCGACTTTAACCGCTGTCTTGGTTTGCCAGCCTTGGTAGTTGCGTGTTGTCCTTGCAAAACATACGGGCCCTGGCCTGGCTTTGGTGGTTGTGTTTGTCCCGTATCTACGTCGGTTGCGCTTGGGACTGATGTTGGTGGGTCCAAGCGGTAAGTATTATTATTACAAAAAGTTCTTCTTTCTCACATTTGATCAATGTGGTTCCATGTTTGGCTGACGGGTCAAAACCAAGTCAGCACAAACGCTATTACCATTCCGTATTAAGGAATGACCTGACAATGTTACATGTTTTCAAAATCACTGACTTCTGAATGTTTCTGTGTATGTCCGTGTTGAGTCCCAATTGCACTAAAAATGTGGTGTGAATGTTATTGGTGTAAGGCCTGTGGCTGATATAATGAGGGGGACAATGATGACTTTTTCCTGTCTCCATAGCCTTTTTATTTCCGTTGCAAGGTCTGTGTATTTGGAAATTTTTTCTGTGTATTTCGCTTGGATGTTTGTGTCGTTGGGGACAGCTATGTCAATCAGATAGGTGACGGTGACTTTTCCTTTTTTGCACTGAAAAGTAATATCGGGTCTATTGGCGGAGACTGTTTTATCTGTATGGATACCGATATCCCAGTAGAGCTTGTAATCTTCATTTTCAAGTATGGATGTTGGCGTGTATTTGTAGTAGGGATCTGTGTTTTCTATGAGTCTGTATGTTGTGGCCAGTGCTTGGTGTACTCCGTTCCGGCCAATATTTTACATCCGCTCGTTATGTGTTCGATCGTTTCTTTCTGCTGGTGGCATTTCCTACATCTGTCCTCTGCAATAGTCGGGTCTTTGATGATATGCTTTTGGTAGTTTCTGGTTAATATGACTTTATCCTGGATGGCAAGTAAGAAGCCTTCAGTCTCATGGAATAGCTGCCCATCCCGTAACCAGGTGTATGATTGTTTTTTATTTACGTGGTCTTGTTCTATGTGGTATCTGTGTTTTCCGTGGAGTGTTTTCTCTGACCACGTTTTCATCTTTTCCGGTTGTAATTGGGTGTGACTGTGTGTGTCTGCTGAGTGGTCTGCCCGGGCTAAGTCGAGAGGTGTGTAGTTTTTGTCTGCTTTCACTGTCGCTGTGTGGAGGCTGGTTTGCTTGCTGTGAAAGAATTTCCTAAGTGTTTGTATTTGTTTTGTGTGTAATGATCTGATGTCTATAATTCCTCTTCCTCCTGCCTTCCTCTCGATGGTAAGTCTTTCTTTGCATGCGTTGGGGTGTAATTTCCTGTATTTGGTGAATTGAGATCGTATAAGGATGTGAATATTTTCTATGTCTGTTTGTGACCATTTGATGATACCAAATGAATATGTGAGTATAGGTATAGCGAACGTGTTGATGGCTTTAGTGAGATTCTTAGAGTTGAGTTTTGTTTGCAAAAGTTTCGTCAGTCTGTTTTTGAATTCGGTTCTGAGCTCTGTTTTGATGTGAGTGTGGTTGAGTTTGGTGCTTTGTTGGAAGCCTAGATATTTGTATGTTTCTTTATCGAACATGTTATCGAGCGTTCCATTGTTGATGGTTTCCGTCTCATGGTGGTGCTTCCATTGGCCTTTGTTGATGTGGAGCACTTTGCATTTACTTATACCAAATTCCATATTGACATCTAAGGTGAATATTTCTGTGATTTTGAGGAGTTCTTTCAGCTGTGTTTGTGTGGCAGCGTAGAGTTTTATGTCGTCCATATATAGGAGGTGGTTTATTTTATGTTGATTCTCTTTTTGGTGTCTGATATTGAAGCCATGCTCTGTTCTGTTTAGTATATTTGAGAGTGGATTGAGACAGAGGCAAAACCATAGAGCACTGAGCGAGTCTCCCTGAAATATACCCCGTCTGATGTACAGCTCTTCTGTTTGGATCCGTTCGGTTTGTGTTTCTAGGCGTATTTTGGTTTTCCATGTTTTCAGAATTTGCGCGAGAAACTGCCTGAGGTGTTGGTTGATTTTATAGATTTCTAGAGCCCTGATTAACCAGCTGTGGGGTATGGAGTCGAAGGCTTTTTTATAGTCTATGTAACCGATGTGAAGGTTTCTGTGTTCTTTTCTGGTTGTCCCATAATCACGCTATCTATAATCAGCTGCTCTTTGCATCCTCGACTATTTTTCCTGCATCCCTTCTGCTCTTCTGTGAGGATATTGTTGTCTGTTAGGTGTTGTTCTATTTTCTTCGATATTGTGGCTGTGATGATCTTGTATAGGGTTGGAAGACAGGTGATAGGTCGGTAGTTTGACGGGTTTGTGGTGTCTGAGCTTTTGGGTTTAACGTATGTTATTCCTTGTGTGAGGAAAGTGGGAAATGTGTGTGGTTGTAGAATGGCTTTGTTGATTTGGTGTGTGAGTGCTTCGTGTGTGGTGGTAAACTGTTTGTACCAGAAGTTTTGTATATTGTCTATTCCAGGACATTTCCAGTTGTGTGTGTGTTTGATAGTTTCTGTAATTTCTTGTGCATTAAATGTGGTATTTTCTTGTTCTGTCACATGTTTATGTTTGTCTTCTTCGGCTTTGATCCAGGGGGTGTTATTATTGTGTTGTTTGGGTTCTGACCAGATACTTTTCCAATAATCTGTGAGTTCTTGTTTGTTTGGTGGTTCAGTCACTGCTATCTGTTTGTTGTACATAGTTTTTCCGGTAGAACTGTTTTTCGCTTCTTCGGAAGAGGTTGTTGGTGTCTTTCCTCTCATTTGATTCTTTGTATCTACAGAGTCTTGCGGCATATACAGATAGTTTTTGTTTCAAGGTATCGAGGATTTCTGGCAGTGTTCTGTTGGGAGACTTAGATATGATCTTGTTTGCCCCCTGTGTGACACATTTGGACGCGTTCCCGCTTATAAACTGGGTAAGATGTCCTAGATCTCTCCTGATGTTGTTGATTTTGTTTTCTATTCTTATTTGCCATTTGAATTTTGGTTTTGTCCTGTTGGGGTTTCCTTGTCGTTGAGGGAGTTTTTGATTATTTTGTGTTAGAGTGGTGATTGCTGCTGCGTATATTATTGTGTGAATGTCTTCGATTGTGCTTGAGTCTGTTATATACTGAGGTATTATGTGCTTGTTTAGTGTGTTGAGGATTGGTTGCGTGCTCTGTCTGAAGATTAAACGAGGGATGGGATTTCTTGTTGTGGGGTCGGTGCCTGACCATCGAGCTAGATGTGACTCCATTTTTGCTTTAAGTTATTATTATTATTATTATTATTAGGAAGCACATTTCTGGTTTTTGATTGCAATAATTTAAGAACTGAAAAGAATAATTATTTTTGATTAAACATACAAGAGTTTAAAGTTAAGGGGAGAGGGTTAGAGGGGTTGCTTCGTATATATCGTGTTATAGGCTTTTTTCAGCCGAATCCCAAAGTGATTTATTTTATCATTTGAAATATTGACTTATAATGGTCCAATTGAGTTCTTATTATGCAGGCCAACGATGAAAAAACTTTTTTAATAATTTTACTTGATTCCTATGTTTTTTGGTGTCCTGAGTCCGAAAATAATAATAAAAAGTCATATCAGCCACCAATTTTTCACATTTTAATATTCAAAATGTGAAAAATTTATTTTTTATCATTCGAATGTTATTAGGTTGGCAATAAAATCAGAATTTTATAAGATTGGCAGTAAAATCAAATGTTATTAGGTTGGCAGTTCCGATAAATGTCACAGCTGTTTGTTTTCTTCCAGTTAATATAACCTCGCAGTTGCAAAAGAGATTTACAAAGTTTCCATGTTTTATATGTGAGTGGAACAGCACAGCATGGGATCAACATTGGTACAAAAACAATGGCCCCTAAGAAAAACTTTAACACTTGGCGAGAAGAACATTTTGTATAAAACTTTAGTAGACCCAAAAAAGATTCTTCTACCACCACTACACATCAAGTTAGGCTTAATGTGTGAAAGCCTTGCCTAGAGATGCTGAATGTTTTAAATATTTGTGTAAAAGATTTCCTCATCTATAATATATATAAAATACAACGTCTCTCTGTCTGTCTGTCTGTTTGTCCGTTAGTGCGCTTATCACTGGAGAACTACTTATCCGATTTACGTACTTTTTTTTTAAAACATACATATGTTCTCTGGCCAGGTTATAGGCTATATTTTATTACGATAGGTAGCATAAGGAATGAGCAGTGACGATAATAGTGAATGAAGTCAGAAAAAAGTTTGCCGCTAGCGCGTTCCCTTGCAATACACAGCCTAAAACATTAAATATGGAACAATATTATGTAGCAGAGAATATCTATAATCTATAATATATATAAAATGCAACGTCTCTCTGTCTGTCTGTTTGTTCGTTAGTCGTAGTGCGCTTATCCCCCGAGAACCACTTATCCGATTTACGTGATTTTTTAAATCTATACATATGTTCTCTGGCCAGGTTGTATAATAATAATAATAATCTATATAATATATATAAAACGCAACGTCTCTCTGTCTGTCCGTTAGTCTGCTTATCATTCGAGAACCACTCATTCGATTTACGTGTTTTTTTTTAATTCTTAATTTAATATATATCAAAAAAATCTATAATATATATAAAACGTAACGTCTTTCTGTCTGTTTGTCTGTCTGGCCATTAGTGCCCTTAGCACTCAAGAACCACTTATCCGATTTACATGTTTTTTTTTTATAAAATACAAAGAGCATAAACAGAGACAAAATGTTAATATGTAGGAAAAAAGATGGAAGTTTAGTAGTAAGCTTGGCAGAAAGACTGAATAGATGGGCGAAATACTTTAAAGAAACATTAAATGGAGATAAAAACGAGGAGTTGAATGAGAAATAGGAAGCAAAATTAACTGAAGGGCAGGAGGGAAAATATAAGAGAAATACTTAGACCCCAAAAAACAATAATGCCCCGGGTGGAAATTGTATAACAGTAGAAATGATAAAAGCTGGAGGAGTAGATCTGGAAAATGAAATATGCCAGTTGGTGCAAGAAATATGGGAAACAGGAAAGATACCAATGAGCTGGAGAGAATCGCTCATTTGTCCAATATACAAAAAAGGAAAAAAAACTGTATGTGCTAATTATATACCAACAGCCTTACTGGATGTCGTATACAAGATAGTAGTGGTGACTATCAAAAACAGACTAGAAGAGAAAGCCGAGTACCATTGTGGATTGAGGATAAATAGTTCGGTTACAAACCAGATATTTTCGATTAAGCAAATCCAAGAACAAAGTTTGGCACTACACTTGGTCTTTGTGGATTTCAGAGAAGCATATGACTCTGTAAATGCAGAAAGACTCTAAAAGATAATGGAAGAACTAAAAATTCCAAGTAAGTTGATTCGCATGATGAGAATGACCCTGAATAACACAGAAAATACAGTGTTGATTGAGGGCAAAGTATCAGACAAGTTTAAGGTGAAGAGAGGATTAAGACAGCGGGATCCCGTGTCGACATGTCTATTTAATTTGGTACTAGAGAAGATTATCGGGAAGTCAGAAATAAAAACAAATGGAACGATATACCAACAAAGCTGCCAATGCTTAGCCTATGCGGATGATGTAGCAGTGATTGCAAGAGCAAAAGAGAAACTCAAAAAAGCCATAAGTAGGATAGAAGAAAGGGGAAGGATGAGAGGACTAAAGATAAATGAGGAAAAAACAAAATATATGGAAATTACAAAGAAGAAGGATAATAAAACAACAAAAGTTTAGATATAATAAACAACTTAGGGAAAAGATATATGTTTGAAAAAGTAGACAAATTTAATTATCTGGGAGTAACAATAACAGAGAGTGGACAAGAAAGGACGGAGATACAAAAAAGAATAACGAAAGGACAGATATGTTTAGGAGCAATTAATCCAATATTGAAATCAAAGAATGTATCAAGAAAAGCAAAAGAAAACATATATGCGACAGTTGTCAGACCCACGGTGACATGGATGCGAAACGTGGAAATTGAATGCAAGAGAAAAGGAGACATTGGAGGTGTGGGAAAGGAATACTTTGAGAAGAATCTATAAAGGAAGGAAAGAAGAGGGGCTGTGGAGGAGAAGAACAATCTACGAATTAAAATACCTACATACAAAACCCCTTATAAGTCAAATCATAAGAAGCCAGCGATTAAGATGGTTGGGACACGTGGCAAGGATGAAGTAAGAAAGACAGGCCTAAATAAGAGGAGTCGTTGGAAGAAGAGGCAAGGGTAGACCTCTATCTATATGGATTCAGGCAGTAAAGCAAGATCTGGAGTTGATTGGAATCCCGCACTGGGAAAAGCTAACAGGTGACAAAAAGAAATGGAGAGGAGTATGCAACCAAGCCATGGGCCTCTAAGCCCTCTCGAGCTATATAATAATATAAACATAACGAATAAGCAGTGACGATAAAGGTAAATCAAGTCCACGCGAGCGGAGCCGCGGGCACGGCTAGTTTAACAGAAGCCAAACTGAAAGAAGGGGTTTTCGTTAGGTCTGATATTCGGAAAATGATGTTCGATTCCAACCTTGATGCAAGGATGATTATAAAGGAAAAGGAGGCTTGAATATCATTTAAAGAAGTTGTTACTAAGTTCTTGGACAATGTGAAAGACCCTAACTATGAACTTATCGTAGCTAATATGATAGACAAGTTCATAAATCTGGGTTGTCTGATGAGCCTTAAAGTCCATTTCTTGCACAACCATCTTGGCTTTTTTCCTAAAAACTTAGGTGATGTTAGTGAAGAGCAGGGGGAACGATTCCACCAGGACATGAAGGAGATGGAGAAACGGTACCAGGGACGGTGGAATATCAACATGATGGGTGATTACTGTTGGTCACTTCATAGAGAACAACAAAATGCATCACATCGGAGAAAAAGCTATACAAGAAACTTCACAGAGAACAGGGAAAGGAAATACAGAAAAATAAGCACCTAAAATCTTCGCATTGAAGCGAAATATGTTATCGTGAGTAAAAATTGTAGCCTAATCGAATAAAAGTACGGTTTAACTTTCTATTTTTTATGTATCAAATTTTCCCTATTTTGAAATTTAATCGATGTCACATTGTGAGAGAACTGTGGTTGATACAAAAAAACTGATACAAGACACGGTTTCAGCACCCAAAAATACATGACATTTAGATGTATTGGTTTAAAAAGTTTTTATAAATATTTTTTTTGTTTGCCTGTATTATCTATGAATAAGTCAAATTGAACACATATTTCAGAACAGCACCTTTATTTCATGGATTTTGCTAATTTTCCATGTGTTCTAAATTATTCATTATTAAGTGAAATACTACTAAAGCAAATTTACAATGTGTTGAATAAAATTTTATCCAGCAATAATTTATGGGCATAGCACTAGGGCCGAACGTAAATCCCTAAATTATTAGAGGACGTGCAAATATATAGTTATTTACGTTGGTACTAAATTCCTGTTATAGGTGGAAAGGTAATTTGATCGAAAGAGATAAGATTCTCCATTTAACAAGATTGTTGAACAATATTATACGAAGAATGACAAGCTGAGTCTCATGTAGTTTAGAGTAGTATTAGAACAACAAACATAGAACTGTGATCGCTGGCACTTGAATTTGAATGCCGTATTGAGGTAGAGTACAGAATAATATTCCAAGTTTTTGAGACGCTTGGTTAGCTATATCTGTAACGGGACCATACCAGGGCATATTTGCTCTCACCTAGAAAGATAAGTGCGATGTTGGTGGAATAGAATATCATGGCATGTCGGCTTTTAACACGTAGGCTGAAAAGTTTTTGGTCTAGCCATTTAAAACACATTTTTTTTGCAAAATTAGGCTTTGTTCATCAATATAGTTTCCTTCAGGAGCGACACAATCAGTCCAACGCTTTTTTTAACATTTCTATACCTTTCTTGTAGAAGGATTTGTCTTTGCCTTCAAAATAGGCCTCAGTTTCGGCGACGACTTCTTCATTGGAGCCAAATCTCTTTCCCGCGAGCATTTTTTTGAGGCTGTGAGAATACGGTAGATGAGGAAGCAATTCGAACTTCACTTCATGCAGTTTTGTCATCGTAACCATTGACTTGTGACACGGTGTATTGTCTTGATGAACGATCACTTTTTTCTTGCTTATTTCTTTTTTCTTGCTTATTCGGGGCCATTTCTTTGCGTTTTCTGCCTTCAAATACACCAATAACTTTATATAATATTCGCTATTGATGCGCATCCCAAAATATAGGGGCCAAAACCTCCCCAGCCGATTGTTGTGTCTTTGGTCGCTTTGGGCGGCTTTCACCGGCTGCTGTCCACTCACACTGCCGATTTGATTCCGGTGTGTAGTGGTGGATCCATGTTTCATCCATTGTCACATATCGCATGAAAAAATCCGTTTTATTGCGCTTAAACAGATCCCAACAGCCCTCAGATTCATCAAGACGTTGTTTTTTGGTCCACTGTGAGCAAACACGGCACCCATTTCGAACAGAGCTTTCTCATGGCCAAATGTTCATGCAAAATATGACTAACACGTTCTTTTGATATCTTTAGGGTTTCAGCTCATTTAGGCGTCCAGAGCGTTCAGCATAATTTGTATTTGTACGACCGCGTTTAAATTCAGCATACCAGTAAATGATGAGTGATTTTCCATCGGCGGAGTCCCCATAACACTTATCAAGCCATTGCTTTGCTTGATCAGTATTTTTTCCCATCAAAAAACAGTGTTTAATCAACACACAAAATTCAATTTTTCCCATTGTTTTGAAAATATCAAAAGTAGCGTCACTAAAACTACTGTAACTTGTAAACTAATCGTCGAAATGTCATGAAATTTTGATACGTATCGTTTGAAGTTTGGTACTTCCTAGAAATCATATGGATTTTTTGAAAAGGGCAATATCTGTGTGTCGGACCAAAAACTTTTCAGCCTACGTGTTAAAATAATAACTCTAAACAACATTCAATTTTTGATCCTGCCTGGTAATTTGCTAATATAAAGTGGAAAGATAAATTGAGACAGTATAATGTTCTGACATATATCGTTGATGATACAGAAGGTACCGGGAAAAAATTGACACGATATATAAAGGGTATTATACAAATTGTTGAATTTTGTTCTTATCGTTCACCTTCCCGCCTGGGTAGGCATTTTACCCTTTTCTATATCCTAAGGATATCGGAGAGGATATCGTAATCTCTGTCAACGTTGTCCCAGTGCCGACACATACATTTTTATATTTCACAGTACCTTTTAGACAACACGGTAGTGCTGCCAAGGACGTTGTTGCATTTCTGCGAACAACTACTGCCTATGTATGTGGTCAGGACAAGCATATTTAAATAAATTAATAAATAAGTATACAGACCTGCCAGGATTGAAACCCGAGACCCTCTGCATCACAAGCAGCACTACGCCATGGAGCCACGGGCCGCCACTATATTTAAAACAATCGAAAAACATTTGCTTCAAGAGAATGTGTGGAAAAATATGGATAAATAACTCTTCAGTACATCTAACGAGAAAGTTATTTTGTAGTTGAAACAAACAATTAATGTTGATAAAGCAAATTACTTCGGAGGTTTAGTATTTAAAAAAAATACTAGCTAACAAAAATAACGACTAACACCAACAATTTTCTCTCTAAAGCTGACACTTTTTTTCACACTCACTAATAATTAATGAATTTTCATTAAAAATATTGCTTAACATTCATTGTAGTTTCATTAGGCCGTAGTGTAGAAGGATACAAATTGTCATTTTTTATCACTGCTATAGAACGTGGTCGATTCAATGAATAAAATGTTGTCATTTGACATTTACCTGCTTTTTTGGTAACTCACGCTCTCGTATTGGTTAAACTGTTGCTGATCCGGCACTGCGCGAACGTTTACGCCATAATTCAAATGTTGCAACTAGTTTGGTTAGTTGCTTATAGATGGGGTAGGCGATTATGCCTGTTTGTGCACTGCAGCCTCTTGGATCCATGAGCATAGTCCCTTTAAGAAGAACTTCTTTCCAAGCCTTTCATGTGGGAATTTATCGATTACGATGTAGATCTCCGAATAGTTTGTCTGTTCCGAGCTAAAGCCGTACATTCATATAGGATGTGCATAGAGGTTTCTTCCTTTTCATCACAGAGTCTGCATGTCGTGGGACCATTGTGGATACCTACGTTTTGTTAATGGTTCCTCAGGTGACAGTGACCGGTGATCAATCCCACCACTGGTTTGGTCTGGGCTTTTGTTAAACAAGGGACGTCAGTAGTTTCTTTAAGGGGCCGCCAATTGCGTTGCGAGCCAACGATATAGGTGTTACTGATATGATCATTCAAAGATTATCGGTTTTACACATGTTTTGGTACACCATACGATAGTTCTGGACCCTTGTATGGTTTTGTACCTCCGAATCTTGCTAATTCGTCTGCTTTTTTGTTACATTTTATCTCCAAATGTTCTGGAAGCTACAGTAGTTTAACCCTGTTGTTTCTAAAAGATAGTTCCAACAAGTCACGTTTGTTGTCATCGTGATTTTAGAGTTCGTTTGATAGACAGCTAAAGCCTTTAGAGCAGTTTGATAGTTTGAGAGAATCTATATTTCGCGGTTGCGATAATCCTGTCTAATATTCTAGTGAACACATGCTTGTATTGCATCAATTTCTGCCTGCAATATTGTTGCGCTTGTCCCTAGTTTAATGCTCATGTTCTATTTGGTCCTTTCTGCATATATTCTAGCCCCTACTACGCTCGAAGTTCTCGATCCATCTATTTAAGAAATCAGACCCGTTGCCTTCGTCGGAGTCTCCATCCCTATCCATAAATTTGGATTGCACCTAATTCCATATGGTTTTTCGAAATTATATGACCTCGTCCTATAATCAGTTTGCGTATCCAAGAGTTTGTCGTCGATTAGACCCTCTGTTGCTACTAGTTTAAAGTTAGCATTAATATCGTGATATCTAACACTATTTAGTGCGTATTTTAGTACAAACATAATTCGACTGTGATAGTTTATTAAGGTAGTTTACCGTGTATATTTTTTTATTAGAAAATAATCATTGAAGGAGTTTTCGTTGTGGTGTTTTGGTTTTATTAACAGCGAGTTATTAGATATATTCGAATACTCTGTGATTCGGCGGAAACATACCCTCTATGGCAGAAGGGAAAGTGATGTTCTCTAGACCTATAGAGGTATACGTTAAATTCAAGGATGAATGAAAATTAGGAAATTTTATAGAGAAACACTTTAAATTACATTAGTGAAATACAAAATAGCAAATTAACTACCCTGCCCGAGACGTGGAAAGAAAAATCCCGAACAAAAAATAGGTGAGAATGAATATTCTATAGTTTTATCTAGCAATGTTTCTGAAAACGAGTTAAACAGATATAATCGTAATGTGATATTTCATACCAACTATTGTACTGGTAAAAACACTTTCTATGAATTATAACGCAAGCATTTTAAAAATTTCTCTTTTGCAGTAAGACTTTCAATCATGCCGTTTCAAAAGGCTCAGCAAAAACAAAACACCAATTCGAGAAACAAAAATTATGGCGTTTTAGTAGTTTAGGAGAAAATAGGCCATGAAAATGCTTTAAAGTCAAAAACAACTACGCTTAGATGTGTAAAGAATACGTTGTAAATAGATATATTTATCCTGAATTTAAAATAATTAAATTGATATATATTCTTCTCATATTCTATTTTTCAAATTAGTCTTTCTCAAGAAAGCATCCTACATATTCTAAATTATGTTCTTTTTAACCAATTTTTAGGAAAAGGCAGAATAACTTACTAGTTTATAAAGTAACAAACCATAAGTTAATAAAAAATCAACAATGTGAAAATTAGAACTAAACAAATGGGTTGCGCTGACGCTGGAATTAACGATAGCCATCCAAAAGTGCGATAAAAATTATGAGAATATACTTCTTCTTCTTTTCTCAACCCATGTTTGTTCCCTCCTGAACGTAGGTCTTTTCTAAACCCTTCCATGCTTCCCTGTCCCTTGCTTGCCCGCTTCTATTCTTATATCATCGATTCGATCTGTCGTTTCTGTGGACGCCCCCAGCCTCTTTCTGTTTCTCTGGGACTCCATTCTGTAATCTGGTGTAGCCATCTCTCTCCGGAGGATCTAGCCACATGACCTGCCCATCGTCACTTCATTTTTGCTCCTCTAGAGTTATGTCATTGACTGTGGTTTGCCCCCTTATCGTTATGAATTCTATACCAAGCATACTTCTCTCCATAGCTCTCTGTGAAGCAGCTTTTTAAGAAATGCTTTAGTGAGGCACAACGTTTCGAGTCCGTAAGTGCTGACAGTCAGGATTCAGATACATATTTTAGAGTTTAGTTTTTAGGTTTATGGGTATTGCAGTACTTTTAAAGATATGCCCTAATTTCCCAAAAGCTGTTCGTGCCAGTCCTATTTGCCTGATAATTTCTGCATGCTGGTTCTTCCTTCCGATCTTAATAGTGTGATCTAAGAAGATATACTCGTCGACGCGTTCTATGGAGTCTTTTCCTATCGTTCGTTTCTTAAGGGCTCGTTAATTTCGTTTCTTTAAAATTCATTTTAAGAGCTATCCTTGCAGTTACCACATACAATACTACAATATTTCTTGTAGTTCATTGATGTTGTTAGTTACTACTACTATGTTTTCTGCAAACCTAAGGTGACTCAGTCTGATGCCGTCGATGTTGATGCCCTTCGCATCCCAATTTAACTCCTTAAAGGTGTTTTCAAGGGTCAACAATTTAGGTAAGATAGTATCTCCTTGTCACATTCCTCTTTTTAATGGTATGTTGTCAGTGATAGTTCGTTTGTTCATTTTAATACGTATAGCTGCTTCTTTATAGATGTTCTCTGATATTTTTATATATCTGGAATCTATTTTGGCATTTGCCAGGGATTTTAGAACTGACCAGGTTTCAACAGTATCAAATGCCTTATGAAAATCAATGAAAGCCAAATGTATTCAAATTAGAAAACGTACTACAACCAGGAATCTATATATATACTTCAGTTTAATTCAGTGTACGAAATAAGAACCAAAGACCATACATTTCGAAATTTCAAAAACTCGAAATGCAAATACAGAATTGCTACCACCACAAATCATTCATTAAACAATAATTTAAACACTAAAACCCAACAAAACAAATTTTCCAACATTTTTATTCTATTACGCTACTAAAGTAAAGGAGAATAAAAGTAGTCCCGAAGGATTTTGGGTAAATAATTTTTCAGAGTTAGTGCTATTTTCCGCAAACCGAGACAGTATGGAGTTTAAAAATGTTAAGGTGGGTGCCTCCGGGGAATATCCAATGTAATGGCTAAATTGCTTTTATTGCGGGTTGTGTTTTGTCACAGTAATTTTGTCTGGAAGCCGTTTATAATGTTACTTTTAAAGTTATTTAAAAATCGTCGTTCATGAATTAAAAGTTTTACTTTTCTCACTTAGGCGAAATATCGAATTTGTGAAAAAATTAGTTTTGGTCATGTTGGTATTTCATCATATTTTACAGTTCCTAAATCATAAATATATATTCCCTCATTTCCATCTGTCTGCCTGCCTACCTACCTGTCTTTCTGTAGACAGGCAGTCTAAAATGAGACATCAATGTCAAATCTTGTACATATACTATATAACACTTAATATCGGAATGTAATTCAGAGTTTTTGAGAGATATTGCTATGAAAGAATGGGTCGAAAAGAGTAAGGTCTGATACTGAGTTCATTTTTCGTACCAATATGAAAATTTTTCTTGATTCTTTAATGTGATAATAAATAAATTTTAAGAATAATTATGTACAGGGTGAGTCAACGATAGAGTAAAGTTCATTATCTCATTTGTTTCAGGAATGACGAAAAAATTTTAAATACAATAGTTTTAGGGAATGTTAAGGTGCACAGTTTAAAATTATTTCTGAGTATACAGGATACTTCAAAAAAGTGTGGCCGATATAACATATGTTTTTTTTTTAAATAGCACATCCTATTTCCTAATTTATTTTTAAATTCTGCGTAAAATTTTATAACTTCTTTATTAATAATGTTATATACCTAAACCTAGTAGTTTTTCTATTTCAATTTTTTTAAGAAAATACTAGTTTTCAGTTTTGTAAAAAATTGCCAGTAGCGCCATTGTTTCTGAAGGTGGAATACTCACAATTGGTACGAGCGTTCTATAGAGATGAAAAAAAGGCATATGTAAGGAAATTTCAGTTAGAAGCTAGAGGGTGTTCAAAACAAATTTATGCATTTCGACTATTTTAAATTGAAAAACTTCAAATTTTTGTAAATGGCACACCCTGTATATTATTATATTTTCAGATAGATTTTACAAAACACTCCAACTTCTATTAAGTATGTCATACCTATTTCTAATAGTTTTCGATTTATTTTGAATTTCTCAATTTTTACCCTTGTTTTTAATACACTTACGCTATAACATCATAGTTGCCAAGACAAAACTCAAATCTAGGCATTGTCAAATTTTGACATGTCTTTTAAGCAAGTAAAAATAGTTTAATTCGTTGTAGTAAGTGACGTATAAAGGTAATAGTTATAGATTTTCCTAAAAATGAATTAATTGATATGGTTTACATACTGGGCGAGGCGGGAAAAAATTGTCATTTGGCAGTAATGCCAAAAATTGAAAAATTTAAAATAAATCGAAAACTATTAGAAATAAGTGAATGACATATTTAATAAAAGTTGGAGGGTTTTGTAAAATCTACCAGAAAAAATAATAATGTACAGGGTGTGCCGTTTAAAAATTTTTAGATTTTTCAATTTAAAATAGTCGAAATGCATAAATTTGTTTTGAAGACCCTGTAGCTTCTATTTTTCATCTCTATAGAACGCTTGTACCAATTATGAGTATTCCACCTTCAGAAACAATGGCGCTACTGACAATTTTTTACAAAACTGAAAACTAGTATTTTTAAAAAAAAAAATTGAAATATTAGAAAAACTACAAGGTTTAGGTATATAACATTATTAATAAAATAGTTATACAATTTTACGCAGAATTTAAAAATAAATTAGAAAATAGGATATTCCATTTAAAAGAACATATAATATATCGGCCACACTTTTTTGAAGTATCCTGTATACTCAAAAATAATTTTTTTTTAAACTATGCTCCTTAACATTCTCTAAAACTATTGTATTTAACATTTTTTTCGTCATTCCCGAAACAAATGAGATAATGAACTTTACTCTATCGTTGACTCACCCTGTATATTTTACAATGAGCGAAGGGAGTCAGCAAGAGTATTATGTACGTACTATGCCCTTTTCTGAGTTTTCAGTGTTGAGGAATCTTAAAGCTGTTATTTTTTTATTTTCTTGATTATTTATGTTCAAATATGTACGAAGTCGGAATGTGGATTAGGGGAGTGGCTTTGTATATATAATGTTATACGTCTTTTTCAGAGATCAGCTACTTTTAATCCTGTAATAGTGATAGAATACTGATTCCATGTTTAGGGTTCCACTCCCAAACATACGTTTCGTTTGTTGGGTTCTATTCAGAAGAGAACTGTTATCCTGATTGGAGACCGAGAACTCACAAGTATCCTTGAGGCCCTGGAACATCGCGAAACTGTTGGCGACTTGAGTTTATTCTACAAGTTCTTTCATGAAAAGTGTAGGGTAGATGTAGTCTACTTTATTCCTCCCAGAGAGATGTGTGCTGAGAATACAAGTCGCGGTAATACATCACATGAAGTTTAGCTTGTCTCTCGTAGTACCACCCTTTTCAAGAATTCTTTTATATGGAGAAGCTCATCACTTTAGAGTGAGTTGCCCAGGACTGTCATTCCTTCAGAGTATAATTTACAGCGATTCAGTCTAACATGAATCACTTTATTCGCACACGTGTTGTTTCTGGATTCCTTTAGGGATTTTTCTCTGCAAAACGTTTGCTATGCTTATAAAAAAAGAACGGGTACATTAAAAATTCTCCTCACATGTTTTTTTTGACTTTTCACAAATAAAGATTGTTGTGGCTAATTTTACTTAAAGCTCATTTCGACTTCTGTGATCAGAATTAGATTATAATTATAGTTGACTTTTTGAATTATAAGAACAAAATTTCTTCTTTATGTACCTAGTTATTCTTATGTTATAAATTATAAATTTTAGTGACGTTTTGTCTATAGTTTTGAGCTTCATCCAAAATTTAAATATTATTTTTTATTAATATATTTAGATTATCTTGAATATATCTGAGCTTGAAAAAATTTAAATATAAAAAATAAAATTTTATAAAGCCCAATACAATGGTCCATATGTTATTAAAATTTATGTTTCAAAAGCATAAAGATAAACGTAAGGGCTCAAAAATATACAACATTCATTGCATCAATTTCATCAAGGTATCAGAAGAGATTTTATTCCAATAAATTTGTAAATATTCCCATAATTGAATTGCATTCGTTGGCCTCATTTCTCGCACGTTCCTATCCAATTTGTCCCATAATAATTTGATCCAAATCAAGAGCCTGGGCCAAATTATGAGTTTCAATTCGTCTTTTCGTTCTTCAGAATGTAATCCACAAATCCCAATTAGGATTTGTGTTTTGGATCGTTATTCTGCTAACAGATAAGTCTTGCTTCAGAAAGGAACGCATTAAGTTGCAAAATTCGGTGATACCGACCCATAATACCATCAATTTTGAGCAAATTTCTACCCTTTCACCGATAAAATAACCCCACACCATTATTCCTCCACCCCCGTGTTTCATGATAGGCAATATACACTGTGATAACATTCTTTGGCTCTCTAATCGCCGGACAAATTATCTCCGTTTCCCACCAAAGAGTTCAAACTTGGATTTGTCTGTAAAAGTACTTTTTTTCCATTGTTTTATGGACCAATCCTTATGTTCTCGAGCCCATTGCAATCGTTACAACTTGTTCTGCCTCCGTAAAAATGGCCAGACCGTTTTTCGTACTAGAAACAAATTACGGTGGATAATTAACAAAAATCGAAATAGGCAAGTCATTATATATAAGTATAATAATTTGATAATAAAATATTTACTTACATTATAGCTCAAGTGAAACGCGAGCACGAAATTTTATGCACACTTTAGCAATTTAGACAATACTAATGCTCAAAAAAAACGGTTTTTCTCCTAGGTCTCATTCCAAATACATAACAATTCTAAACACACGTTCGTTCCTATAATCTGAATAGATAATATTTTGAGTAAAAAAGGAAAGAAGATAACAAAATCTTGATTATGTCGGCACGATTTTTCGATTTGAATCTTATTAAATTATTTTTGTGACATATAATATTTTAATTTGCCTTGTACCCAACTTTATATATTTATATGTTTATATATACATATATATATATATATATATATATATATATATATATATATATATATATATATATATATATATATATATATATATATAGTCACATATAACCTTATATCCAAAATGTATATAAATGTCGTAAAAATTATTATAAATTTTTCAAAATGTGTACTAAAATTAAAAGTAAAATTTGATTTGATCCCAAGGATATCAGTAGAGAAATGTTAATAGACCCTAAGAATAATATTCAGTAAAATGGAAAAAGAACATTGGAGTTAACACAATAAATTAAACTAAATGAAAATATATTGAACAAATCTCATATAGTTTTCTTCATGATATATACAATCTTTATAATCACCTTTTAACGCCCATAGTACTGTTACGACGATACTAACATACATGATATTAATGTTTTAGGCATAGTTTATGCCTGTGATCTTTTTGAACAGCTTATAGATTTACTTTGAAAAATTACTTTGTATTATAAAAAAAGATCAAATATTGCTTTAAATAATTTGGACAATTAAATCATCATATACTTACCTACTACAAAATGCCAAGGAAAAGCCCTACAAAACGTCTGAATACCCATAAGTAGATTGTCTTTCGTTTCAGGAAATTTTTGAGAATTCTCTGTACAAACTGTGCCATTGCCTATTGTTGATCCTAGCCTACGTATATGATACCTGAAAATAATAATTCAGGCTTAGTTGATAATCAGTTAAAAAGAATATATTTATGAAGCTTAGTTGGGTTTTATTACTGGTAGCTTGAAAATGCTTAGGGGTATTCTTGCAAATCTACGTAAGTTATGTGATTCTAACTTTAACAGAGGTTTTGAAGAATAACAGAGTGGGGTACGTAATTTGCACATGCATATACAGTGACCGGTGGAGTTCGCAGCATATGGGAACATTTTAATTATTAGGGTATCCAAAGTTCTTTTTCGGTTAATGAGTTCTGCATATTCGATGACTCAAAAATTGATTTTGACATATATCACCTGATCGTTTGTATGGCGGGAAATTTGAATAAACTGCTGTGGAATGATAAAATGGTTAATTGACAGAATATCGAAAAAACTCAAAATATATAAAGTATTTAAAATTTCATTTAAACTCTATTTGTGAATACATATAAGTAGTAGAGGTAACGCGCTTCTGGGACACCTCGATGGCCACTTTTTAACCCGACCTTGACCACTATCCGAAGAAGTGAATTCAGGAGGTGAAAGTCATTTGGGTCATGTCTTCTGGAAGTTGTTTCAGGCAGGTGTTTCTTCGTCCGCATAAGTGTTGTTAGTTACGTTTTCGTTGACCTTTGACCTTTCTACCTGAAAAATCCGAAGAGGTGACGTCAATGACGTCACAAGTCCAGTGGTTGTTGAACAGTGCCCTATTGGCACATTTGACCTTGAAGAAGTGTTTACTTGTATTCTATTTACCTGTTTACCTGTATACCTGTATACCTGTACCTGTGTGACCTGTTTACCTGTAATTTACCTGTAATTTACCTGTAATTTACCTGTAATTTACCTGTAATTTACCTGTAATAGCTGAAGAAGTGTTCAATGACGTAATTTGTCCAGTGGATGTAGCTCAGTGCCTTTTTGTCACTTTTGACCTTGAGGACTTAGAATAAATGTGTGTTAAATGTTGTGTATTAAATGAAATAAGTTAAAAAAGTGATGTCTGTGGTAGGATTAGAACCTGCATATGTTGTGTGTATAACTGCAAAACTGGGGACTTAACCTACTTAGCCAAATAGGATTCTTAATAGAGAATGCATTAATTGGGATGACATAAAAAAGGATTGGTGAATAATATGTGAAAAGTCTGCAAAGTTGAAATTTGTACAAGAAGTAGTCGTCAATGACGTAAATTGTCCAGTGGATGTTGAATCAGTGCCTCTTTGGCAATATAAGTTGTCGAAAAGGTGTAAAATTAGAGGTAAATAGGTGTAAGATAGGTGTAAATAGATGTGAATAGGTGTAAGTGTGTATGAGAAGAAGTCTGCAAGAAGTAGTCGTCAATGAGTTAAAATTTGTCCAGTGGCTGTTGAACAGTGCCTTTTTGGCAAAATAAGTTGTTGAAAATATCTTTGTAGAGGTAGAATCTGTGTAAATAGGTGTAATATGAGATTCTGCAAGAAGTGATCGTCAATGACGTCACAAGTCCAGTAGATGTGGAAACAGGGTATCTTAACTTCATTAAAACTTTAATAAACTTTCATTTGAGGAGAAGTTGCATTAGTTTAGATGCTTATTGGTGTGGTCTTATCAGAGTAGGCGTAACTAGATAAGAAAGGTTGTATTTGGTTGGTTGAATGTGTAAAATTAGATAAGAATCTGTGTATTTGGATAGGTGAGCTGTGAAAATGGGTGTTGTCTATTGGAAAAGGCATGTATTTGATAGGTTGTTGTGTAAAAGTTGCTAATAAGAGTATAAATTTGATTGGTTGAAGGGTAAAAAATGTGTGTTATCTATTCGAAATTGCATGTGTCTGATAGGTTGAATTGTAAAGGCAAAGAAGTAAATGTATTAAAAATAGCAATGATACAATGTAAAATCTTGTAATTTGAGCGAAAACAGTAAATAACTGGCGCCGTAAAGTCGGTAAAAAAGCTTGAAAAAGTAAACAAGAGGCGCCGTAAGTCTGTAAAAATGTGTGAGATAAGGCAAAATGTAAACAAAATGTATGAATAATGTGTGATTCATGGTACTTTTTGTAAGTAAAATTGAGTAAACAAGTGGCTCGTTAGGTCAGCAAAGTAGATAAGAAAGGTCAAAAATAGTTGATAAGAGATGAGTGAATGTATGTGAGAATGTAAGAAATAGCAAAAAGTTGTATTAATAGGAAAATTCCATGCAAATAATTGAAAGAGCAAGAAATTTTAGTTGGTTGTAGTTGAATGTAAACGCAAAAGTTGTTGTTTGTCCTCAAGTTATGATATGAAATGAGCTTAATCTAGTTGGATCTCGTTGAAATGTTGTGTGTGTGTGTGTGTGTGTGAACTCGTTGTGGAGATTTTGTTAGAAAGCAAAAGTAAAACACATATTTGTCAAGAATAGTAAAATAATGAGCTTAAATGAGTCTCAAACGAGTTTGTCGGAATGTTTTCGTTGTCTTGTAATAATAGTAAAATTTTAAATGAGCCTAGCCTTTTACTGTATAAAAGTAAAAGTTGTTGTTTGTTTTTTCACAAAGAGTTAGTTTTGTTGAGCGCTTTTCGTTGTATTGTAATAAAAGTAAAATAGAGCCTAGCCTAGCCTGGACTCGTATTATGAGAGGAGAATAAAAACACAAGTATAAGCACACAGATTTAATAAATATATTAATACCAATGAACAAAAGAGCCTCGTCTAATTTGTTTAAAAATCTTTACAACTATTCTTATATACCTTGGAGAAAATTTGAAAAACTACTTACTAAAATACTTAAAAGTACAAAATCTTAGATGTAAATAATATTTTGCCTGGTACGAAATGATATCATTTGTATTAGTAAAAATAAGAAGTAGATTCGAATACATTGATTTCAATAAATTTACTCTACTAAAAAGCAAACAGCAGGAAAAATTGAAAAGTATGAATTGTTATTGGCTTACTTAAATACTTAAAATATAAAATCTCTATAAAACAGTAAAACTAACTAAAATCTTAAGACGTAAGTAATATGTTGCCTGGTACGAACTGATACCAACAAAAACCAGTTGTTAAGAGAGTTCAACAAATTTGATAAGAAAGATCAAATATTTGTCGATAAGAGGATGTAAAATGTATTGGATAAAATATAAATTGCAATGTTATGCTTTACTAATAACTATATATATATTTTGATTAGAAATATTAAATAAATGCGAGAGAGTTCAACAAATTTGATAAGAAAGATCAAATATTTGTCGATAAGAGGATGTAAAATGTATTGGATAAATTAATATTTTAGATTCTTACTTAAATACTTAAAAGTACAAAAATATACAATAAAACTAACTAAAATGTTAAGATGTAAATAATATGTTGCCTGGTACGAAATGATACCAACAAAAACCAGTTGTTAAGAGAGTTCAACAAATTTGATAAGAAAGATCAAATTTTTGTCGATAAGAGGATGTAAAATGTATTGGATAAAGTACAAATTGCAATATTATATGCTTTACTAATAAATAGAAATATTAAATATGTATAAATGAGAGAGTTCAACAAAAAAACAGATAAGAAATGTTAAAATTAGTTGATAAAAAGTAGATTCGAATGCATTAAAAATAATTGAAAGACCAATAAATTTGTCATAAATTTAAATGTGTAAAATTTTTTGTTTTCCAAGTTACTACTATCACTAATTAGTTGATTTTTGTATAAATCAAAATTTGTTTCCAAAAGAACAAAGATTTGACTAATAATAAAGAAATAGGTTGTAAATATAATATCAATATTATTTGTCTACTTAAAAGCAAATTGGTTTAAATTATTGACTTACTTAACTACTTAAAAATACAAAATCTATATATAAAATTAACTAAAATCTTACTACAAAAATTATTTATAATACATTAATCATCCTGGTGGGAACGTTTACGTATAGTGGAGGCTGCCATCTTCAGTTTAGCTGAATACGGGCCGCTTATCCCTGCTATTACATTAATTCTATTCGTATATCGAAGACATTTGCGACTCATATGAAGTAGTGTGTCCCTGAGCCATTCATATTCTTTCTTGCCTATGAACAGATTTTCATGTACTGGTCTGACCAATGCACAAGGCTTGTTTTTATAATAAGTTTGCATAATTAAAGGTTGTAGACAATTTTTACACTTTGATTTACTTAATTGAGTTAACATCAGGGACCAGCTCTTCAGTTGTACCATTTCAGCACTCCAACAAAATTTTAACGTTGCACCACTTCGTGAACATTTTAGTACTAGCTTATATGAACATTGAGAACTTGTCATCGTGTATGATTTGACAATTTATTAAATCTTAACTGAAAATATTTTTTAAAATTTCCAAAGAGATTAAATCAGTTATATGTCACTATGTTGATAACTTGTAATTGATTCGACATAAAGACTTGAGTGTGTTTATATATTAATTTGGAAAATTACCACTTAACTAAATAATGATGTATGGAGTCGAATAGTCGCTACCAATAAAAATAACAAAAACAAATGGATTAATTTTATAAAATGATAAGAGATAAATGTCGAAAACATGTTTATAATAACAAAGTGATTGGAAAATTTGTTCTGACTTAATTAGCGCTATCTATTACTTAAAAAACAAAAATGCAAATGCAAAATAATATCTGGTGATTGGAAAATTTCACAGTAAATATATCAGAGGAGATAATTTTATATTTATTAGAGTTTTATAAATATATTAATTTATCATTTATTTAACATTATATTAAAATTTATTTTTTAAAACATCTCAATAGATTTAGTTTAGATAATTGTTCAATTAACTTATTATTCTTATTATGATTGCAATAAATACTACATTGGATACATTTGTTTGATGTCGACAACTCTGACAATTCTTCATTGACACGTCTTAGTACCATATTAACATGGAAACATTCACATGTATCGGGTCCTTCTCGAACTCCAGGATGTGACCATACACATGATACGTAATGTGTTTCTAAATTATTTGTCGTAACTTGTTTGCGATCGATAAAAGGTGTTAAATATTCTCGATAAGATATTAGTCGAATCCTTGTTTCACAACAACATGCTAATTTCTTGACAAAATCATCAATTTTTCTACAAGTTTTATATACTAAATCATCTTGACTGAATAAATTCATTTTTGCAAATAAGATGAAATCTTTGATAATTTAATGTATTATACTGAGATTCTCCTATAATTCTTGATGATAAGGTTAAAAAAAAACAACGATTGAGAAGGGATATGTATATTTAAATGGATATGTTTGGTTAGTAGTCAGTATTTGATAAACATAAAATCAAATAAACAATGAGTGAAGATCGTCAACAATTATATGTAGTAACAAAAAGAAATGGACTTTGGATTAATCGTAATGCTGTCGAATTAACACCTGGTAAATTGTTAAGTGGAGTCGGTTTATATCAAAATGGAGGATGTATAGCATGTGGTGTTCGTGATAACGACCTATTTTCAGGGGGACAACAAGGAATGCATTCGAAATGTCAGGATATCTGGAAGACTGGTACACATGATCTTATAGATAAACATGTACAATCAATAATTCCAAGACCGATTGGGGAACGAGAATACCAACAACGACAACGAGAACAAAGAGGCAACCATTAGAAAAACTCCTTGTTAATTCTTATTACCTTTTATTTATTTTTTAAGTAATAGATATATGTATATTTGTCTTAATAAAGTCCTTATATCCTTAAATATTTAATGTTTTGTTTTTCTAGTATAAAGTCCTTATATTCTTAGTACTTTTAGTATTTTAAATAGGAAATAATAAAACACACATGTTTGAAATTGAAAATATTTATTAAACTGGCTCTTTCAATAATTTTTTCTACAAATTATTCAGTTAACATTGGAAAAATTCCTTAAAAAATTTATTAAATACATATGATGTTGATATTATGGGATGAATATCGATAGCCATGCCAATAGTGTCATACAATTTGTAGTACTACATTGAACTTTAGCATTGTAAATTAGATTATGATCTAAACAGGAAGGTTTTGTAGGTTTAAATGTTGGTATGTTCCATACATTTAAAGTATCTATATCAATCATCTTGAAATTGGGATTAGTATGCAAATTAGTAGTAGAAGCAGCAATGTTGTCTTGAACGAATCGAAAAGCATGTTTTCCTTTTACATACAATACATCAATATTGTCCAGTACTCTATCTAAAATTTCTCCAACTTGCTTGTAATCTACATAGCCGGAAGAATATCGTAAACCAAGTTCCTTTTCAGTCTTACAAACAGCTCTTTTATTGAGTCGAGATAATTGAGCAAAGGGTATTTTCGGTTTCAATACATAATGACTTGTCTGTAAACCATTCGATATCGTAATTTCTTTAGCATGAAATTCTTCCACATACACATCATGATTATCATCATCGGCAGCAAATAAAAAGTTAAATCCCTGAATATCGAGAACAGCCAACTTCATCGTGTCACAGTTACTTTACAACTAAGAAAACTTTTACAAAGCAAACATATATAATATGACCTCTCCACAAAAATTGTTTACCTGAATTGATTTCAATATTAATCTTATTTTTGTATTTTTAGGGAATGGAATAAAAAATAGTTAGGTCTCTAGAAAATTTTAAATTATTAAAACAAAAGTTTTATACGAGAGAAATATCTATTTTCTTCTTAAAGGTATTTATATTACAAAATATCTAACATCTAAACTATAATATCTGGTATCCTAATTTAATTATATCCTCCCAACTTAAATATTCATCATCATCATCATCATCCACATCCATTTCACTCTCTGTTTGTTCAATCATCTCTTCATCCTCATCCATTTTCTCCTTTAACCACTTTTCTTTTAATTTACTCAGTGGGATTTCATCATCGTTGTCATCATCATCATCATCATTTTCATCAACTTGAACTTTTTGTTGTAGTAATTTTTCTCTTAATATGTTTAAGGGTAAATGTTCTTCCTCTTCTTCGACAATTTCCATTTCCCTTAATTCCAGTAGTCTTAGTAACTCTATATTTCTTTTAATAACGTTGTTGGCATTTACTTCTTCTTCATTAAAAAGCGACATTATTAAGTATTGGAGCAAGTAACTATTAGACGAATGAATTTTGTATTGATTTTAATACCTTTCTATACACCTATTATATAGGGGATTTAATCACATCATACATAGTCGTCATGAGAGTCAATTAGTCTATTAAAAATATAAATAAGCAAATATGTAAACTAGTGGAGTCGTTTTGTCTGTAAAAATGTTGTCTGATAAGGTTTTTAAGTAAACAAGATATCATTAATTTATTGCTCTAGTCATATAAATTTTCCAAATATCAAATGACGTGATTATTTTTTTCCTGTATTTACTATATAAGCATTAAAATTTCTTACTCAGAGTCAAATTTATTTGTTGTGTAGTGAAACAAATAGTTGCTTTTAAAAATGTTGATAATTTTTGAATCTGAAGACATTAAAGTGTTACCTATCAAAACGTTATATATATTAATAAAAAACTTATTCGTGTGAGTATTGTTTCATATAATTTACTACTTATATATTTAGCTTTGATTTTAACGATTGACTTAATTAATATATAGATTATTATATCTTTTATTTCTTTCACAGACGTGGTGGTGTGCATAAAATTGAAGTTGTAAATAATACTAATCAAATTAATGTATTCTTGGACGGGGATGAAGCACCAACTACCAAATTGGAAGAAATTACCTGGATATTACCGATAAGGTATCTACACGTAGAGGCAGAAAGTGCAGAGGATGAAAAAGACATTTTTGGATGCAATCCAAAAGTATCCAAGCATAAAATCCTATATACTAAATAATAAATATACCTTATAGTTTGTAAACGTAAAAGTTTTTGTTTTCAAGTTACTAATAAACTGTAAAACATTTACCTTTGTTTTATTTACGAATAATAGTTAGATATAAGATACATGAAAGTATTTAGTTATTCATTTTAATATTGGTTTCAACTGAAAATGACTTGAGTAGTAGGAGTAAAATAAAATAATTTTAAAATTTGTCTTGATTCGTTATATCAAAAAGGTTTAAATGAAATAATTTTAATAATAATAAAGTTTAATAGAAAACGAGATAGAAATCGATAAAGAATGAATTCCTCAACAAGTTGTCCTTCATGTCAAAGTAAAATAACCTATTTGGGTCATAAATCTTATAATCAGAATACTTATTGTTCCAATTGTACTCGGTATTAATCAGGCTTCATGGCAAACTGTACGTAGTCTAGGATATATACCAAAAGATACTTTGGAAAAAGACAAAACTGTATTGGAAAATGAAACCAAGAATCAATTTACTAACTTAATGCCAAATAATCAATATATATCTGTAAGAGACCGAATCATAAAAATGTGATAGATGTGTTTTATTTATTTGTACTATTTAGTAAACTTAATAAAAAACATGTTATTACTTAAACATATCGTCCTATTTTATAACTGAATACAATTTTGCAAGTATTAACTCATACTATGTGATTTCATAAATCTGAGATTATTCTTCGATAAGATACCAAATAGTCGTTCGTTCGCATTTATAACAATAATCTCGTAATCTGAGTCGAGGTCGAAGTTGTCGAACAGAATTATTAGGTCTAATGATAAATTTACTTGAGCTATATGTGGTTGAAAAGGTATACTTTTCGATTCTCTCCAACAACCACTACATAAATAAGTAAAGTTCATGTTAGCAGCAATTGTTATTTCTAAGACTATTTCCAAGATTACTGATTTGTTATTCCTCCAGAAGATACCACATAGTTATACGAGCACACTGATTACAATAAATCCGTATTCGAGTTCGAGGTCTTTGATGATTTGCATATGGAACTCTGTGTGTTTCTCTCCAACAACTACTACATAAATAAAGTAAAAAATTCCATGCAGATAATGTCAAGAGTAGCACATACAATGATAAATTATATTACTATGCAATGAGTAGTTCAAATGCACCAATGCTCAAATATTAAATTTTAACTTTCTCCCTTCTCGCAATTTTTCTATTTTGTCTTCTACACGTCGACAGTCGAATAATATATTTGTCTTTCGAGTCCAAAAGTACTTCTTCTCGTTCTAAGCAGTCTTTTAGATTTACGAAAACTTTTTCGTTTCGTCTTTCCTCTGTTGTTTTAAATCCTTTTGACATTTGGACAAATCGTTTATCTAACTGATAGATTTCACGAGTCAGATCGGTCAAATTACTTTTTAAAATTTTCAATTTCCTCCTTTAAATCGGCAATTACGACATATGCTACTTTGTATTTTTCTTGACAAATTTGCAATGTTTCCGTTAGATTGGTTCTCAATAAATACAAATCCGATTCCAATTTGATATTTTCCTTGAGCAGTGCAATATGTTTTCGTATAATTTATCGACATTGTTAAATTCGCAGCCAGGTATTCGTATTCTAGAATTTTTCCCATACAAATATCATTAACAGCTTGTTCATTATCGTATAAATCCATATAATTGTCCAGTGACTTAATACATTCCTGATACAGATTTAAACTGGTATTATAAAGTGAATGATAATCCTCTAATAAATATTCGTAATTTTGATTACAAGAATTATTGACATCAGCATCGTAGTTGTTTGTACTTTGAACAAACAACAATAACGAGAACAAACAATAGACAGGTAGAGAACATTAGTGTGGTCAATATGAGCGAATGATAAATGAATCAAAAACTTATTTAGCGTCTGTTTTTATAGAGATCGTGTTCTCCTCCCAAGAACCTCTTGAAGTCTCTAAAAAATATGGAAAATGTAAAATTTAACTGTTTAAAATGTGGATGTAAAGTTAACAAAAATATAAATAGTTACTATCGAGATCGAGTTAGAATACGTAAATATTGTACATATTGTTTAATTAATTTTGTACATAGGAAAAATAGCCTAATTTCCATGCTTCTATCAATTATAACTATAAATAGTAGGGAGAGATAACTTGTATAAAACATTTCATTAATACACACATCATATCATTCATTCAAAATGCCAGTTATTGTACGAGTAAAAATGTCCACAATGTAAAGGTGAAAGTGAAATACGAAATCAAAAATGTTTGTCATGTGTGGTCAAAGATCGAATCAAACAGAACGATGGAGCAAAGAACGTACCTGCTTACTTGCTTTCCTTTGGCAAAGAAGAACGAGGAATCGAGAGAGAGGCTGCTGCAAGACAAGGAAACAGATAGCATCCATTTCCTTTTAATTATATATAAAAACATACATCAAATACAATCATATTATTTGTATACTTGCTATTGACACCTACATTCTAAAATAATGGCTTGTCTAAGAGCTTGGTGGAATGAAATATCAATTTTCCCGATTTACCTGCGAAATTTATCATTTATTTTCAAGATTTTGTCAATTGGAACATCATTTCACGAAAACAACATTTAGACGAAGATCTAATACGAACTTGTATCAATAAAGTCAATTGGCAACTTATCTCCCAATATCAGCAATTAAACGAACGATTTATGGAGGAATTTGCCGGAATGTTGGATTGGAATGCCATCAGTATCCATCAAAACTTGACTGAAGATTTTTATCCGTCGACATAGAGAACGAGTTAATTGGAAATTTATTCAAAAAAATTTCAACGAGGAATCAGTCCACCTTTTTACAAGAAATGAAACCCTACATTGATCAACTTGAAAATTGTTGTTGTTAAAATCTAAGTTATTTCTTTTTTATACTTAATAAAACCTTTTTCAGTACAAAATTGTTTTTTTGTTATTTTTTAACTACATACTGCTAATACTTTTTATCATTGCTAAAACACGAGTTATATTAATTATATTGTACATTCAATGTATTTGAATTTATTCCTTATCTGGTAAATTTTAACCTTCTTTATCTGTTTTGAAACTCTCTTTTATGTTATAAAAAGATTGAATTGGTAAATACAAGCAATTGTCTGCGTTTTCCTCTCTCACAACATATATTTTGTTTTGTGTGTGTGTAATTTACTTAAACAGGTGAGTTTAAAACAGGTTTTACATTTATACATCATATCTAATTTGAATTGTTGTTGTTTGCAGTATGTCCTCTTTAAACGTTGAATCTACCATAACCTACAACATCATCATCATCTAATCTAATAATTGATATGGATACAACAATTCCTACTACTACTACTCCTAAGGAAAAATTTCCACTTGCTAAAATATATTTTTGGATGGTCTTACACATATGGGACTACTCAAATTTCTCAAGAGATTTGAAAACGTACACCTTTATAATGATGTTAAACATGAAAATAGTAGGGAATCATTAAAGACTTTTAGACAAAACCTGCACACATTAACAATTGTGAATAAAATGCAAACAACAACAAAATTATAGACTATTTGAACGTTCGCCACTATCTCAATTGTATTTTTCGTTAATATTTGACTCGATTGAAAATTTTAATGAAAAGAATATCATCGACTGTATAAAGGAAAATTCCAACAGAAATATTTGAACAATTTCCATCGGTAATTGTTATCCCTAATAAGTACAATCTTAAGGACATTATTGGAAAAGTATGCAATTACAAGAGATAGATTTAATTTCAGCCGTAAAAATATGTAAAGACTCAATTTAAATTTTTCACCTTATTATCCAAATACAACCTTTTCAACCAATATGTCTTTTTACCTCATTATCCACAAATGTATGATAAAACTTACTTTTCCGACTTGTATGTACGTTATAGAAAGAGCAATTCAAATACTCAATGACGACGATGATGACAACTCGAAAATAATTATTCCGGGAAATAATTCTTGTTGGAAAGCATACAAATCAGATGCAGGTTTCGATCTTGTATTAAACACGACACATTTTGTCCCGCAGGGAAAGCTACAAAGATTGAACTGATTGAAAAAGTAAATATTCCTATAGGATTCTATGGACAAATTGTCGCGAGATCCTCTATAAACTCTATAGGAAACTATACGAACAGGTATCGTAGATGCAACCTATAACGGACCTCTAATTATTTATTTTATATCGGATGAAAATGTCTTATTGGAAAAGTATCGAAAAATTGCTCAATTACTTATATGTCCTTTGGTAAATGCATCGATCGAAAGAAATATTACGACTCTAAAGAGAAGTGTTGTCAGAAAATCAAACAATTTTGGTTCTTCGGGAAAATATAAGATTCCCGCTGCTCAATTTTTGGGTGGACGACAATATTGTGCACAACCGCAAACAGATATTGACATTGCCGAATTTAATCAATGTTTTAAAAATTTAGTCTATTCAGATTCTTCCGATTCTGAATAATTTTACGTTTGTTGTTGTACCTCTAAGAGTCTTTTTTACCTATTATAGTACAAACTGTATTAGATTTATCTATTATTAGTTTTTTTAATCTATTAGTAATATAAAGTTTAACCTAGGAATAATTTGGTTTATAAAAAAAACAAATATTTATAAGGTATTTTGGATTTTATTAAAGACTACATCTTTTTCGTACAAAAAACTTTTTTAACAGGAAGCGTCGCAATTTCATCCCATACTTTTTGTGTTGGTTCCTTCTCCAAACGCACATGAATACGTCTCCTTTGCCTTTTTATTTCCAACAAAATATCTCTGAAAATAAATATATTGCTAGTAAGATGATTTATGAATTTTACTATTCATACTCACTTGAATAACTCTTGGAGTAATAATATCTTTGTCGATAAGGCATTCAAATCTTCAGATTCAAATATTAAAATCATATTTTTGCTTTCAAACTAACTAGAATCTTTACACACAACAAACAAAAGGTTCTTTTTCTCGAAAAACTGCTACTTTGATCAGATTTTCCTCTTCTGCTTTTTGCGTTATAATGTGTTAATATAAAAATTGAAAATGGTATAATTTTCTCTCTTGAACAATTCTTGAGAATCAATATCAACTTGCCTTTCTTCTTCTCTATTTGTAATTGACTTGGTATAAGACTTGTGTGTTTATATATTAAATACAGGATATTAATCATCTGATAAGCATTTGATATTTTCTAGAAACTTATATTTATCTATTATTAGTTTTTTAAGATTTATCTATTAGTATATATTCATAAGTTTAAGCTCTAGTAATTTGTTAATTTGGTTATAAATAAAGCAATGTTTATAAGATATTTGTATTTTATTAAAGACTAACTAAGAATTTTCAGCATAAAAAAAATTTTTACAGGTAACTTGTCAAATTCCTCCCATTTTTCTCGTGTCGGTTCCTCCTTCAAACACACATGAATCATGTACTGTCCTCTTCTTATTTCAAACAAAAATATCTCTGAAAATCAATAATAATAATATGTTAGACAAGAAACAAGTAAAAGTTTAGAAAGGTGAATTTTACTATTCATACTCACTTGAATAACTCTTTTAATAACACATATATCATATCTAATGATATATCATCATCTATTAATTCGACTGCGAAAAAGATCATTTTTTACTTCAAACTAGTGAGTATTACACAAACAAAACAAAATTGTAATTGAATCGGTATAAGATGGGTGTTTATATATTAAATACAGGATATTAATCATCCGATATGCATTTTTTAGAAATATATACTAATTATACACGTTTATCAGTATAAATTCAACAAAATAGTTTAATTTGGAAAATTACCACTTGCATCATGCAAAATATTTGTTATTAAAAACATATTTTTCGATATTTATCTCGTATCATTATATTTTTATAGACTAATTGACTTGTTTTTGTTTTTACATAAATCAAAACTAATTAAGTAAGACAACAAAAATATAAGATTGTATCATGCAAAATATTTGTTATTATAAACATGTTTTTCGATATTTATCTCGTATCATTATATTTTTTATAGACTAATTGACTTGTTTTTGCAATAAAGCAAAACTAATTAAGCAAAACAAATCTATAAGTTTAAAATATAAAATAGAACGAATTATTTATTAATATAGTCATCAGTTTAAACGTTTAACTTGAACAAAAAATATTATTATTCAGTTAGTCAGTCATTCGATATCAATATGATTGAATTAGATGTGTTTATTGACATTCAAGGATATAATTGTTCTTTTGGATATGTAATCAAAGAGTTGGCAATTTATGATGGTCATCGTTGTGCAAATTATTTATTTAAACCACCATTCTCGAGAACTATGATATCTAATGCTAAAGACCAAAAACTGATTGATTGGTCAGACAAATATCACGGATTATGTTGGGAAAACGGATTTGTTGAAATAAACGATATCGAACCCATTTTACAAGATGTATTGAAAATTTATCAAAACTCCATATCGAATTTACGTCAAGGGAAATGCAAAAGTGAAATATTTTAAAGAAATTCTTAAATGAGGACTATATACACAACATTCCCATTGAACAAGAACCTAAATTAAGTCAATTTAAAATGATTCCAGAATGTTATTTTTCATAAGGATATTAATCCATGGCATTGTGCGTTATCCAATGTAAAACTACTATATAATTATCGAAATTGTTGGAAATAAAGAAATCTCTCTCTCTCTATTTAACTAAATGTCTTCTACCAACAACAGTAACAACAAAATCAGTTACAAAATTTTTCCTTTTATTCTTTTAGTAGACAAATAATATTGATATTATATTTACAACCTATTTCTTAGTTTATATTAGTCAAATCTTTGTTCTTTTGGAAACAAATTTTGATTTATACAAAAATCAACTAATTAGTGATAGTAGTAACTTGGAAAACAAAAAATTTTACACATTTAAATTTATGACAAATTTATTGGTCTTTCAATTATTTTTAATGCATTCGAATCTAACTTTTTATCAACTAATTTTAACTTTTCATATCTGTTTTTGTTGAACTCTCTCATTTATACATATTTAATATTTCTATTTTATTAGTAAAGCATATAATATTGCAATTTGTACTTTATCCAATACATTTTACATCCTCTTATCGACAAAAATTTGATCTTTCTTATCAAATTTGTTGAACTCTCTTAACAACTGGTTTTTGTTGGTATCATTTCGTACCAGGCAACATATTATTTACATCTTAACATTTTAGTTAGTTTTATTGTATATTTTTGTACTTTTAAGTATTTAAGTAAGAATCTAAAAATATTAATTTATCCAATACATTTTACATCCTCTTATCGACAAATATTTGATCTTTCTTATCAAATTTTTGTTGAACTCTCTCGCATTTTATTTAAATATTTCTAATCAAATATATATATATAGTTATTAGTAAAGCATAACATTGCAATTTATATTTTATCCAATACATTTTACATCCTCTTATCGACAAATATTTGATCTTTCTTATCAAATTTGTTGAACTCTCTTAACAACTGGTTTTTGTTGGTATCAGTTCGTACCAGGCAACATATTACTTACGTCTTAAGATTTTAGTTAGTTTTACTGTTTTATAGAGATTTTATATTTTAAGTATTTAAGTAAGCCAATAACAATTCATACTTTTCAATTTTTCCTGCTGTTTGCTTTTTAGTAGAGTAAATTTATTGAAATCAATGTATTCGAAACTACTTCTTATTTTTACTAATACAAATGATATCATTTCGTACCAGGCAAAATATTATTTACATCTAAGATTTTGTACTTTTAAGTATTTTAGTAAGTAGTTTTTCAAATTTTCTCCAAGGTATATAAGAATAGTTGTAAAGATTTTTAAAACAAATTAGACGAGGCTCTTTTGTTCATTGGTATTAATATATTTATTAAATCTGTGTGCTCATACTTGTGTTTTATTCTCCTCTCATAATACGAGTCCAGGCTAGGCTAGGCTCTATTTTACTTTTATTACAATACAATGAAAAGCGCTCAACAAAACTAACTCTTTGTGAAAAAACAAACAACAACTTTTACTTTTATACAGTAAAAGGCTAGGCTCATTTAAAATTTTTACTATTATTACAAGACAACGAAAACATTTCCGACAAACTCGTTTGAGACTCATTTAAGCTCATTATTTTTACTATTCTTGACAAATATGTGTTTTTTACTTTTGCTTTCTAACAAAATCTCCACAACGAGTTCACACACACACACACACACACACATTTCAACGAGATCCAACTAGATTAAGCTCATTTTCATATCATAACTTGAGGACAAACAACAACTTTTGCGTTTACATTCAACTACAACCAACTAAAATTTCTTGCTCTTTCAATTATTTGCATGGAATTTTCCTATTAATACAACTTTTTGCTATTTCTTACATTCTCACATACATTCACTCATCTCTTATCAACTATTTTTGACCTTTCTTATCTACTTTGCTGACCTAACGAGCCACTTGTTTACTCAATTTTACTTACAAAAAGTACCATGAATCACACATTATTCATACATTTTGTTTACATTTTGCCTTATCTCACACATTTTTACAGACTTACGGCGCCTCTTGTTTACTTTTTTCAAGCTTTTTTACCGACTTTACGGCGCCAGTTATTTACTGTTTTCGCTCAAATTACAAGATTTTACATTGTATCATTGCTATTTTTAATACATTTACTTCTTTGCCTTTACAATTCAACCTATCAGACACATACAATTTCGAATAGATAACACACATTTTTTACCCTTCAACCAATCAAATTTATACTCTTATTAGCAACTTTTACACAACAACCTATCAAATACATGCCTTTTCCAATAGACAACACCCATTTTCACAGCTCACCTATCCAAATACACAGATTCTTATCTAATTTTTACACATTCAACCAACCAAATAGAACCTTTCTTATCTAGTTACGCCTACTCTGATAAGACCACACCAATAAGCATCTAAACTAATGCAACTTCTCCTCAAATGAAAGTTTATTCAAGTTTTAATGAAGTTAAGATATCCTGTTTCCACATCTACTGGACTTGTGACGTCATTGACGATCACTTCTTGCAGAATCTCATATTACACCTATTTACACCGATTCTACCTCTAGAAAAGACATTTTCAACAACTTATTTTGCCAAAAAGGCACTGTTCAACAGCCACTGGACAAATTTTAACTCATTGACGACTACTTCTTGCAGACTTCTTCTCATACACACTTACACCTATTCACATCTATTTACACCTATCTTACACCTATTTACCTCTAATTTTACACCTTTTTCGACAACTTATATTGCCAAAGAGGCACTGATTCAACATCCACTGGACAATTTACGTCATTGACGACTACTTCTTGTACAAATTTCAACTTTGCAGACTTTTCACATATTATTCACCAATCCTTTTTTATGTCATCCCAATTAATGCATTCTCTATTAAGAATCCTATTTGGCTAAGTAGGTTAAGTCCCCAGTTTTGCAGTTATACACAACAACATATGCAGGTTCTAATCCTACCACAGACATCACTTTTTTTAACTTATTTCATTTAATACACAACATTTAACACATTTATTCTAAGTCCTCAAGGTCAAAAGTGACAAAAAGGCACTGAGCTACATCCACTGGACAAATTACGTCATTGAACACTTCTTCAGCTATTACAGGTAAATTACAGGTAAATTACAGGTAAACAGGTCACACAGGTACAGGTATACAGGTATACAGGTAAACAGGTAAATAGAATACAAGTAAACACTTCTTCAAGGTCAAATGTGCCAATAGGGCACTGTTCAACAACCACTGGACTTGTGACGTCATTGACGTCACCTCTTCGGATTTTTCAGGTAGAAAGGTAGAAAGGTCAAAGGTCAACGAAAACGTAACTAACAACACTTATGCGGACGAAGAAAAACACCTGCCTGAAACAACTTCCAGAAGACATGACCCAAATGACTTTCACCTCCTGAATTCACTTCTTCGGATAGTGGTCAAGGTCGGGTTAAAAAGTGGCTATCGAGGTGTCCCAGAAGCGCGTTACCTCTACTACTCATATATATATATATATATATATATATATATATATA
>CM032449.1:47188361-47210861 GCA_019049505.1 Pachyrhynchus sulphureomaculatus
GGGTTATTTAAGTATCCCTTTCACTATTTTTTAGTCTTTTTCTTGTTTAGTTTCAGCAGAGACCTGGTATACTTAGGGTTATGTCCCTTTCTGGGACTCTTATTCTTGATGCCTCGTTCCAGTCTTTTACGAACTTATTGATCAGCCGATCTACGAACGCTGCATAGCCCATGTTGTAAGATATTTGCAATAAGGGTTTGAGACCGGTGGACTCGCTAATGTTCCTGTTTTAGCCATTGTGTCTGGCACCTTACTTCTCTAGACACTCATGTGACCAGGTACGTTAATGAAATACCACTTCTTTCTGTCAGCTAAATTGACTAATAAATCTTTACACTCACTTACAAGTTTTAAGCTCACCCTGAACTGTATCAAAGTCATAAGTGTGACTCAACTGTCCAAACAAATAAAGATAATCATTTCCGTTAGGTTCCTTTTCACCCTGTTCCAGCCACACATGATGTTGCCGTGAACTTTCGATTGGAAAGCAGATGCGTAACTGCCCAGAAGCCTGATAGCTTTGTGCCTGTCATTATGTTCTTACTTCTACGCTTCGTTTTTGTATAGATCTGTGTACCAGATGAATCCTATCCTGTAGGAACGCGATTACGTTAGGCCAGTCTTCCTTCTCTGGTATTAGTAACAAGGAGTCGTTTGGAACCCTATATCAATACGTTGGTCACAAAAATATTTTATTTATTTTTATACACATTTGTTATATCCTATAAATTTGAAAACTGAGGTTGTGTTTTCTGCTATACTTTAAATTTTATTCCTTATTTTAATTAGAAATTTACGTTATCTAAATACAGCTTAGGGTAATTCCTATATATTTTGGCCAGTAAAAACTTTAAAATAAGATGTGAATTAAAAACATAGAGCAAGATAAGTTAGTCTACAGTTTTTATTGACTTCTTGATGTTCGGTGTATTTCCTAATAAGAATGTTATTGTTTCCCTTAAAAATAAATTTATTTGTAGTTTATTCTGGTAGGTTTATAAAAAAGTTTTGCGATAAATGAAAGGAAAATGTTTGCGTTATTAAAGAGATATATATATATATATATATATATATATATATATATATATATATATATATATATATATATATATATATATATATATATATATATATATATATATATATATATATATATGGGTGACCGCAAAAAATCGATGTCGGAATTTTGTTCGTCTGGACCCCACAAAACGATTCCCCTTTCCAGATATTGAGCTCGATTAAACGACCGCTCGTCGCTCAAAGTTTGAAAAAATCCAAATTTTTGGCCAAAAAGCTGACATATGGAGCCATAACTCCAGAACGGTAAATAATAGAAACACGCTTAATATCTCAAAAGAAAGCTAATGTTGTTCTTCAAAATTTATATTCTATACATAATTGTTGTTATTTTAAGTCAAACCGAGTTACAACAGCCTTTAGCCCCAAAAACGTGACCTGGTACCAGTAGGAGCCAGTTTGGGAGTATTCTAAGAATTTTACGGGTTTTTACATAATGTGTCTCGGAATTAACATTTTTTTGTTAAAAAGTATTTTGGAACTCAATTTTCAAACATAAAGAGCCTTTTGTTCAAATTTAATCTTTTATTATATGGGGATTACCTGACTAGTTTACCAAAGAAAGACCCGTTTGACAGGTAAAAAGGAGGGTGAATCTAATTTCTATTTTAGGGATGGTGATTTTACTTCAGCGTACAACCGACCTTTTATTTATTCAGTTTAGTTTCTAAAGTGCTGGTTAGATCGAACAATTATCTAGTGAAGATATTTTAAGACACTGAAGAGGACAGCATCTACCAGGAACTTGAGAGCTTGGAGGAAATGGACATCCCTGAAGAAGCTGCAGAAGATCCAGGACCATCTGAGAGCAAGAGGATGAAAGTTTCATTTGCAAGGGGCGTTAAAGAGATTTTAAACATGAAATTGTCCATTTTATTAGATCGATGTAAGGTATCCGACAGAAATGCCACGAGAATTTTAATAGCTACTCTAGAAGCACTAAACCTTGACCCTCTTGAGTACAAAGTCTCGAAAACTTTATTACATGATAGAAGGCAAATGTTCAGAGAACAATATAATAAAAAAATTTTTGATAAAGTAAACATTCCTGAAAAAGAGCCCGTGGTTGTCCATTGGGACGGTAAACTTTTACCGGGTGTTTTAAAAAATGAACAATGTGAGCGAATAGCTATAGCTATTTCATATGGCGAAAAGGAACAGCTGCTGGGAGTTCCTGTAACAGCAAACAGCTCTGGAGAGGAGCAAGCCGTAGCCGTATATGAATGCCTACATGAATGGGGTCTTCTCAACACCGTCAAGGCGATGTGCTTCGACACTACAGCATCCAACACGGGAAGACTCAAAGGAGCATGCGTCATATTGGAGCAAATGTTAGGAAGAGAATTGTTATACCTAGCTTGCCGTCACCATATCTTGGAAATTCTGTTAAGAGGCGTATTCGACACAAAAATGGGATCAACCACTGGACCTCATCCAGACATTTTCAAGAGATTCCTCACTGCGTGGCCCAAGATAGACAAAGGAAAATACGACACAGGTATCAGTGACAATCTAATACAAAAGCAGCTAACTCCAGAAGTAATTGCAAATGTTACTGCTGAATTCGAGACCAAATTAACTGAGAGCCACCCCAGAGATGACTACAAGGAGCTATTGCAGTTGGTTCTCGTATTTGTTGGATCACTAGACGGCAATGTTGTGGGTTTTAGAACTCCAGGAGCCATTCATCACGCTAGGTGGATGGCAAAGGCTATTTACTGCTTAAAAATGTTCATTTTTCGTCGTCAATTTAAGATGTCTAAAGAAGAAGAAAGTTCTGTGCGTGCCATTTCTGTTTTCCTAGTTAAAATTTATTGTAAAGCTTGGTTCAATGCTCCAAAAGCTCATCTTGCACCAAAGCAAGATTTAGGTATTTTGCATAGTCTGTTAGACTATAAAGAATGTGACAACGACATTGCAGAAATAGCCCTGACCAAATTTTCGAACCATTTGTGGTATTTGAATGCAAAGTTGGTGGGATTATCGTTTTTTGATCCCACCATTACAGACGATGAAAAGTTGTTAATGGCTAATAAATTGCTCAGTAGCACAGATGAACCATCACAGCACGCTAGGGTTGTAAATCCAAAAGTTAGGAAAGAAAACTTAAAAGAGGTAGTTGATGGAGGATTGGTAAATTTACTTACCAAAGAAACGTTTACATTCTTTGACCAATTTAATATAAAAACAGATTTCCTAAGACAACATCCAAACACCTGGCCTCAAAATAATGACTTCCAAGAAGGATTGAAAATTGTCAAAACATTAAAAGTAGTTAATGATATGGCTGAGCGTGGTGTTAAATTAATAACCGACTTTAACGACCTTCTGACAAAAGATGAAGACCAAAAGCAATATGTCCTGCAAGTTGTAAGTAAATGCCGAGCATTATATCCTGACGTTTCAAAAACTACTTTAACAAAAGCTCTAGAATAGATTAGATAACTATGTAAAATTATCAACTCATGTAGGTACTACGTCTGTATCTTTTCTGTGTCTGTTTTGTATGTATTATATACCTAATTTTTATATTTTAAAATAAAAAATGTCATTAGACTTATCAGTATTACTTGTTTTTTTATTATATTTCTACTTTAAACTCAAAAATATACCAAAAAAAAGCAAAATTTATCACTTAATAACAAAATATACGAAGTATGCTCCTAGTGGTACCAGGTCACGTTTTTGGGGCTAAAGGCTGTTGTAACTCGGTTTGACTTAAAATAACAACAATTATGTATAGAATATAAATTTTGAAGAACAACATTAGCTTTCTTTTGAGATATTAAGCGTGTTTCTATTATTTACCGTTCTGGAGTTATGGCTCCATATGTCAGCTTTTTGGCCAAAAATTTGGATTTTTTCAAACTTTGAGCGACGAGCGGCACGGGTTAACGTCGTTTAATCGAGCTCAAATTTCGGCTATCTCAATATCTGGAAAGGGGAATCGTTTTGTGGGGTCCAGACGAACAAGATTCCGACATTTTTTTTCCCCCTCTATGAGATCCGGTCACTCTAATATATATATATATATATATATATATATATATATATATATATATATATATATATATATATATATATATATATATATATATATATATATATATATATACTATGTACTACTAAGAGATAAACAGTCCGGCAAAAATATGGCCCAATTTTAAACAATAATATATATAGTGTAGGGTCCGTTTTTTACAATTTAGTTTAGTTCACAATATGGTCGATATTTCTGCTCGACTTTCTAGAGTACTACATAAAATATCCTCGTTATCTTGAATTATTTTGAAATAATGCATAGTCACATCGTCCAAGGCCAGGTAGATGTTTTCCTTTCCCGAGCAGTAATTGGTTGCACGGGAGGAACTAGTTTAATAAAGGTTGGCGTCCGGACGTGGTGTCAAGTCTTTCCTTTGTTTGCCTTTTTGTGTGATGCCGAGCCCAAAATCAAATCTTTTCTATAGTTTTGGGTAGAACACTCATATCGGGATACGTTTCTGACTTTCTTTTCCTCTGTTTCGTTTTATTTGTAAAAAAGAAACGGTTAGTATCTCTTTTTTACAAATTTTTTCCTATTAATTATGTAGTTCACACATAGTCGGTCGACGGAGTACCCAGAAAGAAAATAATAGTAAATCATAGCCGTTAACTTCGTGAACGTATGAATTTTTTAGCGGACTTGATGGTCAATGGGGAAAATTTCTGACTTCCCTTGTCAGTAAAAAATCACCCACCGAGATTTTTGCATTTAATCACGTTTTGGTGTCCGTAAACCACTAAAATATATTTTCCCATTTCCGTCGGTCTGTCTAGATGTTTGTCGGTCTCTTGATGTGTTACCTGTTGGCACGATAATTTTCGAACAAAAGATATATCGGTTTCCAATTCGTTATTCATATAATACATATAGGATAAGACTGGAACACATAGTTTAGGAAAAGAGGGTGAACAGGGTAGTGCGGTTATAAATTTCGTATAATTTTAATAGTATTCAGAAAATTTTCTTGGTTTTTGCTTCAGAGAATAAACAAACTATAAGTACAATTATTTAGAGTCGATGAGAGAGGTTGTAGGTGTGGTTTTGAATGGTAGTGTGGTATACGTCCTTTTAGGGCTCTTAGAGTGGAGAAATCTAAAAATTATGTTAGTTTTTCAATATCTCGTCCTCAAAAAAATACTGACTTTAGAAATTTTATTTGCCAGGGAAGTATTGGGAAAATAACTTTTGCATTGCTTCAACAAAAGCAATAAATGACCCACCGAAGATAAGGAGGTAACTTCATTTTTTTTTTCAGTGTAAGAACAACTGAGCTTAGTTAAGTGTACCTAAACCTTGAACGATCAGAAATATACTTGAAAGTAAAGACATAACCACAAGACAAATACAAAAAATTTCTCGGTGCATGTAGGAACACATGATCTCAGGGACATGCCCCTGTACATTACCAACTAGGTCACAGCATCAGTGTACCTTGAATTGCTGATTAAAATTTGTCTCGTAGTTTCTCTCACTCCAATCTAGAACCAATCTTAATTCCCTTGGCGTGAGGCGCATTTGGTGTCGTCAGTAAATAAAATAAATGAAGATATCATCACTTTGATTCAGATATCTAGTTAGAAAATAAGTTAGATAATAGTTTCCATACCATTCTAATTTAAAAAAAATGTTAAATCCGTGTATTATAAGTTTGGGGGCCTACTGTTACTAATTTTTAAAATTCAAATTGAAAATTGAAGAAACATTTTTATAGGTAATATTGATTGAATACGTCCACCAAGAAAATTAAATATTATTATTTACTTTATTTCATAAAAGTTTACAATAATTTCTTATTTTTTTGAAATTTTGCCAAATATTTTTTTAAATTTAAACACGTAAGCAGGTTTTCAGTACACAAATTCAGTTCAATTTTAAAAGGAAGTGGACGTTATGTGATTACCATCGAATAGCTAATTTTTCATCTTTTTTGAAGCAAGAACTAATGCGAAAAATCTAAAACCGTAATTTTATTGGTGGTTATACAGATATATTCTAAAAACTCTTTACTTTTTAACAAAAAAAAAACCAATTCGCCAAAAAAATGAACAAATGGATTTTTCTGTTTTTTAAACATGAAAATTTCTGAAAATTCTAACAATGAAACTCCTGTATTCAAATTCTTGTTGTATATATTGAATCTGTAACATCATACATCAGATAATAGAACAAATTGTAAAAGGTTGTAAAGTCTAAATTAAAAGAGGAAAATTGGTTATTTTAATAACCTTCTTACTTAAAAGTTAAAAAAAAAAGGAAATGAATCTCCTCTTAATATGTACCAAGACAGAGCCAGAATTTTGAGATTCAAATCAAAGGAGTTTATAAACAAAGCATAATTGTTAGAGAATGACATATTTTTCTTACGTTTTGTATTATGTAGTGTTTAAAATGTGAATATAGGCTTTAAAGCACAGTGTATTTTCTTTAATATATAGTTAACATATCTTTAGATAGTAGTTATAAGTCATCAATTAAACCCAAGCTTTCTTCTTTATCCTTAAAATCTAATTGAATATTAAGTACTTTCATATCCATTTTGTTGCAAATATCGTTCGTAAGGTTTTTATGACCACACAATATATGATACTTAACACAGAGTCAGAATATATTTTAAAAGGGTAATCAACAGTGCTCCTTCATCATTATATGTTTATTTGTTAATAGTTACGACTAATTGCTGTAATTCTGTATTAACTTGTTTATTTTTCAAGTCAAAAACCAATAAAAAATTCAATAGTACCATTGGAAGCCCACAAAATTTACCAAACCTCCAACCTTTTCAACCATTTCCTCTAAAGCGATATCGCTCAATAAATATAGGTCCTTATCATACATACCTCAAGTACTAATTATTCTCACAAGACGAAAGAAGTAAAGTACTTTACATCGTAATGTTTTCGTCAATTTAGACTCCGAGCTACCATTAAAAACAAATTTTCTAACAATAAATTATATTAGCTTACTAAACGAAAAGAGAATAAAAATAAATTTAAAAAGAGTATTCCCATAAGGTTTTGGTTAAATAATTTTTCAGAGCTACCTTACAACAATTTTCCCTAAGCTCAGACAGTATGGAATTTAAAATTGTAAGGTAGATAGAAGCCTCTGGGAAATACCCATCGTAATAGCTAAATTACTTTTGTTGTGGCCTGTGCTTCGACATGGTTGTTTGGTTTAGAAACAATTTAAAATGTAATTTTAACTTCGTTTAATAAATGGTTTACAAAGTTCTGCAGAATGAAGCAAATTTTCTACTAAACTTCTTTGATATATGGACAAGTCCATTACGGAAATTTAAGTAATATAAGATTTTTAGCCGCAGGCATCTAAAATAAAATTACTACAATTATTTTTTTATGTTTTCTACACAAATTATTATATTCGTAAAAAAAATTGTTGGTTTTCCAAAAATTTTTTTCATTAGTATTAGGAAACACTTTTCTTTGGTTTGATTGCAATAATTTAAGAACTGTAAAGAATAATTATTTTTGCTTAAACATACAAGAGTTTAAAGGAAAGGGGAGAGGGTTAGAGGGGTTGCTTCGTATATATCGTGTTATAGGCTCTTTCATGGCTGGAGCCGAGGAATCCCAAAGTGATTTATTGTATCAATTAAAATATTGACTTATAATGGTTCAATTGAGTTCTTATTATACAAGCCAACGATGAAAAACTTTTTTAATAATTTTACCTGATTCCTATGTTTTTTGGTGTGCTGAGTCCGAAAATAATAATAAAAAGTCATATCACCCACCAATTTTTCACATTTTAATATTCAAAATGTGAAAAGTTTATTTTTTATCATTCGAATGTTATTAGGTTGGCAATAAAATCAGAATTTTATAAGGTTGGCAGCAAAATCAAATGTTATTAGTTGGTAGTTCCGATAAATGTTACAGCTGTTTGTTTTCTTCCAATTAATATAACCTCGCATTGCAGTGTTTACCTATGTGCTTTAATTCACACTCAAAGTATGGCTAATCGTGGTTGTAAAAACTCTCCCAACACTTTTTGTTATACATGTGGTGAGTTGGTAGTTAACACCAAAGAAACATTACTAACTTTGTAAAAAAAGTATACTTGCATATTTTGGTGTAGAAATCGGTAATCAAGAAAGATGTTTGGCTCCTCACAAAGTATGTTATGTTTGTGTCGAGAATCTTAGGAAATGGTATAAGAAAGAAAAGAAAGCTTTTAGATTTGCAGTACCCATGGTACGATGAAAGCAAGAAAATCATTCAAATGATTGTTATTTTGCAGCGTTGATGTTTCTGGATATAACTCCAAAAGTAAGAAAGTAATTGTCTATCCTAACTTTACTTCAGTTAATCGGCCGGTAGGATATAGAACGGGACTTCCTGTCCCTAGGCCACCTCAGTCTATTGATAACGTTTTACAGTTCAGTCCCGAATTTAATGAAAGTCGACCGGATGATGATGAGATTCAATGTTCTCTAGAAAATTTAAAACCACAGTTGTTTACATAAGCTGAGTTAAATGATTTAGTGAGAGATTTGGGTTTGATTAAGGAAAAAGCAGAATTGCTTGGCTCTAGGCTGAAAGAAAAATATTTATTGGAATCTGGAACAACTATTTACCATTATAGAACAAGATATCAACAGTTTGCTCAGTTTTTCAAGCAGGAAGAGGATTTGATTTACTGCCATGATATGGTAGTCTAATGAACGAATTTGGCATTGACTACAAGAAGGAAGATTGGAGGCTTTTTATGGATCAAAAACGAGTTTAAAAGGTGTTCTGTTACACAACGGAAATACTTATGCTTCACTGTCTGTTGCTCATTCAGTCCATATGAAGGAAACTTACGAAAATCTTAACATGATTTAACAGAAAATTAACTATTCAGCTCACGATTGGATGCTATGTGGAGATTTAAAAGTTGTCTCCATGATCCTTAGTAAACAAAAAATTTAAGTTTCCATGTTTTATATGTGAGTGGGACAGCACAGCATGGGATCAACATTGATCCAAAAAACAATGGCCCGTAAGAAAAACTTTTAACATCTGGTGGAAGAACATTTTGTATAAAACTTAAGACCCAAAAAGTTTTTCTACCACCACTACACATCAAGTTAGGCTTAATGTGTGGGAAGTCTTGCCTAAAATGCTGAATGTTTTAAATATTTGTGTAAAAGATTTCCTCATTTATCAGAAGCCAAACTGAAAGAAAGGGTTTTCGTTAGGCCTGATATTCGGAAAATGATGTTCGATTCCAACCTTGATGCAAGGATGATTATAAAGGAAAAGGAGGCTTGGATATCATTAAAAGAAGTTGTTACTAAGTTCTTGGACAATGTGAAAGACCCTAACTATGAACTTATCGTAGCTAATATGATAGACAAGTTCAAAAATCTGGGTTGTCTGATAAGCCTTAAAGTCCATTTCTTGCACATCCATCTTGGCTGTTTTTTTCCTTTAAACTTTAGGCGAGGTTATGTAGAGCAGGGGAACGAATTCCATCAGAACATGTAGATGAAAAACGGTAACCAGGGACGGTGGAATATCAACATGAGGTGATTTCTGTGCAATCATAGAGAACAACAAATGCATCACATCGAGAAAAAAGCTATACAAGAAACTCATACAGAGAACAGGGAAAGATAATACAAAAAATAAGCACGTAAAATGCTTCCATTGAAGCGAAAATATGTTAATCGTGAGTAAAAATTGTAGCCTAATCAAATAAAAGTACGTTTTACTTTCTTTCTATTTTTTATGTATCAAATTTCCCTATTTTGAAATTTAACGATGACACATTGTGAGAGAACTGTGGTTGATACAAAAAAACTGATACAGATACGGTTTTTAAGCACCCAAAAATTCATGATTAACACATGGGCTGAAAAGTCCCGGGCCGAAAACACATAATGGCGCTAATTTTTTAATCTACAGTCCACCTTTTTTTTCAGTTAATACTAACCTTCGAAAAGACGGCTGTTACAAACTTTCAGATACTTCTATTCTTAGTTTGTGAGTTATTGTGCTATGAGAGATGGACCGCACTTTTGTATGTGGGTGCAAACAATGGTTCAAAACTAAATCTTGCGTGTTTTAATTGTTAACAAACACTGCTATCTCTGATGGGAAATGAAAATACCGTTCAAGCGAAGCAATGGCTTGAAAAGTGTTATGGGGGACTCCGTTTCCATCAGAAAACAACAATAAAACGTTGGTTTGCTGACTTTCAAACGTTGGTCGTAGAGACACCGATGATGCAGAACGCAGTGGACGTCCAAAAGAGGCGGTTACACCAGAAAAACATCAAAAAAATCCATAAAATTATCGTTTTGAACAGATCGAAAAGTGAAGTTTTTGCGTGAGTTAGCTGACATCGTTAAAGATCTATATCAAAAGAACGTGTTGGCTTTATATTGCATGTCGCATTTGACTATGAGAAAGCTCTTGTTCGTGTAAGTGGGTGCCTGCGTTATGTCACTGTTGAAACAAAAACAAGAACGTGTCTGATGATGCTGTAGCAGTCGCTTTGGCATGTTTTAAACGTAATCAAACCGGAAAATTTTTGCGTCGATATGTGACAATGGAATGAAACGATGGATCAACATTCACTTCACTCCGGAATCTTAAAACGATCGTCATTCTGAGTGGACTAGCAACAGGTGAACCTCGTCCAAAGCGCCCGTTAAGGGGCGGACAACAATCGGCCTGGAAAGGTTATGGCCTCGGTATTTTGGGATGTTGCGTGGTGTAATATTGCATCGGTACTATCTTGATGAAAGGATTATGAAAAGGGCCAACATGGAGAATAATAGATATAACCGTAGGGAGAAACAGCTACCTTAATAATCCCTCCACTAAATAGATGCCAAATTACATAGGAATCAAACAAACAACAAAACTAAACCACATACCCCAGATCAACAACCCTACTCAGCCGGGCCCCCACCAAATATCCCTACCTCGCCATCTCAAAACCCGCCAACCACCACCTAACAACAGTAATGCAATATTTATCTACGCGGTTATTGGAGCGTTTGACAGGTCCGAAAATTGCAAAGAACGACCCGCATAATTGCACAGACAAAAAATTTAGTTTCAATCAAGACAAACGCACCGTGGTCACAAGTCCATCAAAACAATGGGCAATAACTTACATGAATTGAACTTCGAATTGCTTCCCACATCCACCGTATTCGCCAGATTTGGCTCCCAGCGCCCTACTGGCTGTGTCGCAGCAGACCTGGAAAAAAAAAAAAAAAAATGCTCGCTCGTAGAAATTTTTTTGGTAAGAAAATTTTTTTTTTTTTGTTTTTTTTTTTTTTGTTTTCGCACGAATGAAGAGGTTATCGCCCTGAAAACCTGACTGAGGCTATTTTTGAGGCAAAAGATAAATCGTCTCTACAAAAGTGGTATTGAAATGTTAGAGCGGTGCGCTGGAATGATTGCGTTTGCTCTTCGATGGAGATTAACGATAGATGGAATAAAGCCTAAAATTTTTGAACCAAAAAACCGTGTTTTCTTTGGTTAGGCTCGGGGACTTCTTCAGCCCATTGTGTATTTGATGTATTGGTTTCCAACGTTTTTATAAATCTTTTTTTGTTGGCCTGTTTATCTAAGAAATAAGTCAAATTGAAACATATATAGCACAGATTTATTTATGGCTATTGACCATTGATGTGTTTAATTTTTCATTATTAAGTGAAATATATAAAGAATTTTACAATGTGTTGTATACTTTTTATCAGCAATGAATTTTATGGGCTTATACTAGCGCCGAAGTAAAATCTAAATATTAGAGGCATGCACATTTATAGTTTTTAGTTGGATATAAATATGAAGTGTTTAGGTGGGACAGGTACTTTGACTCGAAAGAGATTAGATTCTCCATTTCACAAGCATCATTGAACATATTCTACCGAAAAAAGCATGACTAAGTGCGTCCATCATGTAGTATTTAGGGAGTATTAGTATTAGAACAACAAACATTGAACTGTGATCGCTGGCACTTGAATTTGAATGCCGTATTGGAGGTAGAGTACAGAATACTATTCCTAAGTTTTTGGGGAACCTTTGTTAGGTATCTCTGTAACGGGACCGATACGCAGGCATATTTGCTCGTCACATAGCAAGATAATGTGTAGATGTTGGGTGGAATAGAATATCATGGCATGTCGGCTTTAACACTAGGCGAAAAGTTTTTGGTCTAGGCCATTTAAAACAGCATTTTTTTTGCAAAATTTCGACTTTGTTCATCAATATAGTTTTCCTTCAGGAGCGACACCAATAGCCAAGCTTTTTAAAACATTTCTATACCTTTCTTAGTAAGAAGAATTTGTCTTTGCCTTCACACATCGGCCTCAGAATTCGTGACGACATCTTCATTGGAGCCAAAGCTCTTTCCCGCAGCATTTTTTTGCGGCTGTGAGGGAATACGGTAGATGAGGAAGCACATTCCGAACTTCACTTCATGCAGTATATGTCATCGTAACCATTGACTTGTGAACACGGTGTATTGTATTGATGAACGATCATTTTTTTATGCTTATTTCTTTTTTATCTTGCTTATTTGGCCCTTATTTCTTTGCGTTTTCTGCCTTCACATACCCCCAATAACTTTATATACTATTCGCTATTGATGAGCATCCCCACCATATCGGGCAAAACCTCCCCCAGCCGATTGTTGATGTCTTTGGTCGCGTTTTGGCGGCGTTCACCGCAGCTGGTCCCTATCACACTGTGCCGATTTGATTCGGTGTGTGATAGTGGTGGATTTCCATATTTCATCCAATGTCACATACCGATATGCCAACAAATCTCGTTTTATAATTGCGCGTAACAGGTCCAAACAATCCTCAGATTAATAAAGTGCGTTGTTATTTTTTGGTTCCACCGTGAGCACAACACGGCCCCATTTCGACCAGAGCTTTTCCTCATTGGCCAAATTACATGCAAAATATGTCTAACACTTCTTTTAGAAATCTTTAGGGTTCAGCCTCTTTCACACAAATTTTCAACTTTAACGGTTGTCAAACAACAATTTATGGATATTATTTTATGTTTTTTCGGTGTAACCACCTCCATTATTGGCGTCCAAGCGTTCAGCATCATTTGAATTTGTACGGACCGCGTTTTAAATTCAGCAATACCAGTAAAATGAAGAGTGAATTTCCTTCGGGGAACGGAGGCCCCATAACACTTATAAAAGCATTGCTGTGTTGCTCAGAATTTTTTCCTCACCATCAAAAAAAAACAATGGTGTTTAATCAACACACAAAATTCAATTTTTCCAATTGTTTAGAAAATCTCAACAGTAGGTCACTTAAAACTACCTGTAACTTACAAAACTAATCGTCGGAAATGTCCTGCAAACTTTGATATAGGTATCGTATTGAAGCTAGGTATCTTCCTAAAAAAGAAAATCATATGGGAGTTTTTGATAAAGGGCGATATCAGTGTTGTCGACCAACAACTTATCAGCCAACGTGTTTAAAATAAATCTCTAAACACTATTCAATTATTGATGTGCCTGGTAATTTTGCTAATATAAAGTGGAAAGAAAAATTGAAACAGTATGATTTCTGACATATATCGTTGATGATTCAGAAGGTACCGGGAAAAAAAAATTGACACGATCAATAGAAGGGTATTATTACAAAATAGTTGAATTTTGTATTGAATCGGTCACCATCCCTCCTGGGGAGGCATTTTAATAACCCTTTTCTATATCCTAAGGGATATCGAGAGGATATCGTCATCTCCTTCAACGTTGTTCCGGTGCCGACACATACATTTTTATAGTTCACAGTACCTTTTTAGCAACACGTTAGAGCTGCCAAGGAACGTTTTTGCATTTCTTCTGCGAAACAACTACTGCCTATGTATGTGGTCAGCCAAGCATCTTTAAATAAATTAATACTAAGTATTTTTTTTTACAGGACCTGCCCAGGATTGAAACCCAGAGACCTTCTGCCAACACCACCGGACACTACTCATGGAAGCCACGGTCCGCCACTAGCTATTTAAAACAATCGAAAAAAACTAATGCTTCAATGCGAATGCGTGGGAAAAATATGGAAAAATAACTCTTTCCAGTACATCTAACGAGAAAAGTTATTTTGTAAGATGATGCACACCCAGTAAAGTTGCTAAAGCAAATTACTTCGAGGTTTAAGGAATTCACAAAATAAAATACTAGCTACACAAAAAAAATAACGACCAACAACAACAATTTTCTCTCTAAAGTTGGACTTTTTTCACACCCACTAATATTAAAGAATTGTCATTAAAAACAATTGCTTTACATTCAATGTAGTTTTCCATTCGGCCGATCGTGTAGACCGGCTGCAAATTGATCATTTTTTATATCACTGCTATAGAACTCTGTCGATTCAATGACTTAAAATGTATTTGTCTTTTGACATTTTACCTGCTTTTTTGGAAATCACTCCTCGTTTTGGATTAAAACTGTATTTTGATAGTTGCGTTAATAGATGGGGTAGGCGATTATGCCTGTTTTTGTGCCCTGCACCTCTTGGATCCATGAGCATAGTTCCGTTAAGAAGATTTAATAACTCTTTCCAAGCCTTTCATGTGGGGATTTATCGATTAAGATGTAGATTTTTGTCTTTTCCGAGCTAAAAGCCGTACAATCATATAGGAAGTGAATAGGGTTCTTCCTTTTCATAACAGAGTCTGCCATGTCGTGGGACCATAGTGGATACCCATGTTTTGTGAATGGTTTCTCAGGTGACCAGTGACCGGTGAGCAATCCCAACCACTGGTTTGGCTCTGGGGCTTTTGTTAAAAAAAGGGACGGCAGTGCGTTCCTCGTATATCTTTGACCAGATTTTGCGAGGCAACGATTTAGGTGTTCCTTGATATGATCATCCAGAAAGATTATCGTTTTTACACCGCTTTGGCTATACCTTACCGATAGTTTCTGGACCTTAGTATGGTTTGGTACCTCCGAGTCTTGCTAATTCGTCCTGCATTGTTTAGTTTACCCTCTTATCACCAAATGTCCAGAAGCCACAGCAGTTTAAACCTTTGTTCTAGTTCCTACAGGATAGTTTGAACATGTCACGTTTGTTTTCAATCGTGAGTTTAAGTTTTATAACAGCTAAGCCCGCAGCTACAGCGCCCTTTTTAGGGAGAAAGTTATTTAGGAGAGGAGGGGAGGAGTAAGAGCAGAGGGGGAGGGGGGGGGAGGTGAGAGTGGATAGTGAGGAAGGAAGAGGTTAATTTTTTTATAAGAGCCTGCATGATAGTTTGAAGAGAATTTATATTATCTCGGTTGCGTAATCTTGTCTAATATTCTCGTGCACACATGCTTGTTATTGCATGAATTTCTGCCTGCGGAATCTTATTGCGCTAGTCCCTAGTGGGACTGTAAATGTTCATTTAGTGCGTTTTCTGCATATATTCTAGCCCCCACTACGTTCGCCGAGTTATGCCCTCCATCCATTCTATTTAGAGAAATCAGACCCTTTGCCTTCCCCGTCGAGTTTTCCATCCCCATCCAAAAATTTTTGATTGCAGCAACATAATTCTATATGGTTTGTTCGAAATTATATGACCTCGTCCCTATAAATCAGTTAGCGCATACCAAGAGTTTGTCAACGATCTCGAACCTTTGCTTCTAGTTGAAGGCTAGCATTTAATATCGTCATGTTGTCACTATTTAGTGTGTATATTCGAACAAACTATAATTCTTCTGTTGTAGTTTATTAAGGTAGTTTACCGTGTTAGTTTGATTAGAAAATAATCAATGTGCGTTTTGGTTTAAATAACGGCGAGTTATTAGATATAGTCGACATATTTTGTGATTGACCTAAAGAGGTTACCACGTAAATGGGACGAATGAGACTCTAGAAAAATTTTATAGAGAAACACTTTATATTAACTTAAGTGAAAACAAGATAACAAAAATAATTACTTGCGCTACGTGAAGAAAAAATTTGGCACAAAAAATAGGTGTGGAATGAATATTCGATATTTTATTAGCAAAGTTTGAAAATGAGTTAAAAGCATAATCGTAATGTGATATTTTCATACCAACTATTGTAACTGGTATAGACATTTTATTTGAAATTGGTAAGCATTACAAGACAAGTCTTCCATCTTAAAAAAACTGTCTTTTTAAAACTCTATTTTATCAATGATTTAGAACTCGTGCAGTCAGTAGGATTTGCTAAACGACGTTGTCTTGCATCGGGAAATTTAGTTCGTTTCTGCCAATTCCCTGAAAGAGTCCTAGAAAGGACGTGCGATCGCCGCAGACCCAGCATAGATTAGGTGTGGTGAAAGTGTACGAAAATCTGTGACAATGGAATCTGGTGGAAGACATGCATCACTGAAACCATTAAGTTAGACAATCAAGTAAGTTTAAAGAGGCTCAGCAATACAAAACAACTAATTCGAGAAATTTTGGAGTTTCAGTAGTTTAGGAGAAAATAGGTCATGGAAAACGCTTTAAAGTCAAAAACCAATTACGCGTAGATGTGTAACATGACATACGTTGTAAATAGAATATATTTATCCTGAATTTAAAGTAATAGCTCATTAATATATACTTTGCGCATAATTCTGTTTTCAAATTAGTCTTTCTCAAGAAAGCATCTACATATTCTAAATTATGTTCTTTTTAACCTATGTTTAGGATATGGACTGAATTAAACTTGCTAGTTGATAATGTAAACAATCCATAAGATAATAAAATATCAACAATGTGTAAATTCGATCTAAACAAATGGGGGGGGTGGTACGTTGAAGCTGGAATTAACGATAGCCATCCAAAAAGTGCCGATTAAAAATTATGATGAATATACTTCTCCTTTTTTCTCAACCCATGTTTGTTCCCTCTGAACGTAGGGTCTTTTCTAAACCCTTCCATGCTTCCCTGGTCCTTGCTTGCCCGCTTCTATTATTATATATCGATCTGGTCGTTTCTGTGGAGCCCCTAGCCTCTTTCTGTATCTCTGGGGGAATCTATATCTGTGATCTGGTGTAGCCTTTTGTCTCCGTGAGAATTAGCCACATGGACTTGCATCGTCACTTCATTGTTTGCTCCTCTAGAGTTATGTCATTTGACTGTGGTTTGCTCCCTTATCGTTATGAATTCTATACCAAGCTTTATGCTTCTCATAGCTCTCTGTGAAGGGAGCTTATTTAACCAATTGCGTTAGTGCGGCACAACGTTTCGAGTCCGTATGTGCTGACAGGTCAGGATACAGGTACCTATTATTAGGAGTATAGTTTTTAGGTTTATGTGGTATTAGCAGTACTTTTTTACACATAAGCCTAGTTATCCAAAAGCTGTTCGTGCAGAGTGCCTATTTAACTTGATAAATTTCGCATGCTGGTTTCTTCCTTCCGATCTTAGTAGTGTGCTCTAAGAAGATTTACTCGTCTGAGCGTTCTATAGCATTCGTTTCTATCGTTCGTTCTTAAGGGCTCGATAATCTTCGTTTCTTTAACCACCATTCATTTTAAGACCTATCCTTGCAGTTACATCATAACATATACTACAATATTTCTGTTGGTCATTTCGAAGTTGTTAGTTATAACATATATGTTGTCTGCAAACCTAAGGTGACTCAGTCTGACTCCGGGCCGTCGAGTGTTGATGCCCTTCGCATCCCCAATTTAAACTCCTTAAAGGTGTTTTCAAGGGTCAACAATTTAGGTAAGATAGTTATCTCCTTGTCACATTCATCATTGTTTAATGGTAAGTTGGTCAGTGATAGTTCGTTCGTTCATTTTAATTCCGTATAGTGTTCTATTCTAGGTGTCTTGATATTTTTTATATATCTGGAAATCTATTTTTGCATTTGACCAGCGGATTTTAGAATGACCAGGTTTCAACAGTATCAAATGCCTTGTATGAAAAATCAATTGATGGACCAAATGTATTCTATATTAGAACACGTACTACAACCAGGAATCTATGTTATATACTTCAGTTTAATTCAATGTGCGAAATATGAACGAAAAGACCATACATTCTGCGAAATTACCAAAAGCTTCGTAATGCAAATACACAGATCATTCATTAAACAATAATTTAAACACTCAAACCCACAAAAACAAATTTTCCAACATTTGTTATTCGATTTAGCTACTAAAGTAAAGGAGAATAAAGTTAGTCCCGAAGGAATTTTGGGTATAATAATTTTTTCAGAGTTGTGCTATTTTTCCGACAACGAGACAGTATGTAGATTAAAAATGATTAAGGTGGGTTGCCTGGGGAATATCAATGTAATGGGCTAAATTGCTTTTATTGAGGGTTGTGTTTTGACACAGTAATTGTGTCGGGAAAGCCGTTTATAATGTTATTTTAAAAAGTTATTCTAAAATCGTTGTTCTTGATATTAAAAGTTTTACTTTTCTCACTTAGGGGAAATATCGAATTTGTGAATAAACTTAGTTTTGGGTTCATCATATTTTACAGTTCCTAAATCATAATAATTCTATATTCCATCATTTCAATCTGTCTGCTGCCTATCTAACTGTCTTTCTGTAACGACAGGCAGGTCTAAACTGAGACATCATATTTCAAATCTGGTACATATACATATATAACCACTTAATATCGGAATGTAATTCAGAGTTTTTGAGAGATCATTGGCTATGAAATAGCAATACGTCGAAAAGAGTAGGCGTCTGATACTGAGTCATTTTTCGTACCAATATGAGATTTTTCCTTGATGTCTTTAATGTGATCATAAATAAATTTTACAAATACTTATTGTACAGGGTGAGGTCAACGACAGAGTTAAGTTCATTATCTCAATTTGTATAGGAGAATGACGAAAAAATCTTAAATACAATAGTTTTAAGGTGCACAGTTTAAAATTATTTTTGAGTATACTGGGGGTGGTACTTCAAAAAAGTGTGGCCGATATAACCACATGTTTTTTTTTTTTTAAATAGAACATCCTATTTTCTAAATTTATTTTTAAATTCTGCCGTAAAATTTTTATAACTTCTTATTAATGATATTATTACCTAAACCTAGTAGTTATTTTTTAATTTTTTTAAGAAAATACTCGTTTTTAGTTTTGTAAAAAATAGCGGGCCCCCAAATTTGTTTTGAAGGAGATGAGTAATTAAATGGGTCGAGGCGTTCTATCGAGATATATGTAACGAATTTGAATCGAAGTAAGGGTGTTCACAATAAATTTATGTTTTCAACTATTATACCTGACCATCTCAAATTTTTTAATGGCACACCTATATACTATTATTTTTCTAAAAGATTTTACAAACCTCCAAACTTTTATTAAGTAGGTATTAACCTATTTCTATAGTTTCGATTTATCTTGAATTGATACCCTTGTTTTTATACATACGCTATAACATCCTAGTTGCCAAGACAAACACGAATGTAATGCATTGACAAAATCTTGACATATCTTTTAAGCAAGTAAAAAAAAGTTTAATTTCTTTGTTAGTAAGTGACGTATATCAGGGTTAATAGTTATGGATTTTCCTAAAATGAATTTAATTGATATGGGGTTATACATACTGGGCGTGGCGGGAAAAAAATTGTCATTTTGGCAGTAAGGCTTTACGGAGCGATTTACCCTAAATAGACGTATTATCATTTAGAAAATCTTTTCAGTGCTTAATGCACCGTTTTGATGGTAGTGTGTAGCGTAGAGTATACGAAACTGGCAAGTAGTAAACCAGAATGCTACCATGAGGAGAATCCCTACGGAGTGGATAAAGAAATGGAGATTTTACTTCCTGCTGAAGATAATCTTCAAGTCAGCCGTTCAACTACACTGACTAGCCTGAACTTATCTGACACATAACCAATCTACGGCTACTCGCAACGCGAGAAAATACAAGATCATACCCTTTCATATGGAAACTGAGACCAAGAACTTCAAGACCGTGATTTTGAACGACGAGTCAACTTTTTGTACCACCATGAATAGAAAGCAATAGAGGCGAATCCAAATTTTTTATCCATACTAGTGTTTTCTGATGATGCTACTTTTCGCAGTAATGGAGCAGTTAACCGCCATAACATGCATTATTAATCAACAGTTAATCTATTTTGGGTCCGGGAAGTTCAAAACCAAAACTAATGGTCGCTTAATGTTAATGGCGCGGACTATTAAATCTTCGAGTTTTTTTAATTATTGGTCCAAATTATTTTCGCGAACCGTTTACTAGCGGTCTAGATATCTAAAATTTATTGCAAAAAGGAAATTACCCCCAGCTTCTTGAAGAAGTTGATTAACTTTGAAAGGGAACAAAATATGATTTCAACAAGAACGGGTCAGCTCCTGCTTTATAACCACCGGAAGTTCGGAAATATTTAAACTATCCGTTACCCCCACAAAAAGATAGATGTGTAGGGATGGATTTCCGTATTCCCTCGTTCATGTGACTTAACACCTTTTAGACTTCTTTTCTGGGCTATATAAACGATCGTGTTTATGTGAATCCCCTTACAATTCCCCAGTAGATATTGAAAAATAGGATACGGGATGGCTGCAGGACATAACGCCCTTTATGCCTTAAAGAAGAAAGTTGAAGGAAAATATAGTAAAAACGTATGTTGTATTAATGTAGACGGGTATATTTTGTAAACATTTATTACATCATAATTAATTAATCTTAGATAAGTTAAAACTATATTAAAAATTATTATTAACTAATTTGTTTCTATGTTTTTCACAAATAGCTAATTGTATTAAAAACAATGGTTTAAAAAATTGAGAAATTCAAAATAAATCGAAACATAATAGAAATAAGTATATGACATACTTAATAAAAGTTGGAGGGTTTTTGTTAAAATGATATCAAAAAAAAAATAATATACAGGGTGGCCCTTTAAAAAAAAATTGGAGATTTATCAATTTAAAGTAGTCGAAATGTAAAAAATTTAGCATCTAATTCAAATTTCTTATACATATATCTTTTTTCATCTCTACCAAACGCACGCACCAATTATTGAGTATTCTACCTTCAGACAACAATGGCGTACTGGCAATTTTTTTACAAAACTGAAAATCTAGTATTTTTTTTTTTAAATTGGAACTCATAGAGCAACTACAAGGTTTAGGTATATATAAACATTATTTAATAAAACTAAATTTACGCAGAATTTAAAAATAAATTGGAAGAAAATAGGATAGTTCTATTTAAAACAACATGTTAGATTGCCACAACCCTTTTTTTGAAGTAACCCTGTAGACTCAAAAAATAAATTTTTAAACTGTGCTCCTTAACATTCCCTAACTATTGTATGATAACATTTTTTCGTCATTTCCCGAAAACAATGAGATAATAAACTTTTATTTTCTTCTACGTTGACTCACCCTGTACATTTTACAATGAGGCGAAAGGAAGTACAGGAATAGTCATTATGTAACGTACTACGCCCAGTTCAGGGGGGGGGGGGGGGGGGGGGGGGGGGGTTTTGGTGGTGTTGAGGAACTCTAAAAATGCGTATTGTTCATTTTCGTGTTTATTAATGTTCAAAAATATGTATGGAAGCTAATGAAAGTGGCGTGAGTGGGGATTAGAGAAATGGCTTTGTATATCATAATGTTATCCGTCTTTTTTCAGAGATCAAGTTACTTTTAATTCTGTACTAGTGCATAAATACTGTTTTTTTCCTTCCATGTTTAGGGTTTACGCTTCCAAACATACGTTTTCGTTTGTTGGGTTCTATTCAGAAGAGAACTGTTTATCCTGATTGGAGACCGCGAACTCACAAGTATCCTTGAGGCCCTTGAACATCGCGAAACTTGTTGGCGACTTGAGTTATTCTACAAGTTCTTTCATGAAAAGTGTAGGGTAGAGTAGTCTACTTTATTCCGCTCCCAGAGAGATGTGTGCTGAGAATACAAGTCGCGGTAATACTTCACATGGAAGTTTTTAGCTTGTCTCTCGTAGTACCACCCTTTTCAAGAATTCTTTTATATGGAGAAGCTCATCACTTTAGAGTGAGTTGCCCAGGACTGTAATTCCCTCAGAGTATAATTTACAGCGATTCAGTCTAACATGAATCACTTTATTCGCACACGTGTTGTTTTCTTGATTCCTTTTGGGATTTCTCTGCAAAACGTTTGCTATGCTTATAAAAAAAAGAACGTGTACATTAAAAATTCTTCCTCATATGTTTTTTTGGCTTTTTTCACAAATAAAAGAATTTGTTGTGGCTAATTTTACTTAAAGCCATTTCGACTTTCTGTGAACAGAATTAGATTATAATTATAGTTGACTTTTTGAATTATAAGAACAAAATTTCTTCTTTATGTACCTGGTTATTCTTTATGTTATAAATCATATAATTTTAGTGACGTTTTGTCTATAGTTTTGAGCTTCATCCAAAATTTAAATATTTATTTATTATTAATATATTTAGATTATTTTGAATATATC
>CM032449.1:47215861-47233361 GCA_019049505.1 Pachyrhynchus sulphureomaculatus
TTGTCCATCCCGCCGCAGTAGAGGCTTCGTCAATTTTTTTTGAGAGCCAAGTCGAGTACGAGAGTTCTTCAACGTGAAGCCGTAGTGGGCTTTGTTTTTTAACACGAAGTAGCCGTTGTAGGCTCTTCTCGTCATGAAGCAGTACCGATAAATTAGTGATGGAATGTGTGAAAGCGGTTTTAAGTGTTCAATTTAAGGCCTAAAAGCCCGTAGGAAAACCGTAAGTCACCAAAATATACATCAGTAGACTTATTTCCCGCAGATAAGTGATTTAACATCGAATTGAACTGATAAATCGTGAAGTGAACGTCACGAATTTTCAATATCGGGTGTAGCAAAATTTTAAAAGTAAAATATCTGATTTTAGAACTCTATTTAGTAATAACTACCTTTTTGGCTAAAGTTTTTGTAATTACTAAAACTGCAAGAGTTAGAACTTTTAATTTAAATCATTAATAAATTTCTCTTTGTTGATTAAAGCTAGTGTTTCACTGTACACTATCTTACTTTTCAGGATAAAAGGGTTGTACCAGACAAATTCTTTTCTTAACAACTGCATAACACTTCAGTATTTTTTCATTTTGTTAGCTGAAGTTAGATCATTTCTATTTTAAAATGAATGGTGCCCAAAAATTAGTACAACCAAAATTTTTTTAACAACGATAGAAACTAATTCCAAAAAGACGTACAAAAATTATCTCTTACCCATATTACTCTACCAAGAAAAACTGAGCTAGTGTATGTTTAATTTCTTTAGTTCTTTTAAAATCAGTATTCACTCAATCCATTCTCAGAAATTAAAACGGGGCTGTAAAAGGTGCGCCTCAAGGTGCGGGCGAAGTGAAAATTGACACCCCACAAATTGACGCTGTCAATTCGGGGCAAAGTGCACACGTTACAATATATATATATATATATATATATATATATATATATATATATATATATATATATAGACATTTACATCTACAAAAATATATAATCTTGATGAGAGTGGATTTCCCACCGTTCAGAAAAAAAAAAACGCCAAAAATCTTAGGATTAAAAGCAAAGAAACAAATCAGCGCAACCACAAGTAGAGAAAGAGGAGGTAATACGACAGCCTTGTACTGTGCCAGTGTGGTGGGACAGTTTATGCCACCAATGCTTATATTAAAGAGAATGAGACAAAATCATGAATTGGGGAATGGCAGATCTTCTGAGAGTGTTGTCACCACTTCAGACACTTGCCAATTAACTCAAACTTATTTGTAGAACGGATAAAACATTTTATAATGTTGTAAATACAATGCAGTGGAAGAACCTGGAAGCATTAAACATAGCAAAGGTTAATGAGATAATATTGTTACAAATGCCACCCTATATCTACATATATATGTATACGGATGGTGGAATGTACTACATTAAAATTCCGGGTTTCAATCTGTTCGTCTAACAAAGAATTTGCACGACGTTTCGCCAAAATCTCATTTGGCATTTTCAAGTGCTCTTGGTGCTGCTGCTGCCGGTCGAACTTAGCTTCAACTTCGTTACTACGAAGGACTCTATATATTAATATAATTTTTTAACTATTCGAGAAAACCCAATTCTAAAACCTGTAACAAGTTCTACGTCTTATCCATAGTTTAAATATTCAAAATGTTGACAATTTACGTCTCAGCATAAATTGTTGAAATTCGTGAAGGACATTTTTCATATACAGTGAAGTAATCGAATCAATATTTTATGTAGCAATATAATAGAATAGTAATAACTATTTGTAGTTCTCTTTGCTTTAGAGCTTCACTTAAAAGACCATCTTGTTAATTAAACTAAAATAGCTATTATGAAAATAGAAAATCTTGAGCCTACTTTGAAAAATGAAAGCAAGCTATTCAGCAGACACTTCAAGGACACCTACTCTATTATTATATGGTCACTATTTAATTTCTCATTATAGAAGTATGGTGTCCAAAAAAACCAATGTGATCAAAATTTCTTTCCAGTTATTTGAACTTCTTCTTAAAGTTCCATATAGATTCCTCCATTGGAGTCTTCTGTTATTCTATTATATTCTTCTACTTATTGCAGCTTCTTGCGGAGATTGAAAGTCCTAGATTCTCCTTCATTGACGGATTATTAAGTTTTCCTGCTGCAAATAAAGTTCGCTCCAGGTTACTATTTTCATTTTTTTATCTAGTCGGAGCTGGGGGATTGGTCTCACCTCCTGATTATTCAAAATCTGTCAAGGAATGAAGGCCATTTGTTTCTGTTTCTTCAACATGATAAGAATAAAATCAGATGGATATCCTGGGGAAGTTAGTGCGGTGGTTTCTCTCTTGTCTTTTGCTTGGTAGTAACACAGCCTTTAAAACTGTTACTGTCATACGTGTGGTACTCCAGTTTACAACCTTGGAGTCGGTGGTGGTAAACCTTGCTGCTGTTTCCCTGTTCCACTTTGATCCGTCCTGGTATTTTATTTTCCCAGCATCACCCATATCTGAGAGATTTCCCTTATACTCCATCTGAGGAGGCGTCGGATGGAGGACTAGCAATCCCACACGGTATTTGAAATCAGTAGCTGCAAAATAATCTCCAACATAATTACAGTGAAACACAAGAACATCGAAATCACATGACGTTTTTACTTCGTTAACAAACATGGTTAGGCAGGTGTTCTATATGTTGCTTTTAATGTAAAAACGAGTGAGATTTATGCAGTAATGTGTAAAATCGTTTTTTAAACCTATAACTTTCAAGGTGAACGCGAAATAGATTTTTGTCTCACCCTGCATATAACAAAAGCGATTACTTGATATTATACAGTTGGCTCGGTTCTTTTGTTAGTAAGGTTGGGGTATGTATACAATATTTTAGGAAATTGAAAGTCTGAGAGAACGATATTTCTCTTAAATTCCTTGCAAGATTTTGTAACCAAGCTGTGGCTAAGGGACACGCGAACAGTCTACCTGCGCCAAATAACAATGGCTCCTAAAGTTCAAACGTACGGATTTCTTTGTTTGTTTCAAAATATTGAACATTACAAGAGGCGAAAGGTAAAAATCATAAAAGTTATATCTTGCAAACGGTTTGTTTGCTGTTATTCAATAAACTTTATTCTCCAATTCTTACTTTTGAGTTCTATACTCCTACTGTACACGAGGTAGCTAAACTTATAGCATCTTGAATTTCAAAAAAGGACAAATAAATTAATAAAAATATAGAATGTAATACCTAAAATGTATTTTGTCATCTGAACTCCTAGTCATCGTGACTTTCGTTTCAGTAGAGTACAATATTCGGGCTATCGCCTTTAAACTTCCAACTAAAAGATGTGCGACTGCAGGTCGCTCAGTCGTGAATTCCAAAAGTAAATTGAAATCGTCTAAAGCATTGCATACAAAGGCCGCCTCGGTCTCAGGATGGTCTACTGAAAAAGAAAAATAGTAATAAATAAAATAAAATTAAACGCAATCTGAAGTTATGCTAAAAAGGTACGGCATATAGATCTATTAGTGTATGAATAAAACAGTGGACTATTTGTCCAAAACAAACTAACTAACTAATTTAGTAGAAAATTAAATAAGGGCCAAACCTAATTGTTCAATTTATTTGTTTCGACCGAGAGTAGTGGCCGCTGCCGCTTAAACATTTTCAGTAGTATCGTATCGCTTTCCTTTCACTCGAAAATGAAATCAAGAGAACAGGAAGAAGTCATAGGATGTAAAATTAGGTGAATGTGACAAGTGATCTAAGAGATAACCATAGTTTTTGCTGAAAATTTGTCTCACGACGTACAAATGAACTATGTTCCATCACCAGTAATAATCATCACCAATAATAATAAGTAAGTTGCCGAACCCGACATAGTCATGTCGGGGCACTCTATTCCTCTAGCATCGCTCCCATGTTTGGGGCTCCGCTCCCAATGCATGCATTTGTTGGATTCTGTTCAAAGAAGAGCTGTTCGTCTGATTGGAGACTCGGAACTGACCGGCGGCCTTGATTCGCTGGAACATCGAAGAACAGTTGGCGACTTTAGTTTATTCTACAAGTATTTTCGTGGAAAGCGGTGCATGTTAGAAATACACGTCGCGCTAATACTCCACATCCGTATGAGGTTCAGCTTATTACTCCTCGTACAACGCTTTTCAAGCAGTCTTTTATGTGGAGAACATCATCCCTTTGGAATAATTTACCCAGGGCTGTGTTTCCCACTGAATAAAATTTACAGCGATTCAAGAACAACATGAATCGCTTTTTTCGCACACATGCCGCTCCTGGGGCCCTTTTGGGGACTTTCTTGTAGCACGTGTGCTAGACCCATACAAAAAACATTTTTAAGGATGTTTGATTCCCGTAGGAATGGATGATTTCGTGTATTCTCGTGCTTTTGAACGTAAACTTGACACAATCCAACAATTAGATAGTCGGTCTAAATAGTTGTGATATCCCTTTTAGGACTACGAAAAATCGAACACAGTTACATTACTAGTACACTCGAATACGAAGTTAATACATTTTTTAAAGCATTGTAAGCTATATATTTAGGATAGTGTTTCCACAAATGTAAATGGTATCTCTGAATCTTAAACTCATATTTCCGTTTATGAAAACAGCACTGTCACTCTTACTATTATAACGAGGTACGAATCGAATAATCGCCATAAAACAACTGGTATCAAAGAATATAACAGTTGGTGACGCTAGGTTATAGTATTTTCGAAACATTCTTTTTTTTTCGAGGTAAGGTGTACATGTGTGACAAGATGTAAACTTATTTTCTTACAGAAGCTGTTGAATAAAATTAAGTTTTGTAAGTTTGAAGTATAATGCCAAATAAGTATTTAGCAAAAAATTTTTAATCAATTTTCAAAATTCGTTTTATTTTTCTTTGCTGAATGGAAAGAATGGTGTTCGTGGAAAAATTCTGTACCGAGAGTTTTACATTTCTTCACGTTTTACGGTTACTAGATCACAAAAAAACATAATCCATCATTTTCATAGATCTGTCTGCCATTTTCATAGGTCTATTGATATTTTGGCACGATAACGCTCGAACGAAATGAGAAATCAATTTGAAACTTAGTGCATATACAATACTTATGAAAGGTTGAATCATAGTTTTGAGCTATGTCCCTTAAGGCGAAGGGGACGAAAGGGATAGGGGTCGATAAAATCTCGTATGGTTTTAATAGTTATATGGTAATTTTTCCTGTTTTTATTGTCGAGATTATAAACAAATTGATTAATATATATATTATATATATATATATATAATTTATATATATATATATATATATATATATATATAAATATATATATATATATATATATATATATATATATATATATATATATATATATATATAGTGAACTATAAAAGGGGTCAAAAAGGTAAGTGAGGAGATTAGAGGGGTTGTTTCCTATAGAGAGCGTTGGACGTTTCTTTTAAGGTTTTTGAAGTTGAAGAATTCAAATGTCAGGTTCGGGATCATGAAATTTGTATGGTTTTAATAGTTTTTTGGGTAATATAATGATAAATTTTAAGCATATTATTTATAGTTGGAGTTAATGGAGTAGGATGGCCATTTTTTAAGGTTCTTGCACTGTAGGAATATGAAAATTTAGTAAGGCAAGGAGGTAAAAGAGATAAACGAATCTTGTAGCTGAGTTTCAATAGTATTATGAGAATTTTTCCAGGTTTTTTTTTGAATGGGAATAGAAAAAGAGAGGTAGAATAGTGACTTTGTATTTGTTTTATTATAGGTGTTTTTTGGAGATTTTTTCAGTCCAGACATCGAAATATTACTTTTTTCATTATTGAACGAGAGTTCAAGGGGTGAGGGTCACTGTATTCTTTCAATAGCTTATGAGAATTTTTCCTGCTTTTTGACTGAGATATTTAATATAAGATAATTTTTCTATATTGAAATATTTACGGGGTGAACGGATGAGATAGGCGGCTCGCGTGATTGTCGGTATGACCTAATATAACTTCCATTTCATTGTTCCTGTTTTTCCACTATTTCCTATTTAAATAGAAATAGTAAAATAGAAAGGATTAAGATCTGATTACAGAACAATCTAAAAAAATGTTGAGTTGGTTTTGAAATATAAACTGTTAAGTCGGCTGAAATTTACTAATGGAACGGCTGGTAAATTATTGTATTTACTTTTCTTGCTAACGGGAAATATTGTAATAGTGAAAAAATTGCCCTCTCAAATTTTTCTTTTCTTCAGATTTTAGGATTTTTAAATAACGAAAAATATATTTTTTAATTCCTACCTTTTTAACAAATAATATTAAATATGATGAAAACAATAATGCAGCCTCACATTGCAAGAAAGTTTTATTTTTATTTACATATTAATCATACCTGATAATTTTTTAAACATTAATTTTTTTTTTGTATTGTTCAAACAAGGTAAGTTTCTAATTGGTATACATACATATTACAATATCCATATTTTGCATAGATATTTTGAGTAGAGTATAAAAGTGGAAAAAAAGCTGGATGAGGAGATTAGATGAGTTGTCTTCTATATATAGCGTTATATGGTATGTCTTTTTCAAGGTTTTAGGTTGTATTTTCATTATTTTCAATTTTAATCCAACAAGGGGGTGTAGGAGGTGAGGGTTGTTAAAGATTGTCTAGTGTCAGTATTTTGATAAATTTTACAGATTTTTTTAAATGATGAATTAGACAAGTTCTAAGCTATTATTTATAATAAAATAAATAAGATGATAATAGAGTGGGGTTTGAAGTTAAAGGCATTGCTTCATATATATCGTGATTTTTTTTTTAGGTTTTTTTAGACTGTAGGAATGATAAAATTACGTGAATTATTGCAAATTAGTAGAAAAAGAGGATAAAAGAATAACTTAAAAAAATATATTTGGACTATGTCGTCTGTTGCGCAAAAAGGTCCAAAATGTATAAAAATAATTCTTGCAATACTGAGATATACTCTGTATGTGTATTTTTAGGGTAAAAATTCGTTTACATGTAATCACCTTCCGATTTTAAAATTTCATTTAGATTCTCAGGAGTGATATGAAATGGAATAAAAGGACGACGATTCAAATAAAATGCAGGTAAATTTTGGTTTCATCCTCTGCACTTAAAAAATATATTATACTTTATTTCCGTATTTCTCATGCATAAACTAATAATTTCTGAAAATAATATTCCTATGATTTAGTCACACGCCTTATCCAGACAATAAGACAAAAACCGGCCAAGTGCAAGTCAGACTTGCGCAATTCGTGTTTCGTACAGTGATTGCTTTTAAAATAAAAAAAATTGTTACCCTAAATGAGTTTTCAACAAAGTTTGTTAAAAAAACTAATGACCATGAATGTTTTTTTTTATTTTTTTTATATACCATATAAATTATCAGAGGTAATGCAGTCGTGATAATTTTCGTTCAATCTACACCTTGTTAAGAATAACATAATATTTTCAAAAATTTTTGATCAGTACTTTTCGAGATCAGGGGAAGGGCGATTTTTGGCAATTTTTCAGAAATCGTACAAAGAACTAGTGTATTTACAAGCTTTCATTTGACATCCCACTCGATGACCTGGTAATATATTTTTTTCACTTCCGATTTCACTCTCCAAGGCTAACCCCTTAAGTCCAAATTTAACTTCCAAGGCTACACGGCTCTGATGGGCCATCAATTTCTATATGCTTTATTTTACAAGCACCATTTTTACAACAGTATAATTATTATTCGTGTTATATTTGCTTGAAATGAGATATGCTGTAGAGTTCACCAATAAACTGTATACCTAATTATTCTAATTCTAAAATAAATTAAGGTTCTGAAAATAATTGAACAGGATAGCAGGATACGTTTCTTTGACAAATTGTCTGCCCAATGGCATTAACGATAAAATTGTAGAAAAAAAACATATATTGTATAGTTTTATTTTGTTCGTACTTATTTCATGATTCTGTTATATTTATTTCAAAGGGTAACTGTATTAATTTACTTATTTCAAAGTGTTTTTTTTTTTTAAAGAGGAAATAAGAAACCTACGAGTTCGATGCAGCGGTGGTAGACAATTTGATTTTATTTTGTTCGTACTTATTTTATGATTCTGTTGTATTTATTTCAAAGGGCCGGTGAATATTATTATTTTTCAGTCAATATATTCGCGGTTACCAAGCAAGTACGGAACAATCCTGGTATTTTTCAAAAAGGTGGTGACGAAAGTCTGTCTAGTAATAGTATATTAACTGTATTAAATTACTTATTTCAAAGTGTTTTTTTTTTTAAAGAGGAAATAAGAACCAACAAGTGCGATGCAGCGGTGGTAGATAATTTCTTCTATTACACAACTCTACAAAAAAATTTTTTGTTTTTGTCCTAAAATTTATTTTATGATTTTTCTATTCATTATGCTCCAAAATAAAGAAAAAGTACCCATATTCCATATAAAGTTTGCTTTTGTGGTAGTTATGATAATAATACATTTTTTTGAGTTATCGTACAAATATTAAATAGTTCTGGTATGTTTAAAAATACCGCGAAAAAATAAACGGGTCGTAACTTTCACACAGTATCTACAGATGTTACTTAAGTGATAAAAACAATTGTCTGTTTAACTTAAAGAGGTTAAAACGTCGTCGAGAAAGTGTAAATATGATCCTGATGCATTTTGTTATATATGTGGTATATTTATTAAAGTACGCGATATAAAATTTTATTTAAATGCATGTGAAAAGCTTTGTGAAGCCTACAAACCCTATTTCAACTGCCCTGTTCGGAAACTAGGCAAGCCCTGGGCCCCACATGTTGCTTGTAGTAATTGCAAAAGATGTTTAGAAGGTAAACAATTTTTAGTAAAAAAAAATATAAATATGTTTATGTTTATCTTTATTTATTTTAGGTTGGTATCGAGGTGAGAAACGGAGTATGAAATTCGCAGTACCGAGAATTTGCGAGAGCCAAGAGACGACGTTAATAACTGTTATTTTTTCGTAGTAAATCCAGCTGGGAAAAAGACGTAGAGGCAAAAATGCGAAACCCATCGAATATCCTGACCTTGCTTCATCTTCTGCTCCAATCCCACATAGCCCAAAACTTCCAGTACCTGAACCTCCTAAAAAATTGTTCACATAAAAATATTGAAGATGAAGAATTTGTACTGTCACAGGAACCACCGAAACTCCATTTTCTTACCTCTTTTACTTTTATGACTTAATAAGAGATTTGAATTTGCCGAAGAGTAAGGCAGAGCTTTTGGGTTCTCGTTTGAAGCAATGGAATTTGCTTATTGATGTCAAAATAACAGATCAACGAAGTCGGCATGAGACATTTGCTACGTTCTTCATCAAAGAAGATGGACTTTGTTATTGTAACGATATAAGAGGTTTGTTTGAAGCAATTGGGACACCCTGTGTTCCCAGTGAATGGCGTTTATTTATTGACAGCTCGACGAAAAGCTTGAAAGCCGTTTTATTACATAATGGAAATAAATTTCCATCTCTTCCAGTCGCTCATTCTGTACATCTAAAAGAAAACTATGAAAGTGTTAAAATTTTACTTGAAGCTTTAAAATATCAAGAGTATAAGTGGCAGTTCATTGGAGATTTTAAGATGGTAGGATTTTTAATGGGACTGCAGGGTGGATATACAAAATATCCGTGTTATCTCTGTTTGTGGGATAGTAGAGCGGATGCTCAACACTATGTTCAATGGTCATGGCCACTAAGAACGGAATTTTGTGTTGGAAAATAAAAAGTTAAATGTGAACCTATTGCTGAACCTGAAAATGTATTAATGCCGCCTTTACATATCAAGTTAGGGCTTATGAAACAATTCGTAAAAAAGCTAAATGAAAAATCTGAAGCTTTTACATTTTTAAAAAGTTTTCCAAAGTTGTCAGAAGCAAAGGTTAAAGCTGGAATTTTTGTTGATCCACAAATTAAAAAAAAAATTTGCCAGTGAAGAATTTCCAAAATTACTTACTAGTGCTCAAAAAAAATGTTGGAATAGTTTTTAAAGCAGTAGTCTCTGGATTTTTAGGGAATAACAAAGTTGAAAATTACCAAGAGCTAGTTGAAAACATGTTAGAAAACTTTAAAACCATGGGTTGCAGAATGTCTCTAAAAGTACATATGGTGCATGCTCATTTAGATAAATTTGAAAACAACACGGGGGCGTACACAGAAGAACAAGGAGAATGTTTTCATCAAGATATTATGAACTTCGAACAACGTTATCAGGGCCAATACAACGAAAATATGATGGGGGATTACATTTGGGGTTTAGTACTTATGAACATGAAAGAAAAAGTAATAGGGTTCACTTTTAAACTTTTTTCCACTATTTTGTAATTTGATATGATAGTAAACGTTGATAAAAATCATATATAAATATATTTGTTTCGATTTATCAATAAATAAAAATTGAAACTATGGATTTTCTAAAATACTGTTCAACCGTTCTCCTGGATACAAAAACAAACTTTTTCAGGCCATATATATTTTTTTCGTCTAACTGTCGATAAATCTATCGAAATTTCACACCCTCTTATCAAAGTTAAAATTCATGTTGCCCTGTGTTATTCATAATGTTTAAAAATGATTCTAGAGTGAACAAACACAGTTATGCCACGTTGTCAAATATAGTAAAATATTTGACTATGTACCCTATATTTATATACGACTTTTTGAATCTAAATAATCATTTAAGTGACAAAATATTTATTGTCCTTTGTTTTTCACCCCAATAAAATGATCGGAATACGCACCGAAATTGTGTACATTATACAGGCCGACGAAATTGCAGGAAACTCCAGACCCGGAGATTAGAGTATACTTTTCCGAAGGTTTTTAGTGCGCTCAATCAGAATTGCTCCATCACATCAGGCTTTCCAGATATTCTAACCTAAAGATGCAAAAAACACGGTTTTTCGCTATATTCGGGATTATATTACATCGCGAATTAGTTTTTCTCCACAAAACTCGTTATGGCATATGAAAGTACTACTCTTCCCCATCAAAATGCATTTGAATTTTTCAAATATCTTCTTTCTTCTCGGAGAAACTGTCTTTCTAGTAGTAACAGTGTTTATTTGTTATCAAACCATGTGTGATCCCATTTTAATGTGCCAGGCTTCTTAATTTTTTTATGTCAACTTTTAGTAAAAAAAGTTTCAGACAAAAGGATTTTGAAGGGGCAATAAAATAATATGTGGCCGGTCGTGGCTCGGTGCTGTAGTACTTGGCTACTGTGCAGAAGGTCGAGGATTCAATCCCGCAGGTCGGTATACTTATGTATTAATTTATTTCAGTATATTTGGCCTGGTCACGTACATAGGTAGTAGTTGTAAATGAATGTAATGTAATATTTATTTTAGTATATTTGGCCTGGTCACGTACATAGGTAGTGGTTGTAAATGAATGTAATGTAAATATGTAAATAATGTTCGTGGCAGCACTAACGCGTTGTTTAAAAGGTGTCGTGAGATACAAAAATGTATGTTTCGGCACTTGGACAACGTTGATGGATATTATGACATCCTCGCCGATATCCTTGGCATATGGAAAAATGGTAAAATTCCTACTGAGGCGGGGAGTTGAGCGATAAAAAAAAAGATATAGTTGTGATTACATTGGAAGATCATTTTGAAAGTCATTTCAAGGTCAACTTTATTTTTTAGATGTGAATTCATATTTTTTATGACAGCATCATATTTTTCTAGCAAACATACACAACTCTCGTTCGAAAAATTGTTCTCGATAATACTCCGTTCGCGTCAAGTGAAAATTGATAAAAGATATTACATTCTCAAATCCTAAAAGAATCAAAATTTAACACAACAGAAAGTCAATCGTAAGTTTTATATTAATTTAGACTCATCAGAATTCCGACCCGTCATATCAGATCCGCCATTTTGAATTTCTCAAGGTTAGGGCCAAACTATGACTTGGTGGGGTTAAACCGATAACGAATTCGAATTCAGCGTCCCAAAAAGTCATATAATTATACTACTCTCGCCTGCCGGATCAACTTTTTTTTTTTTGGTAAAGTTGTAACAAAAACGCCAAACTAATTAATTTCTCCGGTCGATTTCTCCGAGAAGAAATAAAGTATCTGAAAAATTCAAATGCGTTTTGAAGGGTAAGAGTAGTACTTTCGGATGCCGCAACGAGTCTTGTAAGGAAAAATTAATTCGCGGTAAAATACGAGGATGGATTGAAAAGTTCGCGGCCTCACCAAAAAATAATTATAATATTTTTATTATAGTACTCTCAATAAGTTCAAACTTTCTTTGGTTGTCACGGTGTAAAATTTTGTTGCTGTAGAATTTGTGGTTTTTAGGTTAGAACGAGTTTAGTGAGACTAAATGCAGCGTTTTTGAAAAAATGGAAAAAAATTGAACAACGTGCGGTCATCAAGTACCTGTTTAAAAAAAGATTAACACCAAAGGAGATCCACGATGATATGAAAACAACGCTAGGGGAATCTGCTCCGTCATATACCACTATGAAAAAATGGGTTGCAGAATTTAAACGTGGACGAGATAGCATCGAAGATGACTCTCACTCCGGCCGGCCCACGACGTCTACGACTGAACAAAACACCGGCAAAGTGTGTGATCTCATATTGAAAGACCGTAGACTAACTATCAGGGAGATTGCATACACTATAGGCATCTGGTATGAATGAACACAAAACATCATTGCCAACGAACTGGGATTCTCTAAGGTTTCCGCTAGGTGGGTCCCCAGATTGCTTTCAGTTGAACAAAAACGAATTTGACTCACGATTTCTCGCGATTGTTTGAGGCTAATCCCCAAGATTTTCTTAACAGGTTTGTGACGATGGACGAAACCTGGGTTCACCACTATATCTCAGAGTCAAAACAACAATCCAAGCAGTGGAAAAAATCTGGTGAACCGAACCCAAAGAAAGCGAAGGCAATTCTGTAGGCTGGAAAAGTGATGGCGTCAGTTTTTTGGGATGCTAAAGGTATTATTATGATGGACTGGCTACCTTCCGAAAGGCGAAACAATAAACTCGACTTACTATTGCACCAATTTACATCGTTTACGTCAAGCAATTAAAGAGAAACGTCCAGGATATTTTGTTACATCAGGACAACGCTCGCGTTCACACGTCTGTTGAGTCTAAGGCTCAAATTCGTGATTGTGGTTTCGTATTGCTGCCCCATCCGGCTTATTTTCCTGATTTGGCACCTTCGGACTTTCATCTGTTTCCAAACCTAAACAAACACCTCGGTGGCCAGAAATTTTCATCAAATGAAAAAGTCGAAGCTGTAGTTAACCAGTATTTTGAAGACATTGAGGAATCTCTTTTTCAAACAGGTGTGGAAGGTTTGAAAAGCAGGTGGAAGAAGTGCATAGAGCTAGGTGGAGATTACGTCGAATAATAAAAATATTTTTGTACGTATTTTATTTTGTTTTCTTGACTAGGCCCCGTACTTTTCAATCCATCGTCGTATAATCCCGAATATAGCGAAAAATCGTGCCTGCGTTATCCATCGACAAAAGATGTAATTACATTACATCCTGTACATTTTCCTTTTTACGGTAGTTGGTGCTAATAAGGACGACTAGTGATAATTCTTTGGCCTATTTTTCCAACGTTCTCTAGTTTTTATTACAGTATTTAAACGAGTCTATTTCATATTTAATTGTTAAAAGCTCATTTAGAGATCTATCTTTATCTCAGCACTGTTTATTCAGAGATAAAATATGGTGGTGTGCCTCTAATTGCAAGACTGCTTTGAAATGATTTACCGTACAATTCGCAAACTTTCACAAAGTGAGTTTTGATTTTCATATTAAGCTTCTGCACTAAATTTACAAAACTTTTGCATTTGGTATGCATTTTCAAGAATAATGAACTAATTTAAACTCCCAAAACGGGATTAAATACAAACTTAGTAAATTTATTTATTCGGGCTCCAAAAGTTTGAATCTTTGCCTACAACCTGATTATAATTAATAGAGAAGAACTAATTTACCTATTAGATTGAAATCTGGGTACATGTTGTTGGAGTAGTTGGAGTAGTAGAAAAGAAGGCACAGTCAAGACATTCTGGAAATTTGTTTGGGATATAATAGGTCATTTTTTAACTTCAGAAAATGATTTTTAAATACAGTGCTCCTGCTGGAACTTCAAATGCATCTCCATGTATTTAATTGCAATCATTTTTTTATGTATCATATCCTGCGCCTATTGCTAGCTTTTGAGATATGCATAGGTTGAAAATTTTAACCAAAGAAACAGGAATTCTAGACTTATTTTAGTTCATATTGATACGTTAGCCATTTTTTTTTGTTAATAATTAATACTTTTATTATACAGTTCATATAAAATTATTTGTCGCATTGTTGTTTCATTCATAGACTACAGGCCAATAAAGCGAGTAGTAAGGCTTATACGCATATAAGAGGTATTTTGTATCATCAAACTTATACTCTTTTCGAAATTAGAATATAAAGAAAAATCCAACTATTATATCTTTGCAAATTTCTTAGGATACTTTTTTCATAACTAATATGTAATATTTCCCCAAAAATCATTTTTTGCAACACCTTCCACGACGTAAACAAAATTTATTGGCTTTGATAGTTAGCTAACCCGTATGGCATCTCCATTTACTGGCTTTAAAACCTCGCTTTCTCTCTCTCGCATATGCATTCCAATGATGATGCGTATTCAAGTGATTTTATAGATTACTCAAATTTATTGGAAATATATAATAGAGGTATATATATATATATATATATATATATATATATATATATATATATATATATATATATATACATATAATACGAGGATCCTACAGCTTCTGTCGCATCTCGCATTTCGACCGCTATGCCCCTCTGTCTTTCCAATCATTTTTGTGGATAGCCCTGTCTCTCACTGTCCGTTATTCCGATGAACCATGTTGCTGCTGGTCTTCCTTTCGTTCTTGTATTTTATGGAATATATTCAATTGCTCTTTTTGGCCATTTAGTATCGGGCATTCTTTTCAGATGTGTGTACCAAATTAACTGTCTGGTTTCTATACTTTCTGCTATTGTATGTACTTTTCCTGTCCGTCTTCTGGTTTCTTCATTTTGGACATGCTCCAGCCCTACATACTCTTTTTAAACAATTCATTTCTACCGAGTCTATTTTTTGCTTATATTTTTTTTGGTCATTTGCCAGCATTTTGATCCATACGTCAATATCGGCTCTAAAATCGCCCTGTGGATTCTCAATTTTGTTTTCATTTTTATCCGGTTTGATCAAAGTAAAGGGTTTAGAACTCCTACGCATTTTTTACCTTGTTGAGTCTTGTACTTTCCTGAGTACTTAAACTCCTCGGATCTAGTTATTTCCCCCAACTTCAAATATAGCTCTTTCCCCACATCCTTACCCACCCTAAGATACTCCGTCTTCTTCATGTGTATGTTCAAACTCCACATTTCGTATTTCTCTTTCAGCTTTCTCATCATATAATCTAGGTCTTCTTCCCTATTTGCTAGGAGCATCTGATAATCTGCAAAGAATAGAGTTGTTAGGAACTGGTTACCAATCTCTATCCCTATTCTTGTAAACTCCCTCCTTCGTACTTCTAGTGCTTCCTGTAAATACATTTTAAAAACAGTGGGTGGCAGACAACATGAATATTTCAAGCCTTTATTTACATTATGGATTCTTGTAAATGTTATATATTGCCTGAGCATATGTACCACTAAGGCCAAATTCGTTAATACATTAAATAGGTTTTTCAAGGGTACTGAACCGTAGGCTTTTTCCAGTTCTATGAGCGCCTGGTGAGTAGCCAGGGTTTCGAGCCTCCCGTTTTTCTAATATTTGCTGAAGACTAAAGGTATTCTCCATTCATGATTTTCCCGCTCTAAATTCATTTAACGCTGTGATGCTCATTCCTCTGTAGTTTCCACATACCTCTCTATGACCCTTCTTGTAAATTGAACTGACATATGCTAGGTTCTAGTCAGATGGAATATTCTCCCCTGCAATAAGGAAGTCATTAAAAAGGTCTGCTACTATTTCCAATAAAATAGTAGCACAATGAGATTGGGAATGGCTTCAGACCCTGCAGCTTTTCCATTTTTCATGACTTTAATGCTTAACTTCGTCTAAACGTATTCTTTCTATCCTCCTCTGTAAGGATTTCGTTAAGTTCTCCCTTAAACTCATCTCTACTTCCAGCTAATAACATTTGGTAGTGTTTTCCCATTCTTCGTGATGAATTAGGTTTAGATTTGTTCCATCTTTCCGTTCTTTCCTTATACCTTTAATTGATTTCCAAGATTCTGTCTCGGATTTTTCCTCCCACAGTTTATATTTCCTCTTACTAACTATCCTTTTCACATCTTTATGATATTTCGCGTAGATTTTTCTATCTTCTAGATCCCCCGTAAAAAGTCATGTTTCGGCGGCTTTTTTCTCGTCTTTTATTTTTTCGTCTGTCTCATTCAACCAATAGTCACATTTGTTACTTCGTGTTCCTTGTTTGGGTTCTATCGCTTCCAAGGCTGATAGGTGTATATATTCCCTAAGCTGTTGATACTTGATTTCTGTGTTGTCTGTAATGTTATTTGATATACCTTGAAGCTTTGTGGCTAATCGTAATTTGTATGGAAATTCTGTTGAGGCTATAAAAACTATATTTTCTGGGTGTTACGTGTATGTCGTTGTTAGTGATTGAACTTTCTTGTTGTTATTTACTTTCTGTGTTTTTGAAATTTATAATAACTTTTGCTATGACCACATTCTGCACCACGAAAAACCCTTGATTTATTTTTAAATCAGATAGTCATTGATTGAGCGCAGTTGTTCTGGCGGCTATATCCATGTATACTTATGTACATCTTTGTGTGGAAAGAATCTATTCATTATTCTTAAAGATAACCTTTTGTAAACTTCTATAAGACGTTGTCCACTTTCACTTAATCTATCGTCTCCGTATCGTCCTATTACTGAATCCTTGTCTTTAATATCAACTCTCGCATTAATATATATATATATATATATATATATATATATATATATATATATATATATATATATATATATAACACGTAAGCTGAAAAGTTTTTGGTCTAGCTAGATAAAACAGATTTTTTTTGCAAAATGCGGATTTATTCATCAATATAATCTCCTTCAAGAGCGATACAATCAGTCCAATGCTTTTCTAATATTTCTATACTTTTCTTGTAGAAGGATTTATCTTTTCCTTCAAAATAGGTGTCACTTTCGGCGATAACTTCTTTATTGGAGCCAAATCTCCTTCCCGCGAGAATTTTTTTGAGGTCTCCGAATAGATAATAGTCGCTGGGGACCAAATTTGGAGAATACCGTGGATGAGAAAGCAATTCGAACTTCAATTCAGGCAATTTTGTCATCGTAACCGTTGACTTGTGACACGGTGCATTGTCTTAATGAAAGAGCACTTTTTTGTTGTTCATCTGAGGCAGCTTCTTTGCGATTTCTGCCTTCAAATGCACCAATA
>CM032449.1:47238361-47358361 GCA_019049505.1 Pachyrhynchus sulphureomaculatus
CGGATGTATAAAATGAACAATGACTTCACAAAACACACCTCAAATGAGTTTTCCACAAAGTTTTGTTTCCCATCTTTGTTGAAAATTTTTATATTTTTAATATACCGGATAGATTATTAAAAGTAATGCACTCGTGATAATTTTCGTTCAATCTACATCCTGTGGAGAATATTCCAGAATTTTTTAAAAAAAAATTTTGATCAGTACTTTTCGAGATAAGGGAACGGGGCAGCGGTTTTTGGCAATTCTTTGAAAATAATATATATATTTTTGAACAAGCTTTCATTTAATTTATTACTCGATGACTTGGTAAAATTTTTTTTTTCACTTATGATTTTACCCCCCAAAACTAACCCTTTAAGTCAAAATTTACCTTTCAAAGCTACACGGCTCTAATCGGGTCATCAATTTCTATATTAGTGCCAAATTTTTAACTTTCTATGTCAAATAGTTTCGGAGGAAATCGGGTGTGAGAGACAGAACTGCAGACAGAGAGACTGACAGACAGATAGATAGATAAACAGACAGGCAGACAAGCAGACGAACAGACACCGAAGAGATCTTATAAGTGTTTCATAAGAAACACTAAAAAAGACAAAATCTAAGTTGGGACTATGTGCTTATTTAAAAAATAAAGAATTTAAGGAAGGAATTGAAACCAAAATCAACACAAATATGTAAAGTATGAACCCAAAGTAATCGGGAAATGTCCTATTGGCGGTGCTAGGAGGCCCTATGTTTTTAAAACCTGTGTTAGTAAAGTAACAGATAATTGTTTAAACGTAATATTCCCAGAATATTTGTACGAAAACTACGTAGCGTTACACAAAGTCTGCGTATTGTAAAAAATAAACGCTGTAAAATTTAAAGCCCTTTGAGAAGATTATGTTTTTCTTTACGCTAGAGCATTTGCTTTAGTTTCATTTATTTTTTCTCGATATAGCGTGATTACATTCATCATTTTCATCTTGTTGATTTTTAGCAAATCGAGGTATTCCTATCAAGCGCAATTTTATTATGGCGTAACTCCTTTTTTTTTTATTAAACCAAGAATAGTTTCAGCAGCCGCTTGGATGTTCGTAAATAGCGTGTTTCGGTTTACATTTGGTGTACTTTTCTGTCTAGTTTTTTTTCTTAACAAAGCCTTTTTAAATCTGATTACATATTTTCTGTACCAGTGGACTGTTTTAATGTCTTAAGTTTCTTAGCAAGTATTTCTTATACGCTGACGACCTAGCGATTGCTTTACAGGAGTGTCTTTTCCCAAAAGTTGAAGAACTAATTGAACAGGCTTTGTTAAATATGTCAACCTACTACACAAGAAATACCTTGAAACCAAATCGATCCAAGACACCAATCTGCGCTTTTCATCTTCCATCAAGAGAGGCAAGAAGGAAGTTAAACCTTACGTGAGAAGGATATATACTAGAACACACCGATAAACCAAAATTATTCGGTGTCACTATTGACAGAAGTCGTACCTACAAATATCATTGCCGAACTGCAGTTAAAGTTCATACGAGGAACAATATTCTAAAAAAGCTATGTATCAACAAGTGGTGAGCAATCCCAAACGTTTTTCGGGCATTTGCCAAGGCACTGTGCTTTTCGACTGCTGAATATGCCAGCCCAGTTTGGAATTAGTGTACATCCTAAGAGGGTGCATATAGCTCGGAATGAGACATGCCGTAAAGTGATCGGCTGCATGAAACCAATACATCTACTATATAAAACTTACTGAGAATATACAGAACGACTCAAGCAAACGTTTGATGAACAACAAGTGATGTATGGGTTAAAAAACTCTCCACCGAGCAGGCTGGCTTCGTGAAGACTTTTCCTTTCACGTACGGACATAGAACCACCAGAATGGTATCCGGATCTGTAGGGTGACCCGCCTGGAATAAAACTAGACTGGATAGCATTGAAAACTCTCACTAGATTGATGACTGGTGTTGCTCCAGTAAAGGCAAATATGGTGAGATGAGGCCTCCGTAATGATGAAGGGTGCGAATATAGAGAACGACAGACAATGGAACATCTACATGCTTGTACAAGCTGAGTCAACTATAGAGTAAAGTTCATTATCTCATTTGTTTCAGGAATGACGAAAATATGTTAAATACAATAGTTCTAGGGAATGTTAAGATGCTTTAAAATTATTTTTGAGTATACAGGGTACTTTAAAAAAGTGTGGCCGATATAACATATTTTTTTAAATGGAACATTCTATTTTCTCTAATTTATTTTTAAATTCTGCTTAAAATTCTATAAATTTTTTATTTATAACGTTATTTACCTAAATCTAGTAGTTTTTCTAATATTTTATTTTTTTTTTAAATACTACTCTTCAGTTTTGTAAAAAATTGCCAGTAGCTCCATTGTTTCTGAAGGTACTTATAATTAGTACGAGCATTATATAGAGATGAAAAAAAAGATATATGTAAAGAAATTTGAGTTAAATGTTACTGGGTGTTCAAAATAAATTTATACATTTCGACTATTTTAAATTGAAAAATTTAAAATTTTATAAATGGCAGACCCTATATATTATTATTTCTTCCGATAGATTTTACAAAACCCTCCAACTTTTATTAAGTATGTTATATACCTATTTCTAATAGCACGCACTCCGTATCCTATTTTCCATATCTGCTGGTATTGTAGGGGGATTCACATAAACACGATCTTTAATGTAGCCCCACAAAAAAAAGTCTGGTGGGTAACGATCGTTTAAAAATTCCCGCACTTCCCGGTGGTAATGAGCAGGAGCTCCGTTTGGTTGAATCCACATTTGTTCTCTTTCAAAGTTATCAACTTCTTCAAAAAGCTGGGATAATTCAGTTTGCAAAAAATTTAGATATCTAGACCCGTTAAGCGATTCGCGGAAAAAATATAGACCACTAATTCGAAAATTTAATATTCCATACCATACATTAAGTGACCAATGGTTTTGGTTTTGAACTTCCCGGACCCAAAATGGATTAACTGTTGAATAATAATGCATGTTATGGCTGTTAACTGTTCCATTACTGCGAAAAGTAGCTTCATCAGAAATCATTATTTTGGAAAAAAAATTTGGATCGGTCTCTATTGCTCCATTCATGGTGGTATGAAAGTTTACTCGTCGTTCAAAATCACGGTCTTGAAGTTCTTGGTGTAGTTCCATATGAAAGGGATGATACTTTGTATTTTCTCATGGTGCGATTAGTCGTAGATTGGGATGTGTCAGATAAGTCAGCTAGTTGACAGCTGCTGACCTGGGGATTATCCTCAACATGAAGTAAAATCTCCATTTCTTTTTCCTCATTGGAAGCTTTCTAGTTTACTACTTTCCGTTTCGTATAAACAATGCTACCACTACCATCAAATTATTCCATTAAGCACTGAAAAAATTTTCTAGATGGTATATGTCTATTAGGGTACTTCGCTCCGTAAAGCCTTACTGCCAAAAGACAATTTTTTCCCGCCTCGCCCAGAATATAAACCATATCAATTAATTCATTTTTAGGAAAATCTTTTACGTCACTTACTACCACAAATTAAACTATTTTTACTACCTTAATAGACATTTGACAATGCCTACATTTTTGTTTTGTCTTGTCAATTTTGATGTTATAGCGTAGTGTATTTAAAACAAGGGTAAAAAAATTGAAAAAACTCAAAATAAATCGAAAACTATTAGAAATAGGTATATGACATACTTAATAAAAGCTGTAAAATCTATCAGAAAAAATAATAATATACAGGGTGTGCCATTTAAAAAATTTGAGATTTTCAATTCAGAATAGTCGAAATGCATAAATTTATTTTGAACACCCTGTAGCATCTAACTCAAATTTCTTTACACATATCTTTTTTTCATCTCTATAGAACGCTCGTACAAATTATGCATATTCCACCTTCAGAAACAATGGCGCTACTAGCAATTTTTTAGAAAACTGAAAACTAGTATTTTTTTTTTTAAATTAAAATATTTAAAAAACTGGCAATTTTTTAGAAAGCTGAAAACTAGTATTTTTTTTTAAATTAAAATATTAAACAAACTGGCAATTTTTTAGAAAACTAAAAACTAGTATTTTAAAAAAAAAAATATTAGGTATATAACAATATTAATAAGAAATTTATAAAATTTTAAGCAGAATTTAGAAATAAATTAGAAAATAGGATGTTCCATTTAAAAAAAAAAAACATGTTATATCGGCCACACTTTTTTGAAGTACCCTGTATATACTCAAAAATAATTTTAAACTATGCACCTTAACATTTCCTAAAACTATTGCTTTTAACATTTTTTCGTCATTCCTGAAACAAATGAGATAATGAACTTTACTCTATCGTTGACTCACCTTGTACAATGATATGATGGAATAAAAGTTTTCACATGCGATAATCCCCAAATTTGAAACTGGGCGCCCCTTGCTTTATTACCGTATTTTTTTGATATCCTCAGTAGAAAAAGGGTAAAAAGAAAAGTGGTGGAATCGATGGATCAAGTAATAGATTTACAAATCCAACTAATTTTTATGTTCATATGTTACAGTCAAGGAATTTAATTTTTAGGAAATTGCAATAGGAAAATAATAGTGAATGAAAGGTTTGAATATAGACTGAAAACGTTTCTTTCCTTGAGCACAAACTTAGTACCTTAAATGTCTTTTTTTTGGCAGTTGCACATAGGGCACAGGCACAGCAGGAAAATCCTTAAATTACCACAAGAGTGATACGACGCGGCGGCGCAAAAGTACATTTAGTCTTCAATCGTTGTAAGTTGTACTCGGTGGGAAACTAGCTTCTACGCATTTCCTGACTTTTAGGCCAACTGGAGTCGTTTTACTACTTTTATTGTTAACGTATTAAGTCTTTATCACTTGAAGTTGGCTCTGTTGGTTGTCAAAAGAATGATGAGGTAGATGACTTTTCCGACTGTCTTATATCCTTGCGTTTGTTAGCATGGCTACCAGTACATTGGATAATTTTTTTTGTATATATGTATATCTAAAGAAAATTTTCATGAATGCATTCAAACTGTCCAAAGTGGTTATTGTCTCTGACTATGTTGTTGTTGTTGTTCTGCGATCCCCATAAAAAATCCTTTGGATGGGTGTTCTTGGAACTTCTTTTGCATAGAATATTTGGGACGTCTCCATTTTTTAAGTAATAGAGTTCTTGGTCTGTATTTGTTTATTAAATGCTCGTCCGAATTTGTTTGTATGAGCACTTTTAGACTTCAACTTTTATCAGGCAATCATAGTTTAGGTAGATGAACACCTCTATCTATTGAACCTTTGTTTTCAAATTATTTCTAAAAAAGGATTCCATATTTGACCGTGCGGGCTAGATTAACGGGCCAGTTTAATCTATATACATCACCACTTACCTAGTGCTACACGAACTCATGGACTCTAGTAGCTTGTTAACACAACATTTTCAAAATAGAAGTTAGAATATGGAACAAAAATGTTTATATCTAAAATATATAATCCATAATTATTTCAAAGATTATAAACTGGTAGAAATTAAGGAATATTGAAAGCCTAATTTCAAAAGATTATTATAAGGTTAAGGTTATTTTTAATATTTTGTTTGATATATTCTTCAATAGAGACGTGCTGTTATTGTTTTAATTTAAGTTAAGAAATATACATGTTAAATTATAAGAACATGAATTTTAGGTATTTTTAGTGGATGTATGAAAAGTACCCAAAAATAGCCAAATAATTTTTTTCTCTGTTTTATTTCGAAACAAGTCTTAGATAACAATTTTTTTAATAATCGTTCTACTCATTCTGGTTCTGGAGACAAGAATTTTGTTTATCTCCTCTCTTTTATTTCACTAGAACAACATATTCCGGTTACTTACATTATTCTGAAATGATTTGAGAAATAGAAAATAAATTTTACTGGAGGAAAGCTAGTTATATTAAGAATCACACAAAATTAAAAAAAAAAAACTTATATACAGAGTGTTACGCAAAAATGCGGATTTGAATTCTGTTCAGAGAAGAGCTGTTCGTCTGACTGAAGACCCGGAACTGACCGGCGGCCTTGATTCGCTGGAACATCGAAGAACGGTTGGCGACTTGAATCTGTTCTACAAGTATTTTCATGGAAAGTGTTCGAAGGATGTAGCCCGCTTAATTCCTTCCAAAGCGGTGCATGTTAGAAATATACGTCACGCTGGTACTTCCCATCCCGTATGAGGTTCAGCTTGTTACTCCGCGTTCAACGCTTTTCAAGCAGCCTTTTATATGGAGAACATCATCCCTTTGGAATAATTTGCCCAGCGCTGTGTTTTCCACCGAGTACAATTTGCACAGATTCAAGAACAACGTGAATCGCTTTTTCCGCACACATGCCGCTTCTGGAGCGCTTTAAGGACTTCCCTGCAGTACGTGTGCTAAACCCATAAAAAAAATGCAAACTTATTTTTAACTATTGTATTATGGCGCGCTCTGTATTTTATACATCTTATTTTTTTATGGTAAAGACATTTGTAAAGAGTTAGAGCTTAAAAAAACTATCACATTATTACTTTTGAAACATTCTGCTTATATATACCATTAAGAGACTTTCTGACAAAGAAATTTCATTTAGGTTTGTCAAATAATCCTAAGTAAGTTACATTTTCAGTTAAATAAATAAAAATTTATTAAAACAACATTCGAAAGAACATTTATATCACCTGAACTCGTTCTTCCTGCTTTAAATAGACATATTGCTTCTGTATTACCATCATCATCTATTTTACAAGAACTGCCGCTTGCGATTCTAACCGCCTTTTCTGCATGTTTGTTTTATTCTAACTTCCTGCTTATACCCCGCTATTTTGCATGTATAATATCGTTACGACTCTCTCTCTATCCGTATGAGTCTTTTTCGCTATCCTGTGTTCATTTTTATTTTCTTAGTATTTGCTTTGTTTTTACGAGTATGTCTGCGTTCTTATGTTATTTATTTTATATAGTTTTAATTGGCTTTTGGTAAATTCGAGATTCGTTTCAGTTCTTAGGTGTTTATTTCACTTTATGCTGCTGTGTTACTCACATTTCGACATAGTTTTTCACCTTTATAGCGATATCTATAAAACTCGATATATTGTGGCCATGAAATTCAAACTTTCCTTTTTGTTGTGTAATTTTTTCTCAGGTGTTTTGAACGTTGTCATTTAATTTTTTATTTTTGCGATATTGCGATTTTAAATATTTAGCTGGTTTGTTAAATCAGTAAAATAACCTTTAAGGATCGTTTTTGTTATTGGTTATCAGCACGGCGTCGCCACTACTGAACTAGGACTGTTAAAACCAAAACAAATATTTTTCTGAGGCTGACATCTAAGAAAATTGTTATAATAACTTTGGGTTTATCTAGGATTAGCAGAGGATAGTACGCATCTTAAAGTCATGTTCCGTATTTCTTAATACGCAACGGATTTTATTTTATTTCGGACATTAAAATTTTGTTTCATTTGAAAGTGCGACTTTAAAAATTGGCTTTTATATTTAAACCTAAATTAAATGATGAAAAAAACTAACCTCGTTTTTAATAAAGAAGTACTGTATAAACTCTTTTGAAGCCAACTATTGTATATTGAACAATCCCTGGAAAATAATGAGCCATTTTGAAAAACATAATAAATGCAAACTTCTTTAGTAACGCTTGCTCTGGCTTTTAAAGTTTATACTTCAATCTCACAGTTCCCTTATAACTATTGTGTAAAGAAAGCTTTTGAAAAATAAAATCAAGTTAAATAAAGCGATTTGGGTTTAAAAATGCGAAAGGAACGTTTTTATAAGTAATGAATAATTCAAATAATAGATAATTTATACCAAAACTCTTTCACAATTTGCTTTTCATTTATGTATATAGGCAAAGATGGTGGATGTAAAATTTTCACCGTCGAAACTAGTTTAACTAAAACTTTACGACACATAACTTGACCGTCTGTTCTAACATCGTTGGCAGTCGCAAATATGCAATTAGATAGAATTGCCGTAAAAATGAATATATGGATTTGGTAATTTTAAATTTCTTAGACTGACCTCAATTACTCAAGTTTTTCCTCAAATTTAAAATCAGATTCTATTTTCGATAATTTTACCTGTAGGATAAAATTTAGCAGTAAAGGAGAACTTTAAATTTAATTTTGGATTTTTTTTAATTGAATTTCTAATTTACAAATATGTTTTTAAAATAATTGAAGAACGATAATGGTAACTGTATTAGTAACAATAACAATAAATATGTAATAAAGTTACTACTACAAAAATACGATTATTATTAACGATCTGCTGGAAAAGACCGGGAATCCAATCTACAGCTTTGCGGATGACAGTACGCTTGACTCTTCATTCACTTTGAACGTTCGGACATCGGCTGCTCAGGCGAATATCCGCAGATAGCAGGAGGTCGTTCAACTTAACAAAGACCTGGAAGAAATTCTATCTTAGGGTGACAGTAACCAAGTGGAATTTAACGCTACAAAAACCCAGGCGGCAGTTTTTTCTAAAAAAGTTAACGTTGCTGAACCCGACATAGTTATGTCGGGGCACTCCATTCCCCTAGCATCGTCGCTCAATTTGTTGGGCGTTAGTTTGGGAGCAAATATGTCCTGGTATGAATATGTTGCAGGCATAGCAAGGAGGGCTTCTCAAGAGTTGGGAATATTATTTCGAATCAGAAAGCTTTACACTCCATAACTTCTTTACAAAGCTCAAATTTGACCAACTATGGAATACCGCTGCCATATTTGGGGCTCCGCTCCCAAACATACACTGCATTTGTTGGATTCTGTTCAGAGAAGAGCTGTTCGTCTGATTGGAGACCCAGAACTGACCGGCGGCCTTGATTTGCTGGAACATCGAAGAACGGTTGGCGACTTGAGTCTGTTCTATAAGTATTTTCATGGAAAGTGTTCGAAGGATGTAGCCCGCTTAATTCCTCCCAAAGCGGTGCATGTTAGAAATACACGTCGCGCTGGTGCTTCACATCCGTATGAGGTTCAGCTTGTTACTCCGCGTACAACGTCTTTTATATGGAGAACATCATCCCTTTGGAATAATTTGCCCAGCGGTGTGTTTCCCACCGAGTACAATTTACAGCGATTCAAGAACAACGTGAATCGCTTTTTCCGCACACTTGCCGCTCCTGGAGCGTTTTAGGGACTTCTCTGCAGCACGTGTGCTAGACCCATAAAAAAAAACTCTTTTTTTTTTTGGAGTAGCAAGGTGGATAAAAAAGGACATTGTGCGAAATCGGATTCCCTTCTTGGATCCTCTGTTCCTCGAATATATCTTTAACTCCGTCAAGGTTATTACAAGACTATCCCACAAAATCTTAAAGATGGCCTGCTGCCGTAAATATTACCTTTGTGTTTCCAGCTACTGAAGATGTATCTGAAGATCTCAATCTTTACCAAAAAACGAAATAACGGGTTTAACACTATAAATCTATAAATACTTAGATTTTAGCCAATTTTAGAAACAGCAGGGCAATAGCAGCTTTATATAAAATATACAGAGAAACTTTAATATAAAGTATTCTACAAAAACATTGAATTGCTGCTGATGAAAAAAAACGACATTGAATATTTCACCGTGAGAAAATGTTAAGCCAGAGACCAAAGAATTTCCACTGGATGGTATAGTTAACACATTATTATACTGTGCTCGACTTAATGGACACTAAGTACACAGCTTTCTCCAAAAAAAGCGGTCATCTTGTGAATAGCAATGATTGACTACGAAATATTTGATTTGGTAAAGATATGGGCGGTCTTTAACGCCTTAAGTAACAGCAGAGTCAACGAAAGATACACAAATCTTCTTGAACACATACATATATCAAAATACCACATCACAAATAGTGCTTGAAGAAAAAACAAATAAAATTAAAATTAAAAGAGGAATTAGACAAGGTGACTGAATATCCCCAAAGCTGTTCACGTTGACTCTAGAACACATGTTCAAATTGCTAGAGTGGGACAATGGAGGAATACTAATGGACGGACTTATAGAGTTGTTCGTTGCTTTGTGACAGTACATATTAACAACAATACATTTTACAGAGTACACTTTTATTTTGTTAACTGACACGTATTATACGTGTCAGTTCACAAAATAAAAGGATTCTCTGTAACCTGTGTTGTTACTAATCGACGGTGAACGATTAAATCACTTAAGATTCGCAGATGATGTCACCCTGAACGTCAACACAAAAGAAGAAATACAAGAAATGCTGATGGAATTATGTAACAAATTTCGAGAAATAGGTCCAAAAATTAACTTCATTAAAACCAAATATTTGAACAACGAAAGTGAAGATAACAGCCAAGAACTATTAATAGAAGGTGAAAGAATAGAAAAGGTACAAACATTCATGCATTTAGGACAAAAAATAATTTAGGGGCTTATTTCTATAGAAGAGGCTCGTTAGCTTGGTCTGCGTTCGGAAGGTTACAATCTACATTTAAATTGGATATCCTAAACACAATAAAAGCCAGAGTGCTTGATTAGTATGTACTGCCGGTATTAACATAGTACTGTAGCGTGAACTTTAAATAAAAGTATAATAAATAAACTCTAGGTAACCCAAAACGCAATGAAGAGGAGAAGTCTAAATATTAGACACCAAGATCGTATTCCTAACATCGATATACGAAGAAGCTCAAAAGTGACAGATGTAATACAACGAATATGTATATTAAGGTGGAATTTGATGGGACATATCGCAAGGATGAACAGTTGGATACGCCGTATGATTGAATGTTGATGAAGTACGGTTAATGCAGCATAGAGTCGGAATCAGTTTGTATTCGGTTCCTGTCTGTTCTTTTAACGCAGTACGTTCGCACATTTATCTTAACATGTTACGAGATATATATTATTATATTATAGATTTGTGCGATATTAACGAAGATTTCAAGTTGCTAGACTTTAAAGGAGATATCAAATCGTTAAAGAAAATTATCAATATTCCTAACATTTTGCTTTTTTGACTAGAAAGTATATACAAGTACTAAAACATATAGATTAATCCTCAGATTGCAAAGAATATTTTGTAATTTAAAAAATAGAATTTAAAAAATGAGGAAAAACATAGTTTGCAATACAAATTGTGTACTCTATTCCTAAAATATAAAATGATAATGGCAGTAGTAGTTACTGAGATTCAACAATCATAGCATAATACTAATATAAACATGTTCAATTTTAAACTATCGACGACCAGAATAAGGATTAAGAACCGGTCCAAAGTATCGAAAGATTTGGTTTTTAATTCTCGTAAGAACTTATTTGGAAACATGCAAGAGGTTACCATCTTGAGCACATCCAACATTGTAAGAAAATTTTTAGGTGTACACATACACTTTAAGGACCTTACAACCCCCACTTTCGCTGATAAGCGCGTAAAGATGTATATAATTAACCTTCTGAAAAGCGAAATTAATGACAAATAATAGTTATATCAATAAATTGAAGTGATTTTGTGGTTAGCTCATGGTAAAACATTATATAGGAAGTTAAAACGACAGATAGTATTATTTTTTATTTTCTTTCTCTAACATGATTCTATTATATGCGACCTTTATCTAAATCTTAAAAGGAGATAGTTTAAAACAAAAATTTTGCATCTACTTAAGTAAAAAATTTATTATATTGTCAAGGATAATATCTAAAAATTATAATTGAGTGTTTCTAGAGTTTTAGACGATTAGATTTACTGTTTTAATTGTTATTTAAATTTGTACAAATTTAGGCTCTGTTTTTCTTTGAAGGTTCTTCTCCTATTTAATACTTGTGTCCTTTAGTCTATTACGTATTAATTTGCTAGTTTATCTTGTACATGTAACATCACAACTGTCACGTTTAACTTCATACACGCCTGATTTATTACATAATTTTGTTACTTCTTATTATTTACTAGGATCGAAATTAACTGATTTGCAACATCAGTGTTTAGTGATCTAACATGATTTTAAGTGTGATAGATTTTAGAAACCTGATCTTACTGTTGTAAATAAAAAAAAATTAATTAAACTTTTGTGTTTTTATTTTTACTTAATCTGTATGTAAAGTTCGTATTACACTCATTATTTCTGGCTAAGATTTTAATTGTGTTTACTCATTTTTTATAATTTTGAGGGTTTAGCGGTATAGTACAAAGTGTATATAGCAGGCTGAGAAAAGCAGACATTTATTCTTTTAAGCAGGCTTTCTAAACATATCGAACACCAAATTTGGGAACGCACTACTAACTTTTAGATCTTAAATGTTCATTGCAGTTTCATTTTCTTTTTCCATTGTGAATTAGATATGTTAGTGCGTGTTACATACTCAATAAAAAGAAACCCGCCTCTTGGATAAATCATGAAACTGCTCGACAAATAATCTCAGTTGTGACGTTTTATTTACAAAACAAAGATTTAGTTCAAGATACAATTAAATTAGTTTAATATCTATAATAGCCATATTTTGGCGCATAGTTTATAGGTATTTTACAACCAATCGATGATATTAAAATGAAAAATGTATAGAGTTAAAAGTAAAAATTTTATGATTATTTTATTTGACCATAACTGGGTAAAATACTCAATATTCTGGATAATTTTATAAGCGTTAGTTCCAATAAAACTTGTTGATAATATGCAAAGTAATTGTGTGACAAAAAAAAAGTAATGTGTATCATACTGTAATGGATGACAACTACAAAATAATATTTTATTTTTTAAGAGTAGTACTTATTCAGTAATAAAATATAACTTTATCTCACTTACCATCGTTGGCGTTTTCCTGATATTTAAGTACATCGTGAACCCCGTCAAGGGTTGTTAAAAACTCTTTAAGGTCACTACCGAGACATCGAAAAGCTCGTTCCATACGGTCTGTGCAACACGTGCTTATTAACTCTTGACCTAGAAGATCGAAGAACTCCGTTTCATTTATATCTGTAATGAAAATAAATAGAGTTGATTAAATTACCCAATATAAAGTACTAACAGGAAACTTGATTAGAACAAAACGAATGAGTGTAATAACTAACTAAAATGAATTTATAATATTGTATTATCCGGAATTTAAATAGAAGTTTCGTTGTAGGAGTTGAAAGTCTTCATATTTTATTTATAACGACTATACACTATGAGCAAAATTTAAAAAAATAGAATTAAACCCTTTTAACTTCATAGAAGATAAAGCCTACAAGAATACTGTCCGGGCGGCTCTGGAGAGATCTAGTGCAGTGGAACCAGATATCGAAACCCTTAATACAAACATAATCAAAGCAATTAAAGAAGCAGAAAAAATTCAATGTCCAAAACGAAACCATGGAAACAACAAACTTAGTCAAAACATTAAAGACCTTATAGAAAAAAGAAAACAACTAAGAACCAATAATGGAAGCTTTTATTCAAAAGAACTCAAACAATTGAATAGAACAATAAGCAAAGAAATTAGAAAATATGTTAGAAAATGCAACACAGACATCATTAGAGGCACAATTGAGCGAAATAAGAACAGAAAAGTCTTGAAGAATAAACTAACAGACGGAAAACGTGAAATCTTCAAACTGAAAAAGGAGAACAGCGTAGCTACAATTAGACAGGAGCTTTTAACTATAGCAGAGAACTTTTACAGAAGCAAATACATGAACGGAAGGGAAAGATAGGTTCGAGAGAGGAAAGTTCTAAATCAAGGATCTGAAGATTCGTCAGATATAACCATAGGAAAGATAAAAAAATAGCTTAAAAGAAATGAAAAATAACAAGTCAGCTGGTGAAGATGAAGTTGTAATAGAAACCGTGAAGATAGGAGGAGACAAACTGTTAGAGACATTAACACTATTTTTGAACTTATGTCTACATAATGCAACCACTCCTCATGCTTGTAATAACTCCATCATGATTCTTTTAAACAAACAAGGTGACATCCCTGATATTTCAAATTACAGACTAATCAGCTTACTTTCTCACCTATATAAGCTCTTCATAAAAATAATCTCAATATGCCTAAAAGCCAAATTAGATTTCTATCAAACGCGGAAGCAAGCTGGGTTCCGAACTGGTTTTGGTCCAAATGATCACCTCCTAACGCTAAAAATATTGATCGAAAAAGTCATAGGGTATAATAAACCATTGATATTAGTTTTTATTGATTTCAGAAAAGCATTCGATACCATTGAACTACCAGCAATAATGGAAGCTTTAAGAGAAGGCAGAATCGATTATAGATACGCAAAATTAATAGAATATATATACAGCACTGCTTCAGCCACCCTTAAGCTTCATGATTCAACACCATCATTTCGAATTGAACGCGGAATCCAACAAGGAGATACCTTATCCCCACAACGTTTTATAGCAACATTGGAGTATGCATTTAAAACTTTGAACTGGGATAATATAAAGATAGTAGATATTATAGAACGTATTATAGAGCTGAAATGGAGGTGGGCCTGTCATGTGGCGCGGTTGACGGACAATAGGTGGACAAAGAGAATTGTTGAGTGACAAAGAAGCGGAGTCACACCACCTAGCCGATGCACGGACGACCTAAAGAGAATTTCTCAGAACATGATAGCAAAAGCACAACGTCGAGGGGACACAAACGACTTGGAGGAGGCCTATGTCCAACAGTGGACGAGAGAGGCTAGATGATGATGAGTAAAACATGTAAGAAATAAATGGGTTGAAAGAGAGCTGTGGCTTCGTTAATGTGTTATATGAAAGGGTCAATTTTTTTTTTTCATTATGGCAGGAGCGATTTCTTTGCTTAACTATTATATTATTTATATCGCATTATAACATATCTATCGTTTAAACTATCGAGTTATAAGGTTTAGTGTAGGCTATTCTTTAGTATGAGAAAGTCAATTTTAGTGTTTATTTTAGAGCCGTGTTTACAACTAAAGTATTTGGCAGATCATTTCACCAACTGATTTATTAATGTTCGATTGAAAATAGAATCTTTTTTCACAATGATTCCTTCAAAGCGAGTACTTTAAAACTGTTTTTTCCAAAATTATTATTTTATTATTACTAAGCAGGTAATCAAATATTATGTTAAAAAAGTTATATAACCGGTAAATTTAGTTTCAAAATGTCCGAGCACATATACAACCGACTGTGTCGCTTTATACCGTGAGTGCGATGTACTTTGACCATTTTTGGTCAGTTAAGTAAATGAGGGCTATTTTAAATTAATATGTCAAATTTTAGAGGAGAAAGTCTTGTGAGTAAGATTGCTAGTATTATATCAGTATTTTCGTAGGAATACTAAAATTTTAAATACACAATGTGGTCAGATCGAGGTGAGTTTTAATAGTAATACTACTATAATAATTATTTTTTTCCCACTCCTCTAACATATTTAGTGGAGTTATGAAAAAAATGTTAAATAGAAAAAAGCTATAGCCTTGTTTAAAGAAGTTTTTGAATTCGGTTCTATACATTTGACAATAACGCAGATTAACAAGGAAAGTAAGTTCAACTTAAGTGTTAGTTGAAAAATGGTGATACGGAGAGTAAACAATGAGATACCTGAGAAAAATATTAATTAAAAATATCTATACCACGATGCCAGAAAAATAAAAATATACGAAAGTTTATGAAAGAAGGGGAACATAGAATCACATCTTTGTTTAATTTTTTGTTAACTTAGGACGTAGAATTTTTAACGTATATAAATGCCAGTGTCAATCGGTATTATTGTCAAATAGACATAGCCAACTTCTATGTAGTTAGAAGCATTATTTCTTCTTTCACAATAACACCATAATACTTCATTTAAAAAATATAATGTTTATATCATGTGTCGAAAACGTAGTATGAGATTGTTTTTATATTCCATAATAAAATGCTTTAAAAACCGTACCACTTCTGTATATAATATTTTTGATTAATTTTTGCAATAGCCGCTCTAGAACGGTTATTGTAAGAATGCATGTTAAGTAAAAATATAATAGACATAAAAAGACCATTTAACACAACTCGCAAGGAAAATATTTTTTATGAATCACAAAAAATCTAACCACTATTGTGTATTGTGTCTCATTTAATGATTTAGAACGTATCTGAACTTATTTTGGCTTTAAAAAAGGGCGTCGACAGATCCTTCTACATTTTCTGCCTTTAACGTCCCTGTAACTTCTTGTTTTTTGAGTAATATTATTAATTTCATAAATAGTGATGTAACTAACAACAAATTCTTTTTATAAATGACAAACTTTAATATATTTCCGTTAAAACTCATATATTACGGATTATTGTAACAATTGCACGTTTACGACAATATCATAAAGTCCCGGCCTTTTCTTCATACAATTCTTTATACGGTATTATATACTATTACTAATATTTCTTAGAGTTATTGTATCACATAATATAAAGAACACAAGGAAAAGGGTTTTGAAACAGACTGTTCTTATCTGGACTACAAAAGGTTTAATATATTTAATAATTTACCTCTTTCCCATTGTAGTATGTCATAAACATCCTCAAGATACGCATAATGTTGGCAGTTAGAGACGTTTTGGGGTAGCTTTTTCCTAGAATAAAAGAAAAATATTATTGTAAAAGCCCGAAAAGCTACAGAAAAAGAATACTATAAAACATTTCTATTCTTTCTTGTCAACTAAGTAAAAAATATAGGGCGAAAATTATATTATTTATGTTATCACCAACAAAAGAACAAGATATGAAAACAATTTCCAGATGCATACAGAATGAAAATATTTTCTACAGCTATGCAGGGTGTATAAATTAAAAATGCTTGATGTTGCAACTATTTTAAACAGACAAAATTTAAAATTAATTGTGTAGGGCATAGTAGAGTGAAAACATGTAAATCCAAATTACTAAGCATTTCATATTTTATGATGTTTGTTGTGGGTAGAACAAACAAGGAAATGAGTTTAAAATTTTTTTCCTAAAATGTGTAGTTACAGACTGAATTTAAAAAAATAGAAGATATGTACACGTAATATTAATAATACGAGTATTTTTGCAAAATTATTTATGTATTTTGCCTATGTATATTTTTAGTTTTTCGAATATTTTTCTTTAATGCATCTCAAAAATATTAAAAATTCAAATTTCAGGTGCTTGAAATTTCTATTTGAATAATTTTAGGAAAATTTCTGAAATTTGTTTCAAATTTGATATTAGCAGAATAGGTTACTCAACATGTACAAAAAAATACCTCATATTTTGAACCTTTTGAACTTTAATTTTTTCTTTTAGATACATCACACGTGTTGCTTTAAATCGATGTAAGAACAGTAATTTACGTAAACCCTGAATTACACCAAATGGCACTCGGCCAGAAACATAGTCCTAGGATATTAATTTCAAAAGAAGAAGTGTCAAGCTCAATATCATGTGGAGATGATGTATTAAAGCGACGTGTATTTTTAGCATATACTTCCCTGTGAGGAATCAAGTGGACTACATCCATCCAATATTCCCTGTGAATGTATTTATATAGTAGACTGAAGTCCCCGAATTTCTTTGAAGATTTTTGTTAAATTCCGGATCCCAGTCAGGGGACCAGATCTTTTCAGAATAAAATCTTCCAAATCTAAAGTAACTGGGGAAGCGACACCCTAAGTACGAAAGCCTTATACCATCGATTGTCTATTTGAACTACTGAATAAAGTTAAAGGCCATTGTGGAATATAAAGCTTTCTAGTACCAAATAATATTCCGAGGATTTGTATACAGCATGATCATGTAAAGCAGGGGTGCTCAAACTTGAACTGCTGGCGATCTACCTCAATATTGTTAGACTACGATCGATCGACTCTGAGAGGCTGCAAGTAAGTGTGATGCAGAATTGTCGTCTAGGTAGGGTGTATCGTGGCATAGATATTAGTTTTCCGCACAATATGCATTTTTTTAGTCAAGGTAAGTGTAGGTCTGCTCTAAAATGCCAATGAAAAAACTCATAATTATTCAAAATTGCGAGTTTATTGGTTCTTACAAAACAAACGAGTTCTAGTGTCTAAACTTAACAAAAGAGTGACTTTGGATGTTGAAGCGTGTCACTGCATGTACTCAGCATACTTTTCATAAGATGATACGTAATTACCGAGTGCTAATCGCAAGCATGATGATATATGTTCGTCAGTTCGTCGATTGCGATATTTTGACTTAATTATCTTCATTTCAGAAAATGCTGACTCGCACAAGTAAGTTGACCCAAACATTGCCGTCAGTTGAAGGGCGATTTGCCTTAGATTCGGATATTTATCTTCAGATATAAAACACCAGAATTTTGTATCAGATGCTGTGGCTTTGAGATGTATATATGATATAATCTGCACTAACTCATTTTCAACAGAACAGAAGTTCATGTTAAACTGACTTGCTATTTCAGTAGCTAATTCCTCAATGTTTTTACACGAAAAAGGATAATTCATAAATGATGCGGTATTTGCCAATTTACCGAAATCATAACAACGTATTTCGAATTGGCCCAAAATATTTGATAATTCTGCCTCATAAATATCATAATTCAATTGAGGAATCCTTGCTTAAAAGACGGAAAATTTTTCAGATCCTTTCTTTTCAGTTGATCTATCATAAGTTGCAATTTACTTTTGAATGCGTTTATTGCGCTAATCATCTCAATAATAGTTTTTCCTTTACCTTGAAGCTCCAAATTAATGGTGTTTAAATGCATTGTGATGTCTGTCAAAAATGCCAAATCAGTCAGCCATTTTCCGTTTTTCAGCATCTAAGTATCATCACCTCTTTCGTCCAGAAAAGCTGTTATTTCGGGCAATAAATCTTGAAACCTTTCTAGGAATTTTCCGCGACCTGACGTCCGTGTGAAGAACTAAATTAGTGTGTTCAGCTGACTCACTATCTTCCAACTGCAATTTAAAGAGCCGTCGTTGCAAGCTACGTGCACGGATAGAATTTACAATTTTTATTGCAATGCCCATAATCTCCTCCATGTTTAGAACTTTTGAACACAAAACTTGTTGATGTATAATGCAATGGAAGGAGAGAAATGAAGGGAAATCATCATTAGCTCGATACAATGCCACAAAACCGTTTTTGTTTCCAGTCATTGCTGGTGCTCCATCGGTTGTAATGCACACTAGTTAATATATTGGTAGCTTGTAGTTTGTTGAATTGAAGAAAACGTCATATATATCTTCGCCACGGGTCTTTCCTTTCAGAGGAATCATTGTCACAAACTGTTCCTTAGCTGACATGTCATTGAATACCATTCGAATAAAAATTCACAGCTGGGCAGTGTCTGTCATATCGGTGGATTCGTCGAACTGTAGAGAAAAGTATGTACATTCCAAGATATCATGTTTTAGTTTATCTGCCATGTCCTGACTCATGACTTCAACACGCCTTGTGACAGTCGGACGAGATAACTGAAGTTCTCTAATAGCAGACATAATCTCTGTTTTATTTTTAAAATCTCCAAATAAAGTCTCACCCGCTTCAATAAATGCTTCCTTCACAACCAATCCATCATCAAATGGTTTCTTGTGTTTCGCCAATATATGAGATATTTTAAATGACGCGATCGTTGCAGCTTTTATTGTTTGGCTGGTCTTGTGAACATGGTTTGTTCTTTTTTCAAACAAGTTATCAAATCACGTACTTTTCGTTTTCTTAATTCACTCTGTGACGGAAAATCCTTTTCATAGTTTTTATGAACCGTTTTATGATGCCTCTCTAAGTTCCCACGCTTAGGTATTGCAACTGACGCACGTCAAATGAGACAAATGCACTTATCCTTTACCATACCAAAGAAAAATTCTTCCTCCCAATCGTTATTAAAATGATAAGTTTTACTTTTCTTCGCCGCACTCATTTTGGACTATTTATTAATAAACTTTGTATCGATGTATCGCCTTCAAGTTACAACTCAGACTGACTCCTATTCCTGCAGGCGCAACATTTATATCGGCGAGAACGAAGTCTCGAATGTTCTCGTCAAACACGTCGCCCGAAGTTTCTAAAAAAATCGGCGGGAATCAAAAACGCGGCTTTTCTTTGATAAGTACCGCAAGTCCCTTTGATAAAGCCGCCTTTTGCCGCTAGCAGGGGGTTATTACGATAAAAGAAAGTGATGAGGGGGTTATTCTGGCCTAATTGTGGATCGAATAAATTTTAGTAGTTTATTCATTACATTTTGTTTTAGTTACCTAAAACAAAATCTATGAATAGTTCTATATCGGAATTTTTTCTCGAGATCGACTCAAAAAACACTCGCGATCGACCGTTTGAGCACCCCTGAAGTAAAGAAATATTTTTTCTCAATTTAACGGCTTATAAAATAAATGACGAAATTAACAGAATAGAAGGTCCATGCATAACTACTATTATCACCTCAATACAACTTTTTGTTTGTTTAACTTCCTGTTATGTACGCATATATGCCCGGGCAGGGGAAGTCTAGCGTTCAACGTAAATGAAAAAAACAGACGTACTGTCATCAGCAGATCGTTAATATAAAGTAGAAACAGAGTAGGATCTAGTACGGAGCCCTGGGGTAAACAGGTGTTGAAAGCAGAGAATGATCTTTAAGGAAACTGGATAATCATAAACAAAATCTTATAGGCACACTATAAGATGAAAGTTAGGTACAATTAATAATACCAATCACGGTTCAACACCTTGTATATATCCAGTACAACCTTTGTAAGCTCTTAATAATACTAAATTGTGTTGATGTTGCTAATAATAATGAATAATGAAAAACTTGCATGGTTGTAATTTTTTTCAGTACCAAAATGGATTAGAAATTATGTTTGGAATTTTGTATGCAAAGTATATAAAGTATGATATTAAAAACTATTTCATTGGTAATTCATTTTTTCAAATTTTCTTGTTTAACGGCCCTGCTTATAAATCTTAACCGTGATATGACTTTTACTTCTTTTCATTTCCACATATACAATCAGTCAAGTAAGAACGTGTTGCCCATAACTTGTAATCAATAAAAGAAATTCATTGTTTTTTTGAGGTTTTTGTTGGCACCCCTCCAAACAATGTCAACCTTATTTACGTTTAAATAGTACATTATCGAATATGATCCCAATTGTATTAGACATGCCCACTTTTACTTACTATTCATTCTGAAGACGGTCTAATCCGTTAAAGTATCTAAACGGGCAGGAGTTATTTTTTAGGCTAAACTAAGCAAACCGACAGGACTATTTCATTTTTCATTTCTTCGGCAGTATTATACTCTTCTAGAGAATAATTGCGAACTTACTATTTTCTTTCAAAGTTGATTGTTCTCTTTAAATTTTAGAAATTATTTAAATTTCTTTAAAATTTACAAACATATATTAAGTAAAAGACGAGTTTCCAAGTGGTTTGCATATGATTAAGCAGTATCTGCCGAGCCAAACTCCTGAATTAACATGTATTCTGCAGTTCTGGACTATTAACTCATCAGTAAGTGTCTGAATTTCTTTTTTAGCTGTCTCATTTTCATCATTAATAAACACATATTACTGACATTCGGATATATATATTTTTTTAAATTGAAAAACAAATTTACCTTAACGGTGATATGAATTTGGACCTTAAGCTTTCCAGGCCGATGCTGTATCAACTGAGGTATTAAAACTGATTCCTAACGATTGTCGATCTGTGTCGATTTGGATGCAACGTCGATGAGTCTTGAAATGCTTAGAATTTTACATGTACAGTCTGCCAAGTAAGAACGTGACCGCTCGCATTCTTGAAAGAATATGTTTCGAGAACATTTTTTGCCATCAATGTATTTTTTAGTGTGTTAACAATGGCGCAATTACCTAAGCAAGTTGTCCAATCGCGCATCAATAATCGCATGGTATCTTCGAGGCATGTTGTCGACCAGATTTTCTGCATATTCCGCAAATTTTTCGAATCTCGCGAGACAACTGAGTCAAAGTTCTCAGAGTCTTTCCTCTCAGCTTTCTCTTCACAAGTGATCAAACGTTTTCAATAGGCTTGGCAGCCAGCGATTGTGAAGGCCACTGTAGTATCTTATCGTGGGCCTAACCGAGCCGCTTCGAGACATGATTTTCACCCAACAAAGGATTCTTAAACGTTCTTTAGAATTTAACCTCATGAGTACGAAGATGTTGTCAAATGGTTTTATGAGGCACGTTCAAACCCGATTTTTTAAATTTTGCCGCTCCCTGACGCAGCGTCAATTTCGGGTCCCGTCAAAACAAAGACACGATTGGTTTTTCGTGACTTGGCATACCTAGCAACGTTTTAGCAAGTCGTCGACATTTTTCGTCTCGTTAAAATGATTTACCCACTTCTTCCTAAACGAAACCGACTTTTTAATATATTTAGCGGCCGCTGGATGTATCACTTTAGGCCCCTTTGGTTGAGAACAAAGAAAGACTACCTCGAACCGACGCGCAAACAAGTGACTCATTTTGGATTTTACGTAATTTGTAATCGACTGATACTTTTACTAAAATACGTCGTAGACAAAGGTTCCCTTTACCGATTTTTGGTGAATTGCTATAATGGCATCTACCAAAAATGAATTATCGCGGATACGTTCTTACTTGACAGATTGTAATTCTTTCCCTTTTCTTGTACTAACATTTTCACCCGATTTGTAATTACAGAAAAATAACTTTTTAAATTGAAGAAAGGTACTACGAATTGATTAAATTTACCAGCCCTAAAAGCTCAGTTGGTAGAATACCAGGCTGGAAATTCCTTTTAAGATATAAATCTTTTTCAGTTTTTAAAAACTCGTCTGCTATTAACATATATATGTATGTTAATTTTAAATTAATTGCAGACAATAAAAAACTATTTCAATTAATTGATTGACGCTTGCCTGTATTTAATATACCTTTATATCTTTATTGTGTATTGTTAAGCTTCAAGTTGTTGCGTAATGATAATTATAAAATTTCTAAAAAAATAAACATATTAGAAGGTCAACAATGTGTGAGCAAGACCCCTAATAATCTGTGATAAAAAGTAATAACGTTTTTTCTTCTAACAAAGTGATTTATACTTCCATCAAAATCCAATTATTGTGATGGGTATTATCCTGTGTCTTTCGATAACATAAAGTATGTTTGGATCCAAACCAAGAATTCTAACATTCTGCGTTATTATATTTAGGGTTTTTACAATGTCTAGACCTATAGAACTAAAATTTAATGATTTTTCTTATTGAGATGGAACTTGTAAACACCCACAGATTATTGGATTCTATTTTCTCTACCAAGTAAGATTGAACTTTTAGACAGAGTATATAAGCAATATTGGAGTTTTTGTTAGAATTAATCTATATTTATTTTATGGTTTCTGGATCATTTATATGAAATTGTACTTATATTTTTTCTGGGTCTATTACTGAAATCTTTTCATAAGAAGTGAAGGTTTCTATATCGTTGAATCTTATTGTCAAGTTAGTACAAATATGGTTTTAATCTATAAGATTCATACTTTAGCTATTCGGGGTGGCGTCCATGACCAGTCCTCTATTTTATATTTGGACATGGTGATATTGGGTAAACTTCTTTTCATTAATTCATTCCGGAGTTATCTTATTCTTTGCACTGGTACTAAACGGATAGCACACTGGAAAGTTTTAGGTGCGCTAATTCAGTTACAAAGTATTTTGGTTGAATTTTCTTTTAGACAGAGTATATAAGAATATTGGAGTTTTCGTTAGAATTAATGTACAGGGTGAGTCAACGATAGAGTAAATGTCATTATCTCGTTCCTTTTTCATACTATTCTCACTATTAAATAGTGAGATTCATCGGTGCGCATCATTTTGCTCTGAGAATACTACAAATTATATTACGTTTCTTAATTATATGAGACTGTCGGTATTATATAGTGTTTAGATTTTTTGAGGTTTCCTCTCTGCGTGATGCTTTAGTGACCTTTAGATGTTTTCTTATGGCAGCTTGAATAGTGTTTGCCTGAAAATTATCTACTGTATTAAGAATTAAAAAAAAAAAATGAGAGGCCCGATCTTAGCCAAACATCAATACTTGACCTCAAGAAAGCGGCAACAATATATTCAACTAACACTATTTAATACAGATTAGAAGTTAGTTAACTTCACTACAAAAATTGTGTGTCAAATAAATAATTAGTTGTAAAAATAATAAATAATAATTTGGGGGTGTGGAAAATAAGTCAATGATGTTTCTTTCCATATGATGAACTTCGATTTGAGCTCTGTCAAGAAAAATATGCTGTATAGGGTGAGTCAACGATAGAGTAAAGTTCATTATCTCATTTGTTTCGGGAATGACGAAAAAATATTAAATACAATAGTTTTAGGGAATGTTAAAGTGCACAGTTTAAAATTATTTTTGAGTATACAGGGTACTTCAAAAAAGTGTGGACACTTACGCTATAACATCATAGTTGCCAAAACAAAATAAAAATGTAGGCATTGTCAAATTTTGACATGTCTATTAAGCAAGTAAAAATAGTTTAATTTGTTGTAGTAAGTGACGTATAAAGGTAATAGTTATGGATTTTCCTAAAAATGAATTAATTCATATGGTTTATATACTGGGCGAGGCGGGAAAAAATTGTCTTTTGGCAGTAACGCTTTACGGAGCGAAGTACCCTAACAGACGTATACCATCTAGAAAATCTTTTCAGTGCTTAATGGAACGGTTTGATGGTAGCGGTAGCGTTGAGTATACGATACGGAAAGTAGTAAACGAGAATGCTACTAATGAGGAACAAGAAATGGAGATTTTACTTCATGTTGAAGATAATCCCCAGGTCAGCAGACGTCAACTAGCTGACATATCTGACACATCCCAAGCTACGGCTAATCGCACCACGAGAAAATACAATGTTACACAAAATTATATGGAACTACACCAAGAACTTCAAGACCGACTAGTAAACTTTTGATGATACAGGCCGATCCAAATTTTTTATCCGAAATAATGTTTTCTAATGACACTACTTTTCACAGTAATGGAGCAGTTAACAACCATAACATGCATTATTATTCAACAGTCAATCCATTTTGGGTCTGGGAAGTTCAAAACCAAAACCATTGGTCGCTTAATGTATGGTGTGGAATATTAAATTTTCGAATTGTTGGTCCATATTTTTTCCGCGCACCGTTTAAGGGGCCTAGATATCTAAACTTTTTGCAAAACGAATTACCTCAGCTTCTTAAAGAAGTTAATAACTTTGAAAGGAGCTCCTGCTCATTACCACCGGAAAGTTCTGGAATTTTTAAACGATCGTTATCCACAAAAATGGATCGCTAGGGATGGTTTCATTCAATGGCCTCCTCGATCATGTAACTTAACACCTTTAGACTTTTTTTTGTGGGCCTACATTAAAGATCGTGTTTACCTGAATCCCACTACAACACCAGTAGATATGGAAAATAGGATACGGGATACGTGCAGGACAATAACGCCCTTTATGCTAAGAAAAGTGAAGGAAAATATAGTAAAATGATTAAACATGTGTGGTCAAGTAGACGGGGATATTTTTGAACATTTATTACGTCATAATAAATAATCATTAAGTAAATTAAACTATATTAAAATTATTATTAACTATTTTCTTATGTTTTCACAATAGCGTAAGTGTATTAAAAACAAGGTAAAAGTTGAAAAATTCAAAATAAATCGAAAACTATTATGGTAGAAATAGGTATATGACATACTTAATAAAAGTTGTAGGGTTTTGTAAAGTCTATCAGAAAAAATAATAATATACAGGGTGTGTCATTTAAAAAATTTGAGATTTTTTTCAATTTAAAAAGTCGAAATGCATAAATTTATTTTGAACACCCTGTAGCATCTAACTCAAATTTCTTCACATATGTCTTTTTTTCATCTCTATAGAACGCTCATACCAATTATGAGAATTTCACCTTCAGAAACAATGGCGCTACTGACATTTTTTTTTTACAAAACTGAAAACTAGTATTTTTTAAAAAAAATTGAAATATTAGAAAAACTACTAGGTTTAGGTATATAATATTATTAATAAAAAGTTATAAAATTTTACGCAGAATTTAAAAATAAATTACAAAATAGGATGTTCCATTTAAAAACAAAATATGTTTTATAGGCCAGTACCCAGTATACTCAAAAATAATTTTAAACTGTGCACCTTAACATTCCCTAAAACTATGGTATATAACATTTTTTCGTCATTCCCGAAACAAATAAGATAATGAACTTTACTCTATCGTTGACTCACCCTGTACAGCATATTTTTCTGGAGAGAACCCAAATTGTAGTTCATCGTATGGACAGAAACATCATTGACTTATTTTTCACATCCACAAATTATTATTTATTATTTTTACAACTAATTATTTATTAGAGTAACAATTTTTGTAGTGAAGTTGACCGACTAATAATTTTTATTTATTAAATAGTGCTAGTTGAATATATTGTTGCCGCTTTCGTGAGGTGAGGTATTGATGTTTAGGCTAAGATTGGGCCACTCATTTTTTTTAATTCTTAATACAGTAGACAAATTTTCAGGCCAACAATATTCAAGCTGCCATTAGAGAACATCTAAAGGTCCCTAAAGCATCACTCAGAGAGGAAGCCTCAAAAAATCTAAAAACACTATATAATGCTGAGAGTCTCATGTAATTAAGAAACGTAATTTAATTTGTAGTATTCTCATAGCAAAAAGATGTACACTGATGAATCTCTGTTTAGTAATGTGTATCGCAATCACCTCACAGACTTTAGGGAAACAAAACAGTCGATTTTGACAGCAAATATGTATATAAAAGTGAGAATAGTATAAAAGAGGCTTCTCAAATCAAAGCTGCCACAAAAGTTTCTAAGTTTCAGGTTCACTAAGTAAACTGATGGAGGCTATACCTAATATAGTATTCTTGCATCTATATGCAAGATTTGAAACTTTGAGTGGCATGTCCGCTGATTGAGAACAAGTAAATATGGATTCTCGAGGATATCACAACATATGGACCTGAACAATAGTCACGTGCCATCTCGTACAGAATGAAAAGTTGCCGGGGTTTTTCCAGCGCTATTTTCTTACTAAATTAATGTTAAAATAAGAATAAATAAAAACTTTATCACTCTTATTTGCATATCTAACGAAAACTAAGGAAAAGAGAATCTTAGAGTTTTATAAGTTTTTTATCCTATTAAAGTTCCAAAAGTGCATGAGCTGTATAATTCGGTTTGACGATATTTTAATTTAGTTTAATTTCAACGTAAAATTAGTACAGATTGAATTAAGTTAATTTATGTAATAAATATGGACGTAAATCTTGCAAGAAATGTAACATTACTTTCAGTTCTGTATATTAAAAAATACATTTAGTGGAGGCAAATGCCGTAAAATTTTCATGATTTTTGAAAATTTTTGGGTACAGCTTGGAAATCGTTTTTAACTACTTTGAAACAGTACCAACATAATGTAAACGAGTTTTCTCAGCCTGATGTTGACCACAGCGCCACTTCTCTTCTACTTTAGTGCATTTTTCACATTTGAACGCTTTCGGCTTACTATTTCCTAAATATCTCAATTTCTGTTCATTGCTATGCGATAGGAAATTCATTTTACTCATCATAAAATTGCCTAAAAAAACTGCGTTAACTGCTTTAAAAAATGTTAAGTAAATAATCTAAAAAAAAGTATTTACAACGGCAAATTCAAAAATGTTTTTTAGGGGTAACTTCCGTTCAATTCCATATTACGGCTTCAAATTACAGGAAAATATAGCCTTCATATTAACAAAAAAGTGTGCCAAATTTTATTAAAAATATTAAGAGGATTGGTCAAAATTCACATTTTAGTCCAAATCTTATTATGGATTTTTCTTGTGGGAAGCTTTTTTTAAAAAAAAAAAAAAAAATTCGAAATTTTATGCTCTTCAAGATGGTTAGAAGGAAAAAAAATAATATATATATAAAAAAAAATCTTATTTTAAAATTTTTTCGTTACTTACAATTCAATTTTTTTTTTGTTTTTGCTCTAGAAAAAGTCTGGTTCATTCTCTTTATTTCTATTCAATATTTTATCTTAAACATAACATAAAAAAGTGATTTTAAAACAAATACTACCTATTTTACAATAAAATTATGATTTAGATAACAGAAACGTATTAACTATTAATATTTTAATGCTGAAAGAATAGTAATAGTAGTACCATATAGCAGTTTAAAAATAAAACAATATTAAAAAATAACCGGTCAAGTGCAAGTTGGACTTGCGCAATTAGTGTTCCGTATGTGGATTGTTTTTAAAATAAAAATTTTCGTTACGGAAGTATAAAATGATCAGTGACTTCATAAAACACATCCCAAATGAATTTTCAACAAAGTTTGTTTCCGATCTTCAATGAAAACTGGTCACCCTGAATTTATTGTTTTTAATATACCAGATAAATTATTAAAAGTAATGCACTCGTGATAATTTTCGTTCACCCTGTAGAGAATATTCCAGCATTTTTTCAAAATTTTTTGGTCAGTACTTTTCGAGATAAGGGGAAACAGCGATTTTTCGTACTTTTTTGAAAATAATGCAAAGAGAAGTGTGCGCAAGTATTACGTTGTATATATTTTTGAACTCGTCTTTTTGTGTGTGTGGGTGTGAGTAAGTTTTATGGCTCTGGCATTACCAACTGGCCAGTATCTTTCTTTTTATTATTATTTTTCTTTATTCCTTTATTTTTTTTGAATCCAACTGAATCTTACCGAGATTAACCCGCATTAGCACTGAACTACTTTACTTATATCTAAAAGTTTTGTTAAATTTTTTTTTTCCCTTTTTTTTTCTCCTTGTTATAATTTTTTTTCTATAATTCAATTTTACTACTTACAATAAACTAATACAGATACCTATATACAATTGAGTTTTTTGAAGATATAATTACATTTAAATTGAAAGGGAATTCAACATAGTACTTGAGGTCATCAAACAACCTGTCAATTTAATTCTTATTCATAATACGCCAAATTCCCCACATTGACAATCTTCGTTGTTTTGTAAACCAATTTTTTTCCTGTGCTTTGGATACAGGGCATGTTGATTTCTGATACGAGATGTGATTCTAACAAAATTTTTTCTATGTTCCGAATGGAACCAGGGTGTTCTTTGTATTATAGGGAAACTTGATCTATAATAAAATCCTACCTCAGATTGTTCAAATTGTTCCTACTAATTCTCACGTAACCGCTTTTTTGCTATTGAAATTATGTCAGTGTGTGGTATCTAAAATTTTTTTGTATAATTTGCAATTGTTGTTGCCTTTTTTGCTAAATCATCCACATATTCATTTTCAGGAATACTAATATGGGCTTTTACCCATACAAATGATACTTGAATGGGTCTTTTACTGTTTGTAAAAATCACAAAATTGTTGTTTTCCTTATATTCTAAGCCGTATAATAGAGATTCCCAGATGACCCATATTTCTGCAGAATATATAGATGTGCCATTATGTAGCCTAAACTGTTTAGACATTTTTTTTTGTTATTATGATAAAAGGCACAGTCCGTTTTACTATTCAGTATAGATCCATACGTAAAAATGTGCTCATGGCCTGACCACTTGGTAGCCATATCTTTACGGAATGATCTTAAGATGATGCTAGGATTTTCAGATTCACAGATTTCAATTATGGTTTTAGGCAATTGTTTAATGAAATAATTGCTAAGTTTTGAGTATGGATGTGAGGATGAAGAGTAAATGTATTTTTGTGAATGGGCTATCCAGGAATAGCTTTTAACTAGTAATGTGGTTTTTTCCCCCTCCAATAAGAATGAGAGTAGTCCAGGATCATGAGGGAGTAAATTTTATCTATTAGCTCACTATTCTTGCCCACTAGTTTCGGCACCAACTTATCACATAAATACTTTCTCCATAATGCCAGTGGAGGAGGTTTCGTGGTTTCAGCTTCTATGACGAGGATTGTGGTACTAATTACTAAACCTATGCAATGTCTTAGGCATTTATTTTTGATCAAATCTACTTTCTTCAGATGAGGTTCAGCTGCTGATCCATAGAATTGACTTCCGTAATCTATTATTGATCTAACGTAAGCTTTATAAAATAATAAGGCTATATTGGGATCAGAACCCCATTTCTTACTGCTGAAAGCTCTTAGGATATTTAGACTGTTTTCTGCCCTCTTCCTAATTCTATAAGTATGCTGGATGGAACCAAAATTTCATACAGAAATACGGCAAAATATCTAATTTTAGATAAGAAACTCCTATGGAAGGATCACATCCAATTCGTCTTTTTACAAGCTATCATTTGGGACCCCACTAGATGACCTCGTAAAAATATTTTTTTTGCACTTCTAATTTCACCCCCCGAAACTATCAATTCCTATATTAGTGTCAAATTTCAACTTTCTATGTCAAATAGTTTCGGAGAAAATCGGGTGTGAGAGACAGACAGACAGAAAAACGGACACCGAAGTCATCTTATAAGTGTTCGGAACACTAAAAAAGACTATTTGGATTTAAAGGCATATACCTAAACATAATATAAGGTAATTTGAAAATTACCGCAGAGCGCCTCGACGCTATGCTTTGAAATAAGATGCAATGCTAACAACCTTCGTAAGTATACAGGTGGCACCTGTATCGTAAACATCAAACATTTCATCGTACTTAGTCTTATCGTAGTGTGTTGTTCGTGGACAGCATTTATTTTCAGAGTTATGGGAACATCTCTCTGTTTATTTTACGTGTTCACTGTTTATGTGTCTCGTGTAATTTTTAACTCATTAAACATTTCAGAACATTAGAGATTTATAGTTTGTAATTATATTTTACTGTATATTAAACTATCCAAGTGACCGTATTAAAAACACATCTTTAAGAAAAATTTTTGACTCTTTGCATTATTTTAGTCCATTTTTGTTTCGTTGTATTTTTTCTTTTTCTTTTATCTAAATCATAATTTTATTGTAAAATGTGTAGTATTTGTTTTAAAATCACTTTTTCATGTTATATTTAAGATAAAATATTGAACAGAAATAATGAGAATGAACCAGACCTTTTCTAGAGCGAAAAAAATTAAATTTTACTTATCGAAAAAATTTAAAAATGAAATAATTTTTTTGTATATTCTTTATTTTTCGTTCTAAACATCTTGAAAAGCTTAAAATTTTGAATTTTTTTTTTAAAGCTTCCTACGACCTTTTGCCCACCAGTAAAAAAACATTTTTAAATTTCCCGTTGAAAAACACTTTTTTTTAAGTTATGTACTTAATATTTTTTAATGTAATCTGCGAAGTTTTTTAGGCAGCCTTTTGACCAGAAAAAAAGGTTTTTTTTTTTTGTAGCATAACAATGAACAGAAATTGAGATATTTAAGAAATAGTAAGTCGAAAGCGTTAAAATGTGAAAAAATGCACTAAAATAGAAGAAAAGTGTCCTTGCGGTCAAAATTAGGCTGAGAAAACTCGTTTACATTATGTTGATACTATTTCAAAGTAGTTAAATCGATTTCGAAGCTGTACCCAAAAATTTCCAAAAATTATGAAAATTTTACGGCATTTGCCTTTACTAATTATTAAACATTCAAAACAGTAACAGTGAGATAGATTTTTCTACAGAAAATCGATGTGTAAAGGTCAAAGTTTCTCCTATTTTTTTTTTTAATTGATGATGAATGAATTGTAAAAATAAAAAGTTTAAATTAACTTCTTATATTTTACTTTCCTATGTAAAACTAAAAAAAACCAGAGACAACTTTTATGCGTAGCTAGTGTAATAAAATAAATCTTTAGTCTTGCTTTTAGATGATGTGCTAAACAATTGGGTCAGATACGACTCATCCATATGAATAGAATAAAAGGGGCGGTCATAACGTATTTGCTAAGGTGTCTGCTTCCTACGCCAGCGGAAAATAAAATAAAATAAAATTTTCAACATCACGGTCGCCTTCCTCGAGAGGGCAATGGCAAACCACCCGTAGTATCATGCTCATCTCTCACTTTGGGTGTTTGGAACCAGCATTAAACTGGAGGTCCGCTTTGTCTGTGTAAACACTTAAAATGGCACCAACCATAGGCAGAGACGAGAGGGTCGCCTACGTCCTATCAGAAATGGCACTTTAAGAAGAATAAAACACTGAGGATTAAAGTATCATAAATTTTATTAAGTAATTATTTGTTTGAGTTTAGGCTATAATACTACTAATAGTTGCTCAGGGATTATTATCTCTTAATTTTCCGATCTACACTTATTGATATCGTTTTAGTTATAGTATTATAAGAAATTTAATTGGCCAAGTTCAAACCGTAATTAGGGTTACGTACGGAACACTTATAAGATCACTTCTGTGTCTGTCCGTCTGTTTGTTATATCCGATTTTCTTCGAAACTTTTTTGACATAGAAAGTTGAAATTTGGCACTAATACAGGAATTGATGTCTCCATCAGAGCCTTGTAGTTTGACTTAAAGGGTTAGTTTTGGAAGGTGAAATCGGAACTGAAAAGAAAAATTTTACCCGGTCATCGAGTTGGGGGTCAAAGGAAAGCTGGTGAAAACACGATTTCAAAAAAGTATACTTTTCTGTGTATTATTTTTAAAAAATTGCCAAAAATCGTTGTCCCCCCTTATCTCGAAAAATACTGATCAAAAATTTTGAAAAAATTCTGGAATATCCTCCACAGGGTGTAGATTATTACGAGTGCATTACCTTTAATAATTTATCTGGTATATAAAAAAAAAAACGAAAATTTCAAGATCATCAGTTTTCAACAAAGATTGGAAACAAACTTTCTTGAAAACCCATTTGGGGTGTGTTTTGTGAAGTCGTTGATCATTTTATACCTCCGTAACAAAAATTTTTATTTTAAAAGCAATCAACGTACGGAACACTAATTGCGCAAGTCCGGCTTGCACTTGGCCGGTTATTTTGTTATGTAATTCTCGCATGTTTGGTTTGTTGGTGGTGTACCTAATTCTTACCTATAAAGTGGGAGGGCGACAAATTATACAATGTATTTGAAGCCTTCACTGTCAAGTGATAAAAAACTTGTGGCAGAAATTGGAAGTTAAAACGACGTAAACCTCAGATTGGACGATCACGGACATCACGCAGCTATATAAACACAAAGTGCGTAAAGTGTCAATTTGCGACAAATCAAAAACTAAAGTACTGAAAACCGCCACGTTTCCCTAAAGTTTTAATTCCAATATCGACACTTAAATTAATAAACCAAAAAATTTATCGAACATAGAAGCCGCAGTATAACCGTTAATCCAAAACGATATCTGTAAATGATTGAGAACTTCTTTACATCCGCCTCAAATAATTTTGGTGCTTATAACCAGAAAATCTAGTTTCAGCAGGATGAGGTCCCATTACACTCTTCAAACACATCTTTGCTAAAGAAATTTTCTTGAACAAGTTGATTTACGAAAGAGGTGACATAATTAGGAGTCCGTTTTGCTATAGATTTTTTCTTGCGAAGACAACTCAAAACTAAATTTTACCGTAAGTCGCTCCGCGGAACAAATAAAAGACATTATTCTGCAAGAAACGACTCGAGTGTCGGAACGTAAAGGTTTACATTTAGATAACTTTATTTTTGCGTAAAAAAATGCAAAGGAATGCAATTTGATATGTTCAGACATTTCTTCGTATATTATTTTATTGCTGTAAATATTTTTAATAAACTTTGATATGTGGTACCTTCTATAAAACCAACTACTTACAATTTTTATACAAAGATATAAAAGAAGATTTATACCGTGCAAAATAGTACGGCAGAGAAAATCATTTATCACTTTTTCATGACCGACAACAGTTATTTTTCCGTTCGTTCTTGTTTCGAAAACTTTAAGTATATTTAGCTGGTTTTTCATTAAAATTTATGGTTTATATTGTAAGATGTTTACTCTCTACGAATCGTTTGCTCTGTAATACAATTAATTATTAACAACATTGTAAAATTCAGACGTTATGGATGTAATAAGTCAATTTATTGAGAAACATGAGATTGTGTGGCAAAATTTTGCTGGATTATGCATGGACAGAGCTCCTGCTATACTCGGCTCCAGCTCTGGTGTTGCAGCTTCAACAAAACAAAAGAATTCATCCATAATACCGACGCACTGCATTATTCATCGTCAAGCATTGGCTGCTAAAAATAGCTACATACTACATACAAGTAATCAACTGTATCAAAAATATTTGCTGAAAATTATGCTCTGATATGGACTCTGAACACGAAATGTTACTTTTTTACACTATAGTTCGTTGGCTGTCGAAAGGAAACATGTTGGCAAGGTTGTTTGAACTGAAAGAGGAACTTAAAGTATTACTTACTAATAAAAAAAGAAAGTTCTGTTGTATCAGTTTGGCCAGCTCAATTACAGAGTTTCAGCATTCTGTTCAGTAGTTTCTTCAGAGTTTCTTCGGTTATTTTTTTAACCCATTCTGCCTGTAAAAGTTCCCACAAGTGAATTTCTGATATTTGATTGAGTTTTCGAACACACCTGTCCAAATGGTCCCACAGCAATTCGATGTGGTTCAACTCGGATAATTGTGGACGCCAAGTCACCACTTCCAGGACATCATCGGATTTCCATTGATCCAAAAGTTCTCTAATTTGTTTAGCAGTATGTCTAGGGTCGTTGTCACACTGAAAAATAAATTTCCCCTGAAAAATATCTCTTTCCCGAAGGAAGCATTTGAGTTAGGAAAATTTCTTGATTCCTTCTATTCTAAAGGTTTTTCCAACTTTACCGTTGCCAAAACCACCCCAAACCATTACTGGACCTCCACCATGTTTTACCGTAGGCAACTTCCAACATCCTCTCTCCAGCTGACCGCCGCACGTAAACTTGTCGATTTGAACCGAAAATTTCGAATTTAGATTCGTCGCTCCAAAGGACGGAACTCCATTGTTCTGTTGTCCAATTTTCATGTTCTCGGTCCCATTCTCATCGTTTACGTTTATTCATTTGCCTAAGAAGTGGTTTCCTCACTGCAACTCACCCGTGTAGTCCACCTTCTGTTAACCTATTCTTCACGGTTGTCACGCTGATGGGGATGAGCCGCTCCAGGTTTACTTGAGGTGTGATTTCTGGTGCAGTTAGGCGGCGATTACGTCTGCTGGACATTATTATAGCTCTGTCTACGATGTAGTCCACCGTTCGCCTTGGCATCCGCATATCACTCGCGATTTGTCGAAGATTTTGATGTCTTGCAATTATCAGAGCCCGATTTTCAACGGAAACTTCTTTCGTTTTTGGTGTTTTCACAAAACAATTGAGCCTGTATCAATGACAAAGTACTATTTGCGAATGGTTAATTTCCAAAAGGGCACTGGTATTAATAGCATAGTTTTTATCATAAAATGACACTAGGTACTTCCATAATCCCTAGAAACTTGAAATGAGTTCTTACTTCAACTGGAATTCTCAAAAATCGCCTCAAAACGATTATCCTGCAAAACTTGGAAATTTGTTCTAATTGGTTTTTAATTTATAATTTCACCAAAAAGGCTTATCCAAATAATTTTATGATGGACACTTGTTAAAAATAATTAAATTTACCTAATATAATAAAAGGGTTTAATTGGGTATTACATTTTTTCAGTTACATTGAAATTTCTAAGCGAGCAAATACTTTCTGAGGGAAGTGTACAGTATCTAAAGTAGATATGCTATCTATAGTTTTTGAGTAATATCGCTTGAGGGGAGAGGCATAGGAGCTGATACAATTTGTATAGTTTTCAATAGTATTATGAGATTTCTTTGGTTTTTGTTTAATATAATAACCAATTTTAGGCCTATGTGTTCATGGTAAAATATAGTATAAGGAGCTAAAGTGCTGGAAGAGTGGTGGATTTGAATATATCATGTCAGATTCTTTGATTTAAAGAATCTAAAATTTATATAAATATTTTTTCATTATCTCCATTGCTAGCAAAAGCCTGTCCTTCCTTGCTTAACTATCTTCTAGGTAATGTTATAAATAAACATCTGCTAGAATCCACAATAAAAAATGTTACACGATACAGTTTTTTGAAGAACATTGTTTAGTAGCTTTTTCTGTATAACCTATCAAGTTTTATTATAGAGATAATATAAAAACCACAAGAGAACTAAATGAGAAATTATTTTCCAACCCTTCTTGTGTTTACGCTATCTTCCTTAATAAAGAATTAAATCCAAGAAAATCTTGCCGACATAAATTTCGAGACTCTGGCAAAGCACAAACATTTTTCAGAATTTATCGTCTGCAGCAAAAGCAAATTAATATTTTTATAAAGAATCCAGCACTAATTGAATCAGTGAGTATATTAAACTTTTGTTTTTCCTTTTACCAGGTTCAAAATTATAGGAGTTATTGTTCATTTTTATGTTTAAATTAATGCAGCAAAATTATAGTGTACTGGAAAAACTTTTCCCACTACTTGTAGAAAAAATGAATACGGCTAGTTATACTTTGCAACAAATAGAGATACATTGTTCTAGGAAAAGTTATGCTTATATTGTAGCATTTTAAAAACATGCCCTCCCGTTTGGGCGCAATTTTGTAATCTTTTAACTTCTCTATTTTTAATAGATATATTCTCTATTAAATAGAAATCGTTATTTGCCCCTTATGTATATCCATAATTTCTGAGAATGGATTGAGTGGATATTAATACTGAAAGAACTAAAGAAATTAGACATAAACTCGCTCAGTTTTTTTTTTTGTAGAGAAATATGGATAAGAGATAATTTTTGTACATCTTTTGAAAATAGTCGTTATAGTTGTTTAAAATTTTGCAGATTTTGGGCACCATTCATTTTAAAATAAAAAGAATCTAACTTCAGCTCAAAAAAATTAAATAATACTGAAGAGATATGTAGTTGTTGAAAAAAATTTTTTAATATGGTACAACCGTTGCGTCCTGACAGATAAAACGGGTGATTCAGTGAAACGCTAGATTTAAATAAAGAAAAGGGTTTATTAATGACAAAATTAAAAGTTCTAACTTCGCTGCACTTTAAAATTACTACTAAATAAAATCCCTTAATCTAGCAGATGGTACGATTATTTGGAGTCTTTAAATCAGCATTCTAATTAAAGGCTTAGCTAAACACGATGTTAAAAGTTCATGGAATTAACTTCACGGGTTACACATGCTGAACAGACGATGTAAACGCACTTGTCAGCACGAATCAAGATCTATAGATTGATGTGCTTATGACTTACGGTTTTTCTATTAGTATTTAGGCCTGTCCCACCATACTGGTGCTACCCTAGTTCCTTTTGGGCTGCACTTCTTGATCCGAAATGTCTGGGAATGAGCAGGATATTTCAAGGAAAAAACCTTGAACTTCAAAGCTAAAAATCGTCTGTGCATTACCACATCACTAATAAACTACTACGGCAACGTAATGGAAAAAGCCTACTCCGGCCTGCTGATCGAAAAAAAGCCTACTGCGGCTTGATGATCTAATAAGCCCACTGCGGCTACGTGTTGGAAAAAGCCGTCACTACAACTCGGCTGGAAAAAGCCCTGAACAGTGCTATCCGCATGCTTAACTATTTTTTTCCCTTCCTTAAAGTAACGTCTTTGAAATGGCTTCCTTCCCGGATACAAATCATTAGCCAATCAGACAAATTCGATGCAAATTAAGGAGTCCGGTAGTCAACCCGCAATGCACACTGTAAAATTTAAATTAAACTGCTCAAAAATTTAAAACACTGTTTTAAGCTATACTGCTCAAAAGTTGAAATCACTGCAATAAATATAAAAATGGAAAAAAAAAATATAAATTATAGGGAGAAAAACAGTGTCGTAACATGATCTTAAAATCTAGGAAAAAATGAATGTTACAATATTACTGGTAACAAATTTGGAACATACGTAAAATTTAGTAAATCAGTAAAACTTTATTTTGGAAAACTTATTATAATTTTATTATTTATGCGCAAAAAAGTCCGCAATAATAGAAAAAGGTCGGCAGAAAAATAGTTTTATATCTGTGTCAAAAAATATATAAATTTTAGTAATTTCGTTTGTAAACAGAGAATATAATCGCAATTTTTAAAAACAATTTGTAATTGGCATTATGCATTCCACAAATTCTTGCATAAAGGTCTACACTAGTAAAATTACTTGTTTTAGACGAACTAAAAACTTCAAAACTGTCTAATTGCTTTGAAACGCAGTAGTATATATATTGTATACTAGTCTACAGTCTACACCCGCTGTATAGAAAAAATCAGAATTTTTTGAAAATAGCAAAAAAAATATCAGCTAGCTGTTATATCTTTTTGTTTTCGACGCATCGTCTGTCATTAGTCTTGTATCAGTTATTTTATGACATTTGTTCCATTAGATGTCAAGCTCTAGTAGTAAGAACTGCAGTGTGTTTTGACGAATGGATGGAAAATGGATTTCAAGCAAAGGGTTACAATTAATTGTATGAAACATAAATCCCAAAAAAATCAAAAAGTATATCGTGGTGAATTTGTGTCTTGTACTCAAGTGAAGCAGAGGTTTAAGCGATTTTAAAATGGTAATGAGTAGGAGCAAAATTTTGGCCGCTCCTAACAGGACCTTCAAAAAGTACGTGATTCAATCAAAGAAAATTCTGAATCGTTGGTATAAGTGATTCATGATGAATTGAGGATTCCAAACTAAACTATTTACTATGTTTAGACCGCTTATAAGTACTCAGATTTCTTTGTAACGATTACTAATGGTCATGGAATGTAATTTGCTCGAATAATGCAATGCAGACACAAGAAGGTTTTGTGTATTACGTTGGTACTCTGAGATTTCTGTGTTTTCGCCTGACTTCTTTTGCCGCAAAAAGAAAGCGATATTCCAGTCATTAATACGGCCTACAAAATTCTAGCCAATATTGTAACAGCCAGACTAGTCCCATACTCAAAGAATAACCCAGAAACTTCAAATCTAGCATCGACTAACTCTTTACGCTTAGACAACTGTTAGAGGGCTGAGAATTCAACCCAACTATCTGTAATCTATTTATAAATTTCCGTCAAGAGTAAGACAGTATCGAAAAAACTTGAGTACGGAAGGCAATGCAATTCTTAATTCAACTGACCAAGCTATGTACGGAGGATCGAAGATAGACAGTGCAAATTGGTAATAATCTCTTAGATAATTTTGAAACATTGACATCGTAGAAGACTCCATATCGACAGTAAAAGGCATTTTTTGATAAAATAAAAAAAGGTTACAAAAGAAATAAGATTTATGATCATTGAGGAAAAGACTAAATATACGTGCACCAGCAAATGGAAACGCAGAGATAGAATAGGGCAAAACGTTACAATAGATAGATATAATCTTGAAACCGTGAAGCAACTCAAATATCTAGGAGCTATTGATACAGCTCATAGTGGGATAACATAAGAATTAAATCAGCAAATCGATGTCTCTCATTAAGGTCGAAACCCATATCTAAAACCTCAGAAATGAAAGTCTATAAAAGCATTATAAGACCAATATTCACTTATGGGTGCGAGACATGTACAATCACAAAATCCAACGAAGAAAATCTCGGACGTTTTGAAAAGAAAATATTAAGAAAAACCTTCGGACTCCATCACGATCCTAATACCAACTAAAATTGTATTAGTACCAACGCCTAAATCGATGTTATTAAAGAAATAAAATTCCAGCGCTTAACATAGAATGGACATATTCACAGACTGCATGATGGCAGATTGTCGAGACTGATATGAAAGAAGATACCGTCGAGGAAAGGCCTCCCGGAAGGCCACGCCTACGATTTTACCCTTTTTCCTATTCTGAGGATATTGACGAGGATATCGTAACGTTGTCGAAATGTCGAAACAAACTTTCTTGTATTTCACAGCACCTTTTAGACAAAACGGTACTGCTGCCACAGACGTTATTGCATTTCTCCAAACAACTACTACGTATGTACCTGGCCAGGCCAGAGTAATTATAAATAAATTAATAAATAGCGTATACCAACATGTCGGGATTGCAACTTGAGACGTTCTGCAAAGCAAGTAAGTTACTACGCCACGGAGTCACGGGCCGCCAGCTTAATGTTTGAAAGGAGAGATATATTGTTACAATACAGTTAAGAAGTTTCAAATCGGCTCATAGCCTTGTTAACACATATTTATAGTCCGAGTACATACATGTTTGTTACAATTTTCTAATATTTAACTACGAAAAAAATTGAAAGCTAGAAAAAGATTTGACATGTGCACCCAAATAAATGAATACTAATCATGTACAAAAGGTGTAAAATGCAGGTAGAGGATAGAACTATTTTTGATTCCCTGTAATAGTTCTCTTTTTAGGAAAATGGTAGAAACAGTCTCTATACTTTATTTAATGAGTTACATTTATCATAACTGGTAAAAGTATAATATGATTTTGCTGTTAGTCACAATATTCTAAAACATAATGCCCAAGTTCTCACATTTCAAAATTCTATACCATACTGTGTTTCATGACTCACCACTTTGATGTTAATTATGGTTTAGAGTAGGTTATACGCTTTTAAACTTTATAACTCTTGTAAATTCATCCATTTTGGACAGTGTCTGGGAACTGTCTTGTCATAAAAGAAGCTTTAAAGTCTGGATAGTATAAAATATAAGTTTTTACCATGACTTTATTTGAAAATTAAATTTGTGTTACTTATGAATGTTAACTAATATAAACCTCAAAATATTTGTGGTTGTGTGTGTATTTCATTAAAATTATCCCCCAAATACTATCTACGAGAATGAAAGAAAACTTTTGCTTACCACAGAGATAATAAAAAGTTATAATTATTTCCTAATTTTTACATTATTATTATAAATAGGAAAAAACTTGTCAGAGAGTATATCTTATACTTCCAAGGTATCAGTAATATACTCATTCCTTTAGCTGAAATTTACGTCATTAATTAGTATATTGTTACCTATATAAATGTAATGCTTGTGTTATGAGTAAAGGGACATTATTTATTCCCGGTTTTTCATTATTTTCAGCAAAAATATCAAATGTATATGAGGCTGTAGTCTGTATTTAAGATAATTCTACTTCTTCACCTTAAAGAGCATATAAAAGTACTACAAAAATGTATAATTCATTTTTTTTTAATATCCTTTGGCTTCAAGCTATCGTAAGCCTGATTGAAGAAGAAGAATACGATTAATGATGGATTCTAAATTTAACTGCGGGCAATGTTCAAACCTCCTGCAAAGGCTTACATTGTCACAAGGCTTACATTGTCACAAGGTCGTTACGAGTTATAAAAATTATTTCATTCGATGTTGTGAGGCATTTTTTTGAGCAAAAATAAGATTTTAATATGTTCGATGATTCACTGTAAACATATAAGTATCACCCTTTTTCTTCTTTTCAGTTCATTTATCGTTAAAAGAAAAGGGACATGACACTTTAGAAAATTTTCAAACGCTCGTAACACGACCCGTAATGATATTACAAAAATCTATATAAAAAACTCGTTAAGTAATTTAACAGACTTTGCCAAATGCACTATCGAATCTGTGAGAAAGTATTAAAATTGAAATAAACGATTTGAATAATTATATTTAACCTTTGCTTCATTCTGGGTTAAAAGTTGGTCTCTTTTCGTAGTGTAGTTCTTCCTAATACATTAATTTTAAATGTAATAAAAGTGTTTCATATTCTAAATATTGCATCTAACTTGTTTTCATAGTATCGCTGTACGAATATTAAACTATTATTGATCCATTATTATTATTCCTATATTAATAGAGTTGGAGTATAGACCCGAGATGCACAAAACTTGTTTTATACATAATTTTAATATTCTGTTTAAATATTATTCATAATCTTAACACACGAAATCAAAATGATTTAGAAATATCCACGCATCAAACTGAGAAATAAGATCTACGTTTAAATATATTTACTCAATATAAATTTGGTCTACGATAGTATGCCATCCAACCATAAGAAATTAAATTCTAATAACTATAAAAACATTTAGAAATTATCTTACATGGGCGGATTGAAAGATAATCATTTAATGAACATCTCACCCATTTATGCCGATTACTGAGTTACGGTTATTTTTGTTTTCTTTAAAAATGTTTTAATTGGCAATATTATTGTTATTACTGTTTATACATCAGTTTTTATAAATAAAAATAAAGTTCTTAATTATTATTAAACAACCGCTTGCAACTTTCAAAAGCATTGTGAAGGAAGGAGGCGTCTAGAAACAATAAATTTTTCAATTGATGTAGCTTGGTGTTCCGTATATCCTAAAAGTGTTAAAATATGTAGAGTTAATCTAAATCTTATAGATAAAATCCTATTGAAATAAAGTACACATTATTAATAATATATGGTAATGTTCTAAATGCAAGAATAAGATAAAGATGTTGAACCATTCTTCGTATATTTTTGCTAAGTATGATCAACTGACTACTTTATGTGTTGCATGAAAGTATGGAATAAAAAAATAATAATTTATAGGTATCGCGGGCTGAAAGATATAGTTATCGCTATTTGTGAAAATTTATTAACACTAAGTGTCATGCTATACTTTAAAAACACATGAGTACTGTTTGGTGTTTTACTTTTTCATTATTATTAAATTTCTAAGCTTTTAATTATTACGAGGCAGCATGCTGAGATAACATGGAGTAGATGCGTTATATAGGAACGAAACACACGTTTATGTTTAGAATCAAGGAATATTTGTATACATATTATGTCGACGATAAAATTTGGAAGCTTTCAAAGCGTTAGTCAGAAGAGCAATAACTGTTCTTGGGATTAGGATTAGAGTAACATCGCGAGGTGTAATAATCTGTGTTTATCTGTGATCTAGTCTGAGCCCTGTATCTTCTTTAATGTTGTTATGGTGCTTATAAATTTGATTGATTAACAGATTTCATGATATTCTGTAAATAGAAATTAGAGATCAAAGCAGGAGATTTGATTTAGCTACATTGGATTATTTAATTTGTTTCTTTTTTTCTTGTGAGAATTGATCTAGTGGAGATATAAGAGTAAAGAAACACAATTTGGCTTAATTAAAACCTTGGCACTAGATACGCTCTCTTCCATGAAACTATTGATACAAGAATGCTGCTATTAAAGTCAAGATCTATATATCTTTCTACCAAATATCAATGAGCTTCTAATAATATAAAACACGAACTTATACTGAAAATCATTCAATGAAACGAAATTAATGATAATGACACTAGAATAGCTAAATAAAAAGTGTGGCAATTAGTAGATAACACGACAGTATGACGTTTAACATTAATAGATAATCATAAAATTCAAATACCTCCACTTTACTAGTAAAGTGTAAACAAGAAAAGAAGAGAATTGGCTACGCAAAAATAGCATTTTATGAATATAAGAATCTTCTTCATAAAAATCTGATACTAGACACCTGATTATGAGTATTTGAATGTTAATATAGCCAATGTTATTATACGGTATCAAAACGTTACTTAGCAATATAGTACTTTACCGAATCGAAGGATTTCAATTATCCAGACTTTGGAGAACATTATCTGTTTTCTTGACGGCCCATATATCAAATGATTTAATTGTGCGAAGAGTCAGTGTGGAGAAAGAACTTAAAAATATTATAAAACAAATAAAAGTATTTAGAACATATATTGGAACAAGTCGAAAACAATATTCGAGATTATGCCACATAAGAAACTGGTGCGGTATTTTAGGTACTAAGCCCAAATTCACACAGGCTGGGTAATAACTGCATTGTGGTAAATGCCAAAAATTTGAACGGATAACCAATCGTGGACGTGCCGCAAAGTATAGGGCACCAGACGAAGATTACTAGGAATTCATCTTCCAGTTTCTTCCATATATGTCGTCCCACATGTACAGATAACTTTACTAACCCCTTCAGTTTTAGAGTTTTTCAGTAAATCCTTATTACAATTTGGTTTCGTGGTCAATTTATTCGTTTCCGATGGAATTGAACGCTAATGGTGCTCTAAACAGGGAGAGTTGATGACAGGGAAGTGTTTAAAGGGACGGTACTGTAAATTGACATTAGCTTATCCATGAAATGGTTTTTTGGATATATATATATATATATATATATATATATATATATATATATATATATATATATATATATATATATGGTAGGTGTATTATCGACAGAATTCAATGGACTGAGGGTAATTTCCGTCACGAAACCAACACAACCCTTCAAAATCAAACAAAGACTGTCCACTCAAACGTAATCTAGTCAGGGGTAGACCTGAACTTGAAGACATACTAGGCCCAGCATCTTCACGCTCCGTTTTTTATAAAAAAGCAGCAATACTACTCTTGTGAACATAATTTTAACGACAATCAATATGCACTACTAAGAAAGCAACATCACGAATATGTTTTAATTTTCCATCGTTTCTTTCTTTACTCGTATCACCGATATGGAAAACTGATAAATTAAAAAGTTACACATACACAAAACCATATTCTAACAATTATTTAATTTACTGAAATTTTTATATCGAAATGAAAAATTACCGCAAACATTTCCGATATAAATTTCATTTAAAAAGTAAGCTATTTTCTGTGTTTGGTCTCAATCTACCAACGCAACGTTTACCAAAACAATTCATGTCGATGTTTTGATTTACCTAAGTAAATATTGATGCTATGAAAAATATATAACTTGGGGAGAACTGACAAAATTGTTTTCGATGCCCTGAAATGTCGTTCTTTTTCGGGTAATGATGGTAAGGTGAAAAACTTTTTATATAAATTGACATCCGTGAGGGAAGCTTTTAAAAGTTATAAATTGTTAACAGTTAACTACTTTTTGAAACAACATAAAAACATTTTCACCATTTTCTGTTTGACGTTGAAGGATTTTACTGGAAACCGTAAAATAAAGTTTTCTAGTATTTAAATACTGGTGCTTAAAAATTGGTGTTTAGTGCCAATTTAATTTTGTAAGCTTTCACCTTAGCTATTAAATATAATAGACAATAATACTCCTTCGACTTAAACGCCAAAATTATGTTTTTCTCGCCAAGCATAGAAATATGAAGTTTAGGGAAAAGGTACATACATTTTTTATTCGATCGTCATGGAATAAGGCACATTCTTCTTATTCTGTAAGTGTTCTTATAACCCAGAGAAACATCAATGTTTCAAAGTTATTTGCAATACAATAAATGATGAGGATAATACATGGTTTTGCGTATCAGAGAATTTGGTATATATGTATGGCATCAAAATATAAGTAAAAAAAAACTATATATACTGTCAATACTGTACGGTTCTGAAGATATAATCTTGGAAGTTGTCATCGGTCTAAATCCTGGTTCTTGTGGCCAAACTTCCTAATTTATCAACAAATTTTGAAGAAATATATTTTAAATGGTTGCTCATTAACAATTAATTTAACACAGAATTTGCCAATATCAATTAATAGTGCACTAACATTAAGAAGAGAAAAGCATTTTTAAGAAATAATAATGAAGTAATTCTTGCAGATACATTTAAAGAATCACCACAAAATATTTCTACAGAATTTTCTATATAAAACGTAGCCTTAGATTTACATAAACAAAAAGTAAGGACAATCTCCGGCTGATTTAAACTTCTATTCACATTCACATTTTGATCAGATACTAATTAGTTTCCTTTTCATATATTTTCGGTCACATATATATATATATATATATATATATATATATATATATATATATATATATATATATATATATATATATATATATATACGAATAAGCCAGGTTCCGCAAAGGTTATAGCCCAGACGAACATATACAATCCATCCGCACACTAATTGAAAAATGTAATGAATATAACGAAACCTCGTTGGCTATCACAAGGTGAACAATGCAAGAATTGATTCCTGATATTAATATCGCCTTAGCATAATCATCAATGAGAACACCAACACAAACAAAATTTCAGTGATAATGGATGTGAAACGAGGAGATACGACATCTCCTAAATTATTCACTCTCGTACTGGAAGACGTTTTCAGGAACCTAAATTGGGACAAGAAAGGCAAAAGAATTGACGGTAGATATATGAATCATCTTCGTTTTGTGGACGACAACTTGCTGATCAGCCAAGACACAAATGAGCTGGAAGATATGCTTCAGGAACTTCAAAGGAACTTAGCACAAATTGGCCTATCCATGAATCGGGGAAAAATTTAAATCATGACATCACAGAAGTACATATGAGCGATCAGGTTATAGAAAAAGTAGAAGAATATATTTATTTAGGACGTAGCATCAGAGACACAACAGAGAATCAAACAGCCTAGATCAACAAACCTAACGAATTAACATGAGCAACAACGGGAAAGTTGAAACATGTGAACAGCAATAAGCCAATCAATTTGAAGAGGAAATTGTTTAATACCTATAAACTTCCGGTGATGGCATATGGAATGGAAACCATAACTCTAATGAACATACATAAACTTAGAGTAACTCAAAGAGTCATTGAACGGTTGATGTTAGGAATAACTCTCAGAGATTACATCATAAACACAAAAATAAGACACAGAACAAACGTTGAAAACTTTGGACCTGGGTAGGACATGTTGCACGCCACGACAACGGTCGGTGGACAAAACACATTATACACTGGAGACACTGCCTGCATAAACGGAAAGTTGGGAGACCAACAAAATGTTGGCTGGACGAAATTAAACAGAGAGTTGGAAAAAACTGTCACCAACTAGCCCAGTACAAGAAGCTCTGGAAGGAGTTGGGAGAGGCCTATGTCCAGAAGTATACTGTGAACGGCTGCTAGCAATATATATATATATATACATATATATATATATATATATATATATATATATATATATATATATATATATATATATATATATATATATATATATATTATTTCTTGGAATTTTTTGGGTCGTTTGTTATGCCTATGTCCAGGAGTATACTGTGAACGTTTCGCCCTGACGTTTAGGGCATTTTCAAAAGAATTTTTTTATTATACTTCCATTCCTAAAAACATATTTTTTTTAACAACCTTTTACACACACATGTTAAAACATTATGTGTGCGTTACAGGTTGTTAAAAAAAATTATGTTTTTAGGAATGAAAGTATAATAAAAAAATTCCTTTGAAAATGGTCTAAACGACAGGCGAAACGTCAAGGTGGTGTTTCTTTTAAGCAAGCGAACCAAAAAATTCCGAGAAATTAAAAATATTAAAGAAAAATGGTACAGAATTTATATATATATATATATATATATATATATATATATATATATATATATATATATATATATATATATATATATATATATATATATATATATATATATATATATATATATTTATATATATATATATATATATATATATATATATATATATATATATATATATATATATATATATATATATATATTCGTGGAGAAGCGGGATAGAATATCTCCCCCGGTACGTTCTGCCTGTCGTAGAAGGTGACTTAGAGAACAACCTAGATGGTAGATGCCCAGATCCCACCAGCATCGCCAGGTGTGATACTATCGCATCGGCTTAGGCTGCGTGAAGTTGCTTAACGTTTCGTCGCTGTGCCGATGTCCCGGAATGTGGGATCAAATAGCATGATGAGGTACCTGAATACAAAAAAATTCCGAAGGTAACATAGCCCCTCGTTTGGATCTCCGGGTGGGGGATGGTTTAGGGGTGTCGACATGCAGAGATTATAATTTTAAAATAGATTTTTGCATGATACTATTATATAGACTATTATATATGTTTAAACTCGAACATAAATTCAGTACACCAACAACTGCAATCAAATAAACCTCATGTACTCACTGTCTATGAAACCCAGGTCACTTCTTCGACCAGCACAGTCAACTATCTTTATCCTGGGTACGACTTCTATTACCGAGTTAGGCGTAACTTTGGAATCGGTCTTCTCGTCAGAAGCGACCTCTCTTACCAACGAGAAGAGGCTCTGGAGCCCCCAAACTTTGATGTTATGTGGTTAAAAATAACGACACAACAAATCACAAGGTTTATCTGTATCCTCTATCGACCAAGTGATACTAACTTTAGAATATTTTTCCCTTCCCTTGCAGATACCATCGATCATTTACAAATTAACTATCCAAATGCCGAAATTGCCATCCAGGGCGACTTTAATGTCCACAACATCAACTAGCTTAAATATTCAAATACTACCGACGAACAAGGTCGTGAAGCTGAATCATTCTCAATCAGTTGTGGATTAACTCAGCTTATTGACGAACCAACACGCTTTGCAGATGACAGTACACTTATCTGTTCATTCACTTTGAACGCTCGGACACCGGCTACTTCATTCATTCAACTTAATAAAGACCTGGAAGAAATTCTACCTTGGATGACAGTAACCAAGTGGAATTTAACGCTACGAAAACCCAGGCGGCAGTTTTTTCTAAAAAGTCAACGTTGCTGAACCCGACATAGTTATGTCGGGGCACTCCATTCCCCTAGCACCGTCACTCAATTTGTTGGGCGTTAATTTGGGCGCAAATATGTCCTGGCATGAACATGTGGCAGGCATAGCAAGGAGAGCTTCTCAAAAGTTGGGAATATTATATCGTACCAGAAAGCTTTATACTCCACAACAACTGTCAATTCTTTACAAAGCTCAAATTCGACCAACTATGGAATACTGCTCCCATGTTTGGGGCTCCGCTCCTAAACATACACTGCATTTGTTGGATTCTGTTCAGAGAAGAGCTGCTCGTCTGGCTGGAGACCCGAAACTGATCGGCGGCCTTGATTCGTTGGAACATCGAAAAAAACGGCTAGCGACTTGAGTCTATTCTACAAGTATTTTCATCGAAAGTGTTCGAAGGATGTAGCCCGCTTAATTCCTCCCAGAGCGGTGCATGTTAGAAATACACGTCGCGCTAATGCTTTACATCCGTATGAGGTTCAGGTCGTACAACGCTTTTCAAGCAGTCTTTTATATGGAGAGCATCATCCCTTTGGAATAATTTGCCCAGGACTGTGTTTCTGACCGAGTACAATTTACAGCGATTCAAGAACAACGTGAATTGCTTTTTCCGTACACATGTCGCTCTTGTCGCGCTTTAGGGACTTCCCTGCAGCACGTGTGCTAGACCCATAAAAATATATAAATATATATATCTATATATATATATATATATATATATATATATATATATATATATATATATATATATATAGTATATTAACGAAAGCGACATGAAGCACGTCTAAAATTACAAGTATTTGGGCCATGAATAAATTGACAAAGATAACCAAATCTATGAGATACACCGTCGTATGGATTTGAGATGAACGGCTTTTGGGAAGCTACGCTTCAAGATAATTTGCCATTGTGCTTAAAAAAGAAAGTTTATGAACACTGCCGGTAATCACTTATGGCGCCGAGACACTGACATTAACAAAACAGTTAGCAAACAAACTGAGAGTATTGCAAAGGGCAATGAAGAGAGCTATGCTGGGTATCACAAGGAAGGATAGAATAACAAACATAACTATCACACAACGAACAAAAGTCATAGATATTATCCAAAAAATGACGCAATCTAAATGGAGATGGGCAGGCCATATAGCCTGAAGGGGTGATAACCGATGGTGTAGAAGATAGATTGGAGATCCAGAAAAAGACAAAAGGAATAGAGATAGACTACCACCGCTCAGAACAGAGATCAGTGGTCAGTTCCTAGAGGTGGATGAGGACGGGTGATAGATGTTAATATATATATATATATATATATATATATATATATATATATATATATATATATATATATATATATATATATATATATATATATATATATATATATATGATATAGTTATGAAACTAGTTGGGGAACTCGACAAAAAAGGGCATCAACAGATGTTCACACTATATTCATTTAGCCAATATTTCGGTCCTAGGTTGGGACCTTCATCAAGGCACAAACTGAAAAAGAGATAACGAAGCAACCAATAAAGAAAATTAGGCATGAAGAATTAGTATTGTTGAGTCTAATCATTAATTTTTAATTTGTAATTTTTAATTTCAATTTTATAATTATTGATAAAAAACCTATTGTAGTTTACAAGTATTATTGTTCTGAAGAATCGTAAATTATTATTATTATTATTATTATGAAGAAATGTCAAAACAAAAATGCAAGTGACTCACATGCAGTATGCAAATTAATCTAACAAGAATGACCATAAATAACAAGTGCCATAACAAAGACCAACACTGAAATAAAACAGCCACTATTCACTAACATATTAATATAAAAATATGGCATTTACAGCAATTATGCCATTAGAAACCTTGGATGCTGAAAAATCAAAATTAATTAACCACCTGCCATCTAAAAAGAGAAGTGACAAGTTTGACAAGGCGCTGACAAAGGACGACCACCTGACAGATGTAAGGGATCACTCAAAAATAAAAGGGAAAAAGGTTAAACAACCAGGAAAGAACCGGTTAAGTACAAATTAGGTACTACGTCATATAATGAAATTTTGGTTTAAAGGAAAAGTACCCAATGGGAACGCAAATTTTTCAACAGTATGGAAATTAAGTGGCATAGGGAGGAAATGATTTTTCTTCTTCTTGAGAGGAGAATAGAGGAACAGGAAAAGGAGCTTGCAAGTGAAAAGGGGTTTTTCATTAATTGGAAATGTACTAAGCAATTTTATTAAAAATGGAAGTGTAAAGAATTTCACGGGAACCAAGAGAAACATGTACTCAAACAAGGGGGCACCTAGAGGAGAAATATGTAGGAGGAGAGAGCTATAGACTACCGAAGACGAAAAATTATGACGAGAGTGATGACCCAGAGACATTATGTGGGGAAGGCAAATCACAAGAGAGGAGAAAACTATATATGTTGCTCAAGCCGTCAAGATCAGTTCTTTTATTAATATTATGGGGATTTTCGTTGATATAGCACATCTCAAGGAATTCTCTTTTAAGAAGGTTTTTTTGGATATAAAGAATTTTTGGTTCTCTGAAATTGAAGGAATATCCATTATCGACAGAGTGGATCGCCAGTGCACATCTTTGAGGATGACATCTGGTGTCGCTTTTATGTAATGCGATGCGACGATTGAGAGACTGTGACGTCTGGCATCCAAGGTTTCTAATGGCATGCCATATTTTTATATTAATATGTTAGTGAATAGTGGCTGTGTTTTATTTCAGTGTTGGTCTTTGTTATGGCAATTGTTATTTATGGTCATTCTTGTTAGATTAATTTGCATACTGCATGTGAGTCACTTGCATTTTTGTTTTGACATTTCTTCATAATAATAATAATAATAATAATAACCCCTCAGGGGCTAGGGGAATCCCAGGATTCTCCTAGTACGGGCATTGACGATCCCGAGGTACCTGAGTCATGTTGTGCTGTCTTGTGTTGTCTAGATTACGTGTAACAAAAACGCAATCTTAAGGTGTTTACCGTGCCGAGAAGATGAATGGCTCAGCGTTTATGAGTCGCGAACGGTTCCCCCGGATACCGAGCGCCCTCCGGGAGTAAGTAGCCTTGCTGTGGCATCCAGGCTCTGCCGCAGTCGACCCCTCTTTCCTAGGATACTCGTGGGAATACTATGTCAAAGAATAATAATTATAGTAATGATAATGGAAGGGTGTTGCGGAGGCAGACTCCGGTCGTACAAACAGCTATAGCAAACACCACAACAACAACAACCACAGACGACCCAAACAACCGCCTCAGCCGAAACTACTCCCGATAGTTTTACCAGATCCGACATTGTAGGTGATGGAAATTGCCTTTTCCGTGCAGTTAGCTTACACTTGTATGGCCACCAAAACCATCATGAGAAACTCCGAGAGGTTGCTCTAAGATATTTACAACAAAACTGGTCGGAACTTCACACATTTTCATTAATTGAAGTCGACGATATAAAAGACTTCAATAACTACTATAATTATATGAGGAAAAATGGCACCTATGGAATGAGCCTAGAGATACTTGCCCTCTCGGAAACACAAAATAGCAACTTTCATATCTTCTCAAAACAACGAAGAACAAGACATATAAAAATAACTTTTACGGACAGACCAACAATAATAAGCACGGGAAAATACAACAAAACTATTTACCTTCTACTAACAGGCAACACAATGTCGGGACACTTTGAGCTTCTGACACCACAAAACATTGAGAACATTCCAGACAACAGCAGACCAATAAAAGAAGCATCGGGCGAGCGACGTAACGGTCGAGGACGTCGCGGGAAATGGCAGCTCGACCAAAACGATGAAGACCGGGCAACCGAAAATGGACCTGCCAAAAGTGTTGTGCCGGCTAGTAAGCCGACACCCACCCAGGCGGGAAAGTCACAGCAACGCATGAGTTGTACCACAGGAATCAATTAACACGCCATGCGTTGCTGTAATGAAATCACACCTGAAAAAGAAATCACTGACAAGAAAATCACTCGCCGCTTGGACCCACCACCACCAATCCCAAGCGCAACCGACGTAGATGCGGGACAAATACAACCACCAAAGCCAGGCCAAACCGCGTATGTTTTGCAAGGACAACATGCAACTACCAAGGCTGGCAAACCAAGACAGCGGTTAAAGTGGACAGATGAAATGAATAGAAGTGATGCGCTGTTACTACACCGCCACCAAACTAGAAAACAGTGACATCAGGCTACAGACTGGAACTACACAGACTTTTCTTGACCGAATATCCACATCGGCAATTACTTGTTACAGAACAGAGAGTAATAGACCAAAAAAGAGTTATTACCAAGAACAATCGCCTCACACCTTTCGAATTGCAGACCATCAAAGACACAGTAGCTGCTGAACTGAACACAGACCAAGTAGCTGCTGAACTGACCAACCAAACAATAGAAACAGTAGAGCAGATACCGAACCAATCTCACACACACAACCACCGAGTCGAAAACAACAAGACCCACCACCCAGCAGGAGCATAACTCCAAATAATATTTCAAAGCAAATAGCAAGCACCACACGACACCATATCACAGACGACAAAATGAATGACTCACCACCCTCAACAACATCTACACAACATCACTCCGAATCACCTCTCATACAAACACTCAAAGCAGAAATGCAGTCACATCTAGCTCGATGGTCAGGCACCGATCCTACAACAAGAAATCCCATCCCTCGTTTAATCTTCAAACAGAGCACACAAATAATCCTCAACACACAATAAACAAGCACATAATACCACAGTACATAACAGACTTATGCACGATCGAAGACATTCACACAATAATATATGCAGCAGCAATCACCACTATAACACAAAATAATCAAAAACTCCCGCAACGACAAAGAGACCCCAACAGCAGAAAACCTAAATTTAAATGGCAAATAAGACTAGAAAACAAAATCAACAACATCAGAAGAGATCTGGGACACCTTACCCAGTTTATGAACGGGAACGCGTCCAAACGTGTCAGACAGGGTGTAGACAAGATCAAATCTAAATCTCTCAAGCGAACACTGCCAGAAATCGTTGATACTTTGAAACAAAAACTATCCGTATATGCTGCAAGACTCCGTAGATACAAAGAATCAAACGAGAGGAAAGACACCAACAACCTCTTATGAAGAAGCGAAAAACAGTTCTACCGAAAAACTATGTACAACGAGCAGACAGTAGTAACTAAAACACACCAAACAAACAAGAAATCGCAGATTATTGGAAAACTGTCTGGTCAGAACCCAAACTACATAATAATAACACCCCCTGGATCAAAGCCGAAGAAGATAAACACAAACGTGTGACAGAACAAGAAAATCCCACACTAACTACAGAAGAAATTACAGAAACAATCACACACACAACTGGAAATGTCCTGGAATAGACAATATACAAAACTTCTGGTACAAAGAGTTTACCACCACACACGAAGCACTCACACACCAAATCAACAAAGCCATTCTACAACCACACACACTTCCCACTTTCCTTACACAAGGAATAACATACGTTAAACCCAAAAGCTCAGACACCACAAACCCGTCAAACTACCGACCTATCACCTGTCTTCCAACCCTATACAAGATCATCACAGCCGCAATTTCCAAGAAAATAGAACAACACCTAACAGACAACAATATTATCACAGAAGAGCAGAAGGGATACAGGAAAAATAGTCGAGGATGCAAAGAGCAGCTGATCATTGATAGCGTGATTATGGGACAAACCAGAAAAGAACACAGAAACCTTCACATCGGTTACATAGACTATAAAAAAGCCTTCGACTCCATACCCCACAGCTGGTTAATCAGAGCCCTAGAAATCTATAAAATCAACCAACACCTCAGGCAGTTTCTCGCGCAAATTATGAAAACATGGAAAACCAAAATACGCCTAGAAACACCAACCGAACGCATCGAAACAGAAGAGGTGTACATCAGACGGGGTATATTTCAGGGAGACTCGCTTAGCGCTCTATGGTTTTGCCTCTGCCTCAATCCACTCTCAAATATACTAAACAGAACAGAGCATGGCTTCAATATCAGACACCAAAAAGTGAATCAACATAAAATAAACCACCTCCTATATATGGACGACATAAAACTCTACGCTGCCACACAAACACAGCTGAAAGAACTCCTCAAAATCACAGAAATATTCACCTTAGATGTCAATATGGAATTTGGTATAAGTAAATGCAAAGTGCTCCACATCAACAAAGGCCAATGGAAGTGCCACCATGAGACAGAAACCATTAACAATGAAACACTCGATAACATGTTCGACAAAGAAACATACAAATATCTAGGCTTCCAACAAAGCACCAAACTCAACCACACTCACATCAAAACAGAGCTCAGAACCGAATTCAAAAACAGACTGACGAAACTTTTGCAAACAAAACTCAACTCTAAGAATCTCACTAAAGCCATCAACACGTTCGCTATACCTGTACTCACATATTCATTTGGCATCATCAAATGGTCACAAACAGACATAGAAAATATTCACATCCTTATACGATCTCAATTCACCAAATACAGGAAATTACACCCCAACGTATGCAAAGAAAGACTTACCATCGAGAGGAAGGCAGGAGGAAGAGGAATTATAGACATCAGATCATTACACACAAAACAAATACAAACACTTAGGAAATTCTTTCACAGCAAGCAAACCAGCCTCCACACAGCGACAGTGAAAGCAGACAAAAACTACACACCTCTCGACTTAGCCCGGGCAGACCACTCAGCAGACACACACAGTCACACCCAATTACAACAGGAAAAGATGAAAACGTGGTCAGAGAAAACACTCCACGGAAAACACAGATACCACATAGAACAAGACCACGTAAATAAAAAACAATCATACACCTGGTTACAGGATGGGCAGCTATTCCCTGAGACTGAAGGCTTCTTACTTGCCATCCAGGATAAAGTCATATTAACCAGAAACTACCAAAAGCATATCATCAAAGACTCGACTATTGCAGAGGACAGATGTAGGAAATGCCACCAGCAGAAAGAAACGATCGAACACATAACGAGCGGATGTAAAATATTGGCCGGAACAGAGTACACAGCCAGGCATGATTCAGCTGCCAAAGTAGTTCACCAAGCACTGGCCACAACATACAAACTCATAGAAAACACAGATCCTACTACAAATACACGCCAACATCCATACTTGAAAATGAAGATTACAAGCTCTACTGGGACATCGGTACCCATACAGATAAAACAGTCTCCGCCAATAGACCCGATATTACTTTTCAGTGCAAAAAAGAAAAAGTCACCTATCTAATTGACATAGCTGTCCCCCAACGACACAAACATCCAAACGAAATACACAGAGAAAATTTCCAAATACACAGATCTTGCAACGGAAATAAAAAGGCTATGGAAACAAGAAAAAGTCATCATTATCCCCCTCATTATATCAGCCACAGGCCTTACACCAACAACATTCACACCACACTTAGTACAATTAGGACTCAACACAAACATACACAAAAACATTCAGAAGTCAGTGATTTTGAAAACATGTAACATTGTCAGGTCATTCCTTAATACACAATAGTAATGCGTTTGTGCTGACTTGGTTTGCGCCCGTCAGCCAAACATGGGACCACATTGACCAAATGTGAGAAAGAAAAACGAGAACAATCATAATAATAATGGTTTGACTTGGTTTGCGCCCGTCAGCCAAACATGAAACCACATTGACCAAATGTGAGAAAGAAAAACAAAAACAATCATAATAATAACAAATACACACCAACATCCATACTTGAAGATAAAGATTACAAGCTCTACTGGGACATCAGTATCCATACAGATAAAACAGTCTCCGCCAATAGACCCGATATTACTTTTCAGTGCAAAAAAGGAAAAGCCACCTATCTAATTGACATAGCAGTCCCCAACGACACAAACATCCAAACGAAATACACAGAAAAAATTTCCAAATACACAGACCTTGCAACGGAAATAAAAAGGCTATGGAAACAAGAAAAAGTCATCATTGTCCCCCTCATTATATCAGCCACAGGCCTTATACCAATAACATTCACATCACATTTAGTACAATTAGGACTCAACACAAACATACACAAAAACATTCAGAAGTCAGTGATTTTGAAAACATATAACATTGTCAGGTCATTCCTTAATACATAATGGTAATAGCGTTTGTGCTGACTTGGTTTTGGCCCGTCAGCCAAACATGGAACCACATTGATCAAATGTGAGAAAGAAGAACTTTTTGTAATAATAATAATAATAATTTACGATTCTTCAGAACAATAATACTTTTAAACTACAATAGGTTTGTTATCAATAATTATAAGATTGAAATTAAAAATTACAAATTAAAAATTGATAATTAAAAATTAGACTCAACAATACTAATTCTTCATGCCTAATTTTCTTTATTGGTTGCTTCGTTATCTCTTTTTCAGTTTGTGCCCTGATGAAGGTACCAACCTAGGACCGAAATATTGGCTAAATGAATATAGTGTGAACATCTGTTGATGCTCTTTTTTGTCGAGTTTCCCAACTAGTTTCATAACTTAGGATTTTGTTAGATACGGCAACTTTTGCTTCCTCTCTCTTTATTTTTTTATATATATATATATATATATATATATATATATATATATATATATATATATATATATTTGTGATAATTGTTCACTACTTACTATGAAAAACTGACGACTGAAAAATATGGCAGTAACTTAGTAGTAATTAGTAAACTAGAGGTAGAAGATAAAATTATTTCTGATTATCTCGAATGTTCGTCTCTTGAGAGAAATAGCAGGGAAAAATTTCATAAATCCTTTAGTGAGTTGTAGAAAATACTTAGTTCAAAAAGTAATTATTTATAGTTACCTATTTTGTACCCTGTATTGCAATCTACGTTCAAGGAATGAAATGTAATGGAATAAAAGTATATATATTGATGAACTTATTATTATTGTATATTTCATAACCTGTTGATGTATCATTAACATATTGTCTTAAACTAGAATATACATCTATTTTTTTTTAGAAAATTTGGTGGATCAGTGACTTTTAGGTTATTTTATTGAGTTGTCATTCTGTTGTTAAATATGGCGTAGAGTAAGTGTCTAATAATAACGAATTAGTTGTGTTGGTGTGGTATTTTGTTATAAAAGTCGTCCTTAAAAGCCAGGACATTTATCCACCGTATCTACTTGTAGAATATCGGCTTACTCTGACCTTATTTTAAAATTACATTTTTATTACTCAAGAAGTCTGCCCCTCGAGAAACCAATGGTGTTCTCATTTGAACAATAATAGAAAACACCACTATATAATTTTAAAGCTTATATTATGCGTATATTTATGAAAAAAACGGTTCTCTCTATTTCTTTCTTAGCTATATCTCAGCTAAAATATCATTTTTGACGCATTGTTATACTCGGAATTTAAGAAAATGTTACTATTATATCCGAGACGAAACGCCACACTCAAATAATAACCTTAGGGAGCATAAAAAATTACCTTAGGAATGTATGTTTTATTTCCTTAATATTCTTTAAAAGAATTATGTCTTTGCTATGTTCGTCAGTAAGTGTTCGCATTCTTTTTATGTAATTTTAAGAGCACTTTCCAGATACATTAAACTTAAAGTTAATACTAAGGCATTTTACATATACACAATTTTCGTGATTCTAAAAAACAAAAACACAAATAAAAATATAATTAGTCATTGGGCAAATTCTAAAACAATATTTCACTTACAGACATTCATATCGTTGAGGGTCGGATTCCTGTCCCCGGTTGACCAGCGATTTTACAGCCTGTTGGACAGCCTCGTTCTGTAATAAGAAAAAAAAAGGATAAATTATACAGTAAATAAAATGGTAATAGAAGGGTTTAGGGTTTAATGGGTCTGGGTCAACGTGGATTTATATGCACATATTTTTCACTGAATATAAATTAAAGTCGTTTGTGTCTTTGTTGCTTACAGGTCGATGTACCATTTATACAAAGCTATCCTATTATATACTTATAGTATATTTATTTATTCAACACTTTGGATAGTTCAGAAAAAAAGTATGTTTGGGATCTAATAAATTCCACATGATCAAAGCATATTCGTTGATTCTAAAGATAGGGTACGTAAAACAAAAAAAAAAATGCATCAAAAGAAGAAATATAGGACAATCTAGTATATTTTAAGGAAAAATACATCATAGTAACCAAATTGTTGCGTTTGAGAATTATAAATAGGCGAGAAAATACAATAGTAAAATCACAACAAAAAGTATGTTTACATAATTTATTACCATCTCCCATTTTTTCCTTACACTTTTCACGAAATTTGAAGCCAATAAGTAGTACATAAAATTTTTTGCCGCATTACATGTAGAAATCTGTTAGCAGGTTGCAGTTTTATAAAACGTAATGACTAGTTGTTTACACTACAAAACAAAAATCATGTAAAATGTCGTCGAAATTAGGATAACTGGCAACTTAAACAAAAGTGATAATACCCTTGACCGCCCAGCAATCTATAAATCAGTAAATCAAGAAACTAAAGCAGCACACAGCTTACTGAATGATGTCGAAAGCATATAGGTCAGCCCAGAGGCGCAATGCAATGTATGTATATATATATATATATATATATATATATATATATATATATATATATATATATATATATATATATATATATATATATATATATATATATATATATATATATATATATATATATATATATATATATATATATATATATATATATATATATATATATATATATATATATATATATATATATATATATATATATATATATATATATATATATATATATATATATATATATATATATATATATATATATATATATATATATATATATATATATATATATATATATATATATTCAATTCTTGGGATTTGGGTTCGTTTTATGAATATTTGGTATTCAAAATTAAACTTAAATTGACGTTTCGCCCTTTGGTTTAGGGCATTCTCATTTTTTCTCTATTTCTACAACACACAACCTTAAAATTTTTACATAAATTCTTAGTTCTATCTTTAAAAAATAAAATCACATGGAACCTACCTTGAATCTCACATATTTTATTTACTACTGACAAGTCATAGTGGCATTCTTATCGACGTAGATTTTATTTTGTATTATTGATCTGTGATTTTTTTTTATGAATATTAAGCAGGTAGTCTTTTTGTTAATATATTAAGGACGAGTATACACCTTAAAATATTACCTTATTAAATTTGTATAAATATGGCTAATTCCTTTTATATCACTTTTATCATTGACTGTAAATTTCTCATTTTTTTTTTTAATTTCGATCATTTCTTTTATTGCAAGTTTTCCAATATTAATTAACCTGTTTACAATCTATGTTTCATTAAGATTGAAATTATGTCCAAGTTCCGTTGCGTGTTTGTGAAGTGCCGTTGTTGCATTTTTTGTATACTTGTGTCCATTGAGTCTGTTTTTTAATAATTGGGTCGTCATACCAATATAATGCATTGGGCAATCTGCACAAGGTACTGAATAAACTATGTTGGATTGGTTCATGGTTGGTACCTGGCTTTTTAAGTTTGTAAATAGTGAGCCTAGTTTGTTTTGCGTTGTGTGACAAACAGTTATGTTATATTTTTTTAGAGTGCTTTTTAGTTTTTCTGATAAATCGCGTGTATAAGGTAGTGGTAGAAATTTGTTCTGATTTTGTTCTTTGGTTTCATTATTTTTTGATTTTTTTTATTATAGAATTTGTATGTTCTTGTTTTTATTATTTGGCTGATGTCTTTTTCTCTAAATACATTTTGTATTAATTAACACTGATTTCATTTGATTCAGTGTTTTCGGTCTTAAATTTGGTGAGGTCAGCGTTATTACACGGTCTGTTAAACCTTACCTTTTGTGCCTTTTTGTGATTAGAGCAGAAATTCAAATACCTGCCAGACCACGTTGGTTTAGTATACCATTTAGTGATTATTTTGTTATATTTTCTAATTAAAGTTGTATCCAGTACGTATTATATTGTTATTTCATTGTTATTTTCGATTTCTGAAGTAAATTGCAATTTTTGATGGCAACTGTCGAAATCATGAAGGACTTTATCAGTGTTATCTGTTGTAACTGCCAATAAACAATCATCCACAAATCTTTTGAAAAATAGTATGTTGTACTCTAAATTATTTATAACGTTTTCTTCTAAATGTTCCATAACTAATTGAGCTATTACTGAGAATACAGGAGTGCCCATGGCACACCCTTCTATTTGTTGATAGAATTTGTCTTGATATTGGAAATAATTAGTATTTAAAGTGAGGTTAACTGCTTCAATTAAGTTTTCTTTGGATATTGTTGTGTGTTATGTCAATAGATCATTTTATGTTTAAAATTTTCTTGAACCATCAATTAATATTTATTTTCAATTCTTGGGATTTGGGTTCGTTTTATGAATATTTGGTATTCAAGAATAAACTTAAATTGACGTTTCACCCTTTGGTTTAGGGCATTTTCATTTTTTCTTTATTTCTACAAAATATACAAATTATAAAAATAAATTACATTTAGGTACACTAGTACAGTACAAATTATTTAACACACACAACCTTAAAATTTTTACATAAATTCTTAGTTCTATCTTTAAAAATTAAAATCACATGGGACGAGTATACACTTTAAAATATTACCTTATTAAATTTGTATAAATATGGCTAATTCCTTTTATATCACTTTTATCATTGACTGTAAATTTCTCATTTTTTTAAATTTCGATCATTTCTTTTATTGCAAGTTTGTTGTGTCATTATACACAAATATACCTAAAGAACTTGTACACACTGCCATAAACAAAAAATGATCTGTTGACAGAACACACAACAATATCAAAAGAAAACTTTATTGAAGCAGTTAACCTCACTTTAAATACTAATTATTTCCAATATTAAGACAAATTCTATCAACAAATAGAAGTGTGCGATGGGCTAATACATTAAAATTCCGGGTTTCAATCCGTTCGTCTAACAATGAATTTGGCATTTTCAAGTGCTTTCAGTAACCCAAATTAGCTTCGAGCGGCAGCAGCAGCAAGATCACATTACCGAGTAGCAGCAGCAGTGGGAGCACTTGAAAATGCCAAATGAGATTTTGGCGAAACATAGTGCAAATTCATTCTCAGACGAACGGATTGAAACCCGGAGTTTTAATGTATTACACTCCACCATCCTTGAAAACCTTTATTGTAACATTTTCGACTTACCTGGCTGATATGTGTATCGGGATTTTTTCCAAATGTATATTTTGCAAGTATGGATGTTATAAATTATGCTAGTCCACCAATAGGTAGCACATTAAAAAAGCAATATCTCCGATTATGTTTATCGTAAAAATTTCGTTCTTCCGTCATTTTGTTGCTCTTCATGTTGGCTTTCGCAAAGTAAAACCGTGGAATTTTTAATTTTTTATTGATAAAAGATAATAAAAATTAAATTGTTTAAATTTTTTTATCATGCTTGCTCTCCCAACTTATAGAATCGAAAAAATGCCATTATATTCTTTATGTTTTAATCTAAAAAAAAAACATATTTTTGAAAAGTGAAATCTCTATTAGGTTGAAAAATATTAAATAATTCCGAGTGCGCGTCATAAGGCTCTAATAGAGTTTCGTTCACGTTTTCGCCCATTTGTTGCCTTTGAAAGGTCATACTTTTATATTAGTACTTCTATATAAAAATTATATAAACATTATCCAGACAACGAACACGTAGAAAGTGATCCCTATTGTGTTCAAATGAACACTCCTCGAAATCTTAGAAGCGTAATTATTGAATACTGAACAGAGACAAATTCAGCTGAAATCGAATATTTTTTTATGACAAAAAAACGGTCGAAGTATTAAAATAAATCAAGAGATTATAAAATATTGACATAAGCACATTTATTTGCAAGGATATGATTTAATACTACATATAATATAATTTTCGACGGTATGTTACAAAATAATTATTTCATAACTTCAACTTCAGTTGAATGTTCCTACAAATAAAAATGCTTTGCTTTTGCTTTTTTTTGTGACTGGTATCACGCGATGATATGTCTACGTCCCTTTTATAGTTAGAGCCATTTTAAATCTTGCCTGTAATTTTTTTGCGTCTTCAATATATTCTTTATTCTCTACAAATTTCAATTACATGCTAAGAATAGACTCAGTTACCCATTCAAATAATTCTTTTGGAGTTTGCATTGAATTGGTTACTCTTCGAAGACCGGTTCTAGTAGCTAACCTTCTCAGTTTCCCACCCAAGCTATCGCACGTACCCTTGCCATGAGACCTTGGAAAAAAGTGCTACTCTTTACAAAAGAAAGCTAGTGAATTGGGAAGGAAAATAGAGAATATCGAGGTTTACTGTTCTAGAAGTTGGACTGAACGATTTAAAAAGCGACATAATATTAGTGGGAGTAAGATGGTAGAAGAAACTGCAGGAGTGGATATAACTATTGTTGATCAGTGGTTGGCCAATGTATGGCCGGAAATTCGAGAAAGTTATGAATATGTGGACATTTTTAATGTAGATGATACGGGTTTGTTTTCCAAGATGACGCCTGATAAGTCATTAAAGTTTGTCGGAGAGAATTGTGCTGGTGGAAAAGTATCAGAAATAAGGATTACTGTGTTGGTAACTGCAAATATGTTTGGAACAGAGAAAAGAAAATTGTTGGTGATAGAAAAGTCCACCAATCCCAGGTCTTTTAAAAACAAACATTTACTAGTAAAGTACAAATCAAACAGTAAAGCCTGGATGATATCATAAATTTTTAAAAACGAACTGATCGAATGGCACAAAGAATTAAAATTCACAAACAGAAAAATATTACTTTTGATTGGCACCTGTCAGACGCACACTTGCCCCATCAGAAAAATTTGTAATTTTTAAAATTTTCATTTTAGCTGAGCTTGTCTCTGTTCCAGTATTCAATAATTACATTTCTAAGTTTTCGATGAGTGTGTATTTGAACATTTAGTCTAATAATAAGGATTACCTTCTACTTGTTCGTTTTTTGGATAATGTATATATAATTTTCATAAAGAGGTACCGATATAAAAGGATGACCTATCAAAAGCAAGAAATGGGCGCAAATGTGTACAAGATTCCGTTAGAATTCTATGCACGCAGCGCACACCGCCTTATTTTGCAAAATATACAATTGGAAAAAAATCCCGATACACTTGTCGAGTAATTTCATGTATACAAGCCATACGATAAAAAAATTTTTCAGGCAAATGGAAAAAATATATATATTTTTTAATGTATTATATATATATATATATTTTTATATATATATATATATATATATATATATATATATATATATATATATATATATATATATATATATATATATATATATGGAAGTGTGTGGGCCCCATCCTCTAGTTTTTGAAAGTTTCTGTACTATTCTGTCCATGACGAAGTTGATCGGCTTGTCTTATTCCGGCGTTTATTTTTGCTTCCTTGCTCAGTAGATGTCCCTCTTTTATATTTGTTTTGCATTTTGTGTAAATGTCATGTATGAGTTTTATTAGTTTCTGAAAATTTTGAGGGTCTATATAATGAAGTACAGTACTTTATAATATTTAATGAAAATTAAAAAAAAATCTGTTATTTATTTAGAATACTGAAATAGTACGGGTGAAAATAGCTATATAACTATAACATCCTTAGCTTTTTATACGGATAAATCTAAGAGACGTCTTAGCTTATACATGACCTAAAAGCGAAAAGTATAATAAATATTTCACATAAGCTGAGAGCAAAAACAGCTCTTAAGGAAATATCAGGATATAAATCTATAGATAGAGTTTTACCCATGTGCTTTGTGCTCATAGAAAATTAGGGTGTATTATGACTTAGTAATAACACTAAGAAGTTTATGGGTCAGTAGTTTTGGGCAGGAATTAATGACGTTTTACTTCCTACTAAATTATTGAACTTTTGGGTTTCACGAGAATTTAGTAATAAATGAGCAATACAATTCCGCCCAATTTTACAATTTTCAGTAAAGAATTTCATAGTTAAACCATAATTTTGTCAAAATATCTAAAACTATTTTTTTTAAAACTCGGTGGCTTATTAGAAGTGCTAAGAGAACTTCAAACAATATGAAGTGATAGTAACCAAGTAGAATTTAACGCAGTAAAAAACAGGTTGAAGTTTTTTCTAAAATAGGTAACGTTGCAGAATTCGACATAGTTAACACGTAGGCTGAAAAGTTTTTTCGCTGACACATAGATGTCGCCTTTTTCAAAAAAAAACCAATATGATTTTTAGGAAGTATCAATCTTCAAACGATACGTGTCAAAATTTCATCACATTTCGACGATTAGTTTACAAGTTACAGTGGTTTTAGTAACGCTACTTTTAATACTTTCAAAACAATCGAAAAAATCGATTTCGTGTGTTGATTAAACACTTTTTCTTGATGGAAAAAATACCCTTCAAGCAAAGCAATGGCTTGATAAATGTTACGGGGACTCTGCTCCTGGAAAATCACTCACTGGTATGCTCCGTTTTAAACGCGATCGTACATACACAAATGAGGTGGATACACTGAAAAACATCAATAAATCTACAAAATTGTTTTGGATGACCGTAAAGTGAAATTGTGTGAGATAGCTCACACTCTAAAGATATCAAAAGAACGTGTTGGTCATATTTTGCATAAACGTTTGGGCATGAAAAAGCTCTGTTCGAAATGGGTGCCGCGTTTGCTCAACTTGAACAAAAAACATCAACATGTTGATGATTCTGAGCGCTGTTTGGACCTGTTTGAGCGCAACAAAAAGGATTTTTTCATACTATTTGCAATGGACAATGGATGAAACATTGATCCACTAGTATACACCGGAATCAAATCGGCAGTCAGCTGAGTGGACAAAAGTCGGTCAAAGCGGCCCGAAACGGCTAAAGACACAACAATCGGCTGAGAAGGTTTTGGCCTCTGTATTTTGAGATGTGTATGGAATAATTTTCATCGACTATGCTGAGAAGGAAAAAACCATCAATAGCGAATATTATATGAAGTTATTGGTGCGTTTGAAGGCAGAAATCGCAAAAAACGGCCCCAAATGAACAAGAAAAAAATGCTTTTTTATCAAGACAATGCACCGTCTCACAAGCCAATGGTTACGAATGCAAAATTGCATGAACAGAAGTTCGAATTGCTTCCTCATCTACCGTATTCTCCAGATTTGGCCCTCAGTGACTATTATCTATTCGCCGATTTCAAAAAAATGCTCGTGGGAAAGAGAGTTATCGCCGAAACTCAGGCCTATTTTGAAGGTAAAGACAAATCCTTCTACAAGAAAAGTATATAAATGTTAGAATAGCGTTGGACTGCTTGTGTCGCTCTTGAAGGAGACTATGTTGATGAATAAACTCAAATTTTGCAAAAAAAATGTGTTTTAAGTAGCTAGACTAAAAATTTTTCAGTCTACGTGTTATGTCGGGACACTCCATTTCTCTAGCATCATCACTCAACTTGCCAGGCAAATATATCTTGGTACGAACCTGTTGTATACACAGAACGAAGCTTTTCAAAACCTGGAAAATCTATTTCGTACTGGAAAGCTTTATACTCCACAAACATTTTTAATCCAGTACAAAGCTCAAATTTAACCAATTGTAAAATACTGCTTTCATATTTGGGGCTCGAGTCCCAAACATAAGCTACCTTTTTTGGATTCTTTTCAGAAGAGAGTTCTTTGTCTGATTGTGGACCTAGAACTAAACAGCAACTTTGATTCCTTGGAATATCGAAGAACGGTTGGCGAGTTAAGTCTGTTCTATAAGTACATTCATAGAATGAGTTTGTAGATGTAACAGGCCTAATTTCTCCCAGAGTAGTGCGTGCTAAGAATACAGGTTCCGCTAAAACATCCTTATGGAGTTCATCCTGTTACTTCTCGTACCACCCTTTTTAAAAATTCGTTTGTATGGAGAACATATAATGATTTGTCCAGGTCTGTGTTTTCCACCGAATACAATTTTCCGTGACTCAAGACCAACATGAACTGCTTTTCCCCACATCCGTGGCTTTTGTAGCGCTGTAGAAATTTCTCCGCACCACTTGTGCTAAGTCCATAAAAAAAGGCATGGTCGCACTTCTAGTACTGAATATTATATCATTGAAATACCTATTAAATAAGCGTATCTTATGTTTGAACAAAAGAACCTACCTATTTCCTCGCAACCCATTAGCGGTTCCATCCGATAGTACAGTTTTGGCTTACGATACCCAAGATCTCGAATTCAATGCCCGGCAGGTCAAAGTATTTATATATTAATTTATTTAAGTATATTTGGTTTGGCTGCATACATAAGTAGTAGTTATTGTGAAAATACCGCCAGGAACCGTTAAATACAAATTTATATTTCAGTACTTGGACGACGCTGACGTGTCGCCGCAGACATCAATGTAAAGAAGGCTAATTCCTATTTAGGCGGGGAAGTGAGCTTAAAAAAAAAATTCTTCTTATTCATTCATTCTAATCTTCAACATTTGTCATAACATAGATATGGTACCTTTCTCAATCTTTCTAAATATGGTAGCAGCGCCTGTTATATCGCATTTACCCAATATGTTATGAAGCCGAGAATGCTTTTTTGACCCGGACTACTGCGGTTTGATATGAAGCACCGAAATTAGCAATACGTTTCTTCGTTTTGGTTTAGCGATTTAGATTTAAATAACCAAATTTCTACTCAACATACTGAAACTAAACCCATGTAGTATTTACCTTCGTCAAGTCGAAATAATAAAAGCCACCACTAATTTGTATACATAATATATTAATGAAATATGACACGAACCAGAATTATATAATAGGTAAAAAAGGAAATGGAGACAAAACGACTAAAGAAAAACACATCCATTATAGAACTATTACAAACTGCCCACCACTAAACCCATTCTTCTCTTTGTTGGCTGCTTGCCCTTAAATGTAAATATATTTTTCGAAATGTATTGTATTTTTGTTACTTAAGATAGAAATATGTATCTAGTTATAATGACGTAATTGTATATATTTAGGAGAAATAAATATATGTAAAATGTGATCTGGTATATTCAGTTAGTCGTAACCTAGTGTCTACTATGTTAGCACATTTTTATAAAATTTGGATTTAATAGGGCATTCGAATGCAGCTAATTAAATAATAGTTCATTAAAATGTCGACATTTGCAAGACACATCATTTTTCTAGACTAAAAATGATAAAAATAGAGTAGGTCGCCAGACGAAGGTATTAGACGGCATTATGTAATCCTGTAATAATTTTTAATTATCAAAGATCGTGTTTTACCTCGTACATTCCTTAAAACACCACTTATTTCATTATTTTTAGTGTTCCGTACGGAACACTTATAAGATCACTTCGATGTCTGCCTGTCTATCCGACTGTCTGTCTGTCACAACCGATTTTCTCCGAAACTATTTGTCATAGAAAGTTGATATTTGGTAATAATATAGGAATTGATGGCCTCATCAAAGCCGTGTAGTTTCGAAAGTCAAATTTTGATTTAAGGGGTTAGTTTTGGGGGGTGAAATTGGAAGTGAAAAAAAAAAATTTTTTAGTAGGTGGTGTCAAATGAAAGCTTGTAAAAATCGAGTAAAATATATATATATATATATATATATATATATATATATATATATATATATATATATATATATATATAATGTAATACTTGTGCATACTTTTCTTTGTATTATTTTTAAAAAATCGTGAAAAGTACTGAGCAAAAAATTTTGAATAAACTCTGGAATATTCTCCAGGGGGTGTAAATTGAACGAAAATTATCACGAGTGCATTACTCTTAATAGTTTATCTGGTATATAAAAAAAAACAAAAATTTCAAGGTCATCAATTTTCAGTAAAAATTGGAAACAAACTTTGTTGAAAACTCATTTGGGGTGTGTTTTGTGAAGTCACTGATCATTTTATACCACTGTAACAACATTTTTTATTTTAAAAGCAATCAACGTACGGAACACTAATTGTGCAAGTTTAACTTGCACGTGACCGGTTATTTCTTATTATTATCGTCATTTGTAAGAATACACAGAAACAGTTTCTTGTGCGTAGTGTAATAAAATATATCCCTGGACTTGCTTTTAGATGACGTGAAAAAGAATTGGGTCAGATACGAGTTATCCGTACATATAGAATAAAAGTCCAACCTAAGCTCAGTTAACAATTAAAATGTAATAAATCTTGTTAGGTAATTAATTATTTGATTAAGTTTACATTATAATACTGCTAGGGCTTCGCACGCATGAAACTACCAAAACTTTTTTCCTCATATTACGGCTTGATTTTATGATTTATATCTATGGACACACTAATTATAGTGTTGAGCTTATTCTTCATTCAGAAGTATAGAAATTAGACAGTAGCCTCTGTAATTATCGTAGCTACTAGTTTCTAGCTAGCCAGTATTCTAACTATAATTACGTACCGATATTTTAGGATTATGTATATAAAAGTTCGTTGGTAGAAATGTTTGTTTTTATTGAAAATAATTAGTAACATTTTTGTTATGAATTTTGTCTCTAAACTTGAATCTCTATATATTACTCTTGCTGCAATGAACCTAGGACTCTCTAGTGTAATCTTTTGGGCTCTATCTTGAATTCTTACATATTCGGTTTGTTTGTGGTGTGCCAAGTAGGAGCTCCAATTCTTAACTACAAAGTTGGATTATGGTGAATTGTAAAGCGTATATAAAGCCGTCACACAGTGTGTCGCGTAGAACATGCTAGGTGGACAAAATTCATGTTATGATTTCCAGGGAATCTTATTTGCAAAACGTAAACAACACCACCAAACCCCGAATTCCGAGAAAAGGTTGTTTATCAAATTTGCAAGTGCCGAGTCATAAGCGTCAGAAGTCAGGTAATGAGTTTAATGCAGCTCTTTCAATCAATCAGTTGCAATTTAGCGACACTTTCGTGCACATCTTATAGTGACATATTGTAATATTGTGAAAGTTTTTGTGATGAATATTAATACTGAGGGTAAGTACTATTTTTTAACGTATTTTTTTAATCAGAATCTATTAATTTGAATTTTTTGTATTTTTTTTAAATAGCCTATATATTTTAGCGTGTTTTTTTTTAAAAAAAAAACTTTGAAAGTTCAGAATATACAGACATTCACCTCTATCCGGGCTAGTTTTTAGATATTACACAGAAATAACTTTATTCTTCGTAAAAATACACATATTGTTTAGCACACTTCAGTACAACATGTTTTTTTTTTTTCTTTTTTTCCAGAACACGTTTACTCTATTTCAAGGGTAGCCTTTTTTGAGGAGTGGTTGAAACACACGAAGAATGAAAAAAACTCGCGTGTATATGACTTTCTTTCTTCAAAATTTCACTTTGGTGACATTATTGAAAGCAGCCAAAAAGAAATAAAGTTGAAGATATCCAACTTGTCTAATAAGTTTGGTGTCAAATGGTTGGCTTCAGGAAAGTCGAAGGAGCGTTTTTTTTAATTAAAAATAAGAATTGGTTGAATGAAGCAGACATACAGTTTACTGCGAGTTCTTTTGCGCCACAACCTTCAACATCAAGTGAGAATGTGACTCCTGCAGAAGACCTCGCAAAGATTTCGAGGAATCGTCGTTTAAGACGAAGAAACGTCGCGTCGGGATCTCGTAGAATCCCGAAGTGTCAGTGAATTGGTGACTGCTGCCGAAATTGCTGTGCGTTCAGCAGGGTAAAGGAAAATTGCCAATATGAGTAGAGACATTAGTGAGAGCCCAGATAATATTATTAAGTCTAAAAATACCAGTTCCGTTAATCCTAGGCAATTAAGTAGTGACGAAGCCTTAGCTTACTATATAGATTCTAAGTCAACAACGCATTCTTACAAACAAACTAGGAAGTGGTCCATGAAGGCGGGGCATAATGTGTTTCCGTCATATTTTAGTTTAAAAAAGTCCAAACAGGCCTGTTACCCTGCAGAGGAGCACATTGCTATAACAGAAACTCGTGCTGAAATAAATTTGCAAGCCTTATTAAATAAAACAGTGGAACGTTTAGTATTAGCACAGAATGAAGTTATTAGCAGTGTGCTCCCAACAAGTTCATCGTTTACACTTGTTAGTAAATGGGGATGTGATGGAAGTTCTGGGCACAGCACATACAAACAGAGATTTGAGAACACTGAATATACGGACGAGTTTCTTTTCGCATTTTCTTTAGTTCCCCTTAAGTTATATGATGGGTCCAAAATTATTTGGCAAAATCCCCGGCCTTCATCAACTTTGTATTGTCGCCCAATCAAATTTATATTTGCCAAAGAAACGAACGACTTCACGTTGGTGGAGACAAATAGATTGTGTTCTTCTTCTTCCAACACTTATCAACTTTGGTGATTATCAAATCTCTGTAAAACACGAATTTTTGCTGACAATGACAGACGGAAAGGTGTGTAACGCCTTAACGGAAACTAGTTCATCCCAAAAGTGTCATCTGTGGCGCCACCCCCAAGACGATGAACGATGACCCCGCGATGTTTAACAGCAATCAAGAACATTTTGGCTTTAGTTTATCTACACTTCATGCTTGGATTCGTTGCTTCGAATGTCTTTTACATATCAGTTACAAGTTGAATATTAAAAAATGGCAGGCTAGAAGCAACGAAGACAAAGCAGATATCAAGGTTCGTTCCGAGGAAATCAAATTGAAATTTAAGAACGAGATGGGACTCATTGTAGATAAACCAAAGCCAGAATTTGGTTCTTCAAATGATGGAAATACAGTCCGTCGCTTTTTTAAGAATGCTGAGATGAGTGCTCAGATCACAGGGATAGATGTTACAATTATAAAAAAGTTTGATGTTATTTTGAGAATATTGTCTTCTGGATTCGAGATAAACTTAGTTGAATTCAAAAAATTTTGTCTTGAAACCAGAAAACATTATCTTAGTCTCTATTCGTGGTACTGTATGCCTGCTACTGTGCATAAAATATTAATTCACAGCACAGAAGTCATCAAAGCGGCATTGATTCCAATTGGGCAGCTTTCCGAAGAGGCTCAAGAAGCCCTGAACAAAGATTGCCGCAGATTTAGGGAGTACAACACCCGCAAGTGCTCGCGTGTTGCCACGAATAGAGACTTACTGTGCATGTTAATTATAACATCTGATCCTTTGATCAATAGCCTTCGAGAGATTCCCAAAAAAAAGCCGGAAAAAATATGTACAGATGTATTAAAGTTAATTGTAAGCCCTAGCATAGAAGAGTCAAGATTGGAATCGTCATCATATTGTCGCACAATGCCACAAAAATGACGATTATACAGTAAACGACTCATCAGAAGACTCTGATGATGATTATTAGGTTCAGCTACTATTTTTAGTTGTGTAGTGCTTGTACTAAGCATGTAAACCTTGACTTGTAAATTTTTCTTTATCAATAAATCAGTATTTTTATTTTACATATAATTACAGTCAGTGTCATTATGCTAAATTTATTACAGAGCATTTATAACATTTATTTTAAAATTAAAGAAAAACAATTTTTGACTGGAATTTTCAAAAACAATTTTTTTTTTTTGAACCGAACAGCAAGAAATATGTACTTTAAAAAAATCAAAAACATTTTAAAATACCAACTACTTATGTATGTATAATGCACAAGTTACCTACCTGAAAGGCAGGTATTATTTGAGTTTATCCTTTTTGTGTCAATAAAACTAAGTAATATGGATTAATTGTTTTTTATTTTTAATTGACAAATGCAATAAATGATTTTTCATCTGGTTATTATTAAAAATAATAATACAGTGTCTTTCATTTAGTTGCACATTCAAGTTTGTAGAAAAGTTCGTGCACATACGCAGAATATTTTGTTTTTGTTATACAATGTTTTGTGCAGCTGGACAAAAAATACAGGTAAGCGAAATGCAGCTAAATGAAAGACACTGCATTATAATTTTTAATTCTAATAACCATACAAAATACCCTTGCCCTTTAGTTCCGTTATCTACCCGCTAAGCTGATGCAATCCTACCGCGATATGCAAGGGTGGCTGTATTACACAAATTTTATCGATATTGAGTACCTGCGGTAAATTGTGAATAAAACCCACATTTATTAACCGATTTTCATGATTAATACCTTATTTTATTTTCCAGATACGCAGCTGTCATAAAAAATGTATAATATTTTGTTTTTCCTTTGTTATTGCGCTTTTTTACCGAAAAAAATAATGAATTTACACGAAAAAAAATTTTTTCTCTCCATTAATTTCTAAATAACTCCAAAACGATAAAAGATAGAATAAAATAATATTCAATCAACTTTAATAAAATTTTGTTACGCATTTTTTAATGTTTTATTTATAAAAATTGACAAGTTGTTCCCGAGTTATCGTTAAATATGTCTGCGTAGCTGACTAATTTAAGGGAAAAAATTAGCCACGCCCATAAAAAAAAACCAACGCGATGAATTTTTTCTTAAAATAACTTAATATGCCTAGAATATACATAAACAATTGAAATAAGTGAAAAAATAATTTTGTCCAGCTAACTTGTACTAGTCGACACACTGTGCGTCATGGTAAAGTGATTAAAAATTTGGTGCAAAAGTTAGGAGCAAAGACAAAACTTAATCGACTATACCTAAACCTCGGATTGGACGACCACGCACATCACCCAGCTTTTTAAACGTGTGTTTAAGTGTCACTTTGTGAAAATTCCGACTTATCGATAAAACAACGACTAAATGTTGTAGTTGTGCCCAGGAGAGTAACGAATTGCTGAGAAACAATGCCTTTAATCTTACAAGCAGATTTAAGGGACAGGGAGACAGATGAATACGTGCGGCGCTCCATGAGGAAAAAACACTAAAAGCGAAATTGTTTGGAGAGGTAAGCACCAATCGATATTCGGGGACGGACCTCTAGAAAAAAAAAACACTCTCGAATTGAGTCTTCTAAACAGAGTAAATTCAAAATTGATGATCGAAGGAGAACAGAGTTCTACGAAAAAAGAACCCTCTCAAACTTTAAGAGTCGATTTTTCGTGGAACAGAAATTTAAAAGATATTTCAGCAGAACAAACTTTCCTATAATAGAATTTTAAGAAAGTTTTTTTAGAAAAAATAATCCTTTTATGCAGTGAAACTATATAAAGTGAGGCTCATAAGAGAAGAGAATAAAAAAAAACTATTAATAAGAGAAAACCATTTTCTACATTTATAAGAGAATATTCTAACATCTTGCCTCCTCTTGGCTACGCTACTATCTACAAGATACATATGGTCCAAAAATCAGAGCGAACTGATAAACCTCAGATACTCAACTTCGTTAATTAAATGTTTAAATATTTGTGAACCTATATTCTTGGAAAACACATTTTCACCGTAACGGCCACATTAATACGAGTATACAGAATCATCATTATTGGAATTCGACAAATCTAAAACTAAAGCATTGAGAGCCTTCACATTTCCCTAAAGTGAGGACCCAATAACGATACCTAGAATAATCGACCAATAATTTATCGAGCATTATAGAGGCCGTTAACAACCGTTAACTCAAAACGATATTTGTAGATGATTGAGAACTTCTTCACATCTGCCTTACGTAATTTTGCTGGTTACAACTAAAAAATGTAACTTTAGCAGAATGGGGCCACATCACACTCTTCAAAACACATCTTTGCTAATCCTTCGAGATATTTTGACGAACAAATTGATTTCTGATAGAAGTGACATAACTAATAGCCCCAGTTGCTATAGATTTTCTCTTACTAAGACATCACAAAACTAAGTTTTGCCGTAATTCGCTTCCTAGAACAAATAAAATACAGTATGCCACAAGAAACGCCGAAAATTATAGAAACGATGTACTAAGCAGTGACAAATAATTTCGCCGCTCGTTAGAAGAGTGTCGCAACGTAAAGGTTTATATTTAGATGACTTTATTTATACGAGATAAAGTGCAAAGGAATGTAGTTCAATATGTTATAGACTTTTTTTGTATATCATTTTTTGCTGTAAATATTTTCAAATTTAACTTTTATATGTGACATGTTTTATATAACCAACTACTTATAATTGTTGCACAAAAATGGAGCCAAAATAAAAGAAGATTTATACCGTGCAAAACAGTGCCGTAAACGAAATCATTTATCACTTTTTCATGACCGACAACAACAGCGATTTTTCCGTTTGTCCTTATTTTGAAAACTTTAGGTATATTTATTTGGATTTTCGGTAAAATTAATGGTATATATTGTAAGATGTTTACTTTCTACGAATCGTTTGCTCTGTAATGGGAAATATTATTTTTAATATTATTTAACAAATTTCATGATAGATAATTTTGTGTGCTTTTTTTAGAAACAAAATCAAGAAATAAAACCACATTCTTTGCTAATTTTGTATTTGTGTAAAAAAAATAAGCTCCGAGATTTTTGCATTTCTTTACAGTTTAAAGACTCTTGATAACGAGATGCATGATTTCCGGCGGTCAGAGTATCGGTTTGTCGCTTTCTTAGTACGATAACTAGGAAACAAATTGAATTGATTTAAAAAATGATACATACAATATTAAAAGTAGGTATGGAACCTATAGTTTTTGAGCGATATTACATGAGAGAAAAGCATGCAATTTCAATGCAATTTGTGTAGTTTCTCTCTTATTATGAGATTTTTTGTATTTTTAATGGATAAAATGAACAAAATTTAAGACTGTGTATTCATAGTAAAAGATATAATAATGTACTAATGCAAAATATGTCTGAAAATCATTATTTATAGTTATTTTTCATTCTTTCCACTTCTAATAGAAGCCTGTCCTCTGATTAACGGTCTTTTATTAATATGTCACGATTTTTATTGCTTTGATTAAGTTATTCCTAGGGGGTAAAAGTCAAAGTTGGTGTTTATTTGACAATAGCGTGTTTGTAAAGAAAGTAGTCGGTAAATTGCCCTAGCCCTTTTTTTTACAGTAATTAGATAAATAAATTTTGATACGATCAGACGAGAAGTAATTGCGATCTTTATGACAATTTCTTATTATCATTTCAAAAGTAAATTTCCAAAATTATTTTTTTTCACAGGAAAAAATTATTTTAGTAAACTTTTATCCTGAAAATTATTACTTTTTAATTAATATTTTATCTCGAAAATAGTTCTTATCGTACAATAAAGGTAAAAATAAATTAAAATAGTAATCGTTGCTTTGCGTTAACCTAATATAATGTAATTAATATTTCGTATTAGTCACATTACAAAATAAATAGTTATGTTTGGTGTTGTTATACTAATTTTTACAAATGAAAAGTAGTTAAGCCTTACAAGAAGTAGGATTATTAATGTTTCCGCATTTTTTAAATTTTTGAACTTTTATTTTACAATTTTAGATTAACTACATATTCAAAAATTTGATTTGTATAATATTGCTGCAAAATTCACATGTAGCAACATTATTTAAAGTAGTTAATAATAATTTTGTCTTGTTCGTAATGAGCATCAATTACGACAACAATAAGAAATAAACAGTGGGGTTTAAATTTTGCGACAACGTGTTAAAATCAAAAGAGAATTTTCGAATTACCTACTAATGTGTGAGTGGAAAAAGTAGTATATTGGCGGAATTACGGAAGGTTTTCCTTATGCAGTTTATTTTTGACTAAATTTTCAAATGTAAATGAGGATTTAAATTTTTTAGTAAAAAATTAAAGTATTTTTAAATAAAAACTTATTTTTCATGTACTTTATATGATTCAAAATGAAAAATCACGGAACTTGCCTTTTTGTAGTGATAGACCTATTTTGGATACGTGTACATTTTTAGTAACACTTTGTTACTTGTCGCATCAACTTACGTTAATATTCGAAACGTATTGGTCCAAACCCACATCAGCTGATTGACTCCTTATTGCTCCTAATAGTACAATTTTCATAACGATTTATAAAAATGAAAGTGGTAGTATTCTTGCAAGACTCATAAGCTTTAAGGATTCCGCCTATGGAGTCGACTAAAGAAGACTGTGAAATATCCCTTTCTGCTCTAAATAGGTATTTCATGTTTCGACTTAAGATTTCAACTTCACTGTTTATTTCTTCAAACATATAGACTTCAATTAAAAGTGTGACTTTTATATTTTTAATAAAATACGATTCTTAAAATTACAGAATAACTTGTTTAGTAAAGTTAATGTCCTTTAATTAATTTTAATTCTAACTGTAAAGTTTGTTTAAAACAGCATATTTATGGTTAACGCGAGGAAGCTAAGAACATATAGTTATTTGTTATATTCTTTGTCAACGTATCCCATAATGGTAATATTGTTCTAACATTTTATTTGAAAGGTCTTGTAATTATCTTTTATAAAGGATGACACTACCATGTATCTCACCAATAACGACGCCACTATAACTTACTATAATAATTATGATACATTTTAGGGGAATATAGTTTCAATGTTTCAAGTTGACCTAAAAAAATCTGCTTCGACATAGAATTCAGAACTTGTTAGTTTGAAATAGCTTGCAGCGAATGTCTTTCGAGCGAACTAATCAATTAATTCTGATAGTTGTAAACTGCCTAAAGGCTTGTTGAAATAGACGTTAAATTGTATATTGAGGGTTCAAATTTCAAATTATTATTCCAGAAATAATTTTTAAGAAAGTTCTCTCCTAATTATAAGCACTAATCTGACAGTAGTGGATGTAGGATGAAATAAACTTCTGGCTTTTAAAATAGTCATAAGTTTTTATCAAGCCTATTTATAATGAAGCGTTTTCTGTTGACTTATTACTAAAAACGTGGCTCAAATAAACATGAGGCGTTGAGAATGTTACAAATTTCGTCTAATGTCGATAAGCCAGAATTAATTTGAAGTTGAAATGACCGGTCAAGTGCAAGTTGAACTTGCGCTATTAGTGTTCCGTACGTTGATTGCTTTTTAAAATAAAAATTTTTGTTATGGAGCTATAATATAATCAACAACTTCGCAAAACACACCCCAAGCGGGTTTTCAACAAAATTTGTTCCCGATCTTTACTGAAAACTCATGACACTGAAATTTTTCTTTTTTTTTTAAAGCTAATGCACTCGTGATAATTTTCGTTCAATCTACACACAGAATATTCCAGAATTTTTTCAAAATCTTTTGATCAGTATTTTTCGAGATAAGGGGTGGGGGACAGCGATTTTTCGTGATTTTTTAAAAATAATACAAAGAAAAGTGTGCGCAAATATTACTTTATATTTATTTTTGAACTCGTGTTTTTACAAGCTTTCATTTGTCACCTTACTCGATGACCTAGTAAAAAAGTTTCTTTTGCACTTCCGATTTCATCCTCCAAAACTCCTTAGGTCATAATTTAACTTTAAGACTACACAGCTCTGATGGGGCCATAAATTCCTATATTAGTACTAAATTTCAACTTTCTATGTCAAATAGTTTCGGAGAAAATCGGGTGTGACAGACGGACGTACTTACATCGAGGTGAACTATTTTATTATTTTATATACTTTTTCGGTGTTGTATTTTGATGGTTATATAAACGCTTGGACCAATTTTGACATCTACTCTTTTAGCATCCTGAAAGGGCCTATGTAAAGTTGAAGTTAATATTATTTATCTCTAGGAATTTTGAGCATATATTGGTTGCTTTGGTTGGGGAGTTCGTGTATTAAGCTGCCAAGAGTATCAACATTGCTTAGAGTAAGGCCAAAGTCTGGCATGTAGGAAAGAATACATGGCTTGGCCTTGTTTTTTCTTGTGTAGTGCTGAACCGAAAAGTATCAAAAAAGTCGACCATTATAGAAATATCGATTACTTTACTCGTAAAAATGTAAGTTTTCAAGTTTTCCGGACTATTCTTTGTGTTATTGGGATGGCATTTCGGGAATTTGAAGAAAATAATCTGTTCGTTGAGGCGGATTAACAACCGCGTGTTTTAAGCTGAGATACAGAAGTTTAAGCCTTTAACGCCTCTAACCTATTTTGGATAAAACTCTACGTCTTAGATAACTATGTTTCGAAGTTAGTTTAATTTACTTTGCTTAGTAGTTTCTAAAATATAAGTAATTCTGAGAGTTGTGTGACATACGTATTTTCATTCTTCCCAATTAAATATTTTTCCGTTATAGTTTTATGTACAATTTTAGTAGTATTTGTTGTAATTCTATTGGAATTTTTCTTTAGTAAGGGTTTTATTTTATTTCAACTTTTATCATTTTGATAGGAATTATGTTTATTTTTTCACAAAAAAGGTTAAATATTCGTTAGTAAATGATATTTTTGTAATATTTGTTTCTTCTCTTAGCGTTTTTGTTAGGTCTATCATATTTTGGGTATCATATCAGTGGTATATGAAATGCTCTTTGGAGGTACTCATTAGTATTGGGAGTGATGCTTGCAGATTCGTTGAATTTAGAAACCTTTTATTGTACAAGTGATCCTAGTATTAATAGATGGTATGCTAAAGCAATGTTATGTATTAATGTTAATTGTTTAGGAACTGATTGGATACTCTAGCACATACAAATGGAACAATTATATATGTTTACTAGGGCAGATGGAAGGCACCTTTGTTGCTAAACAGTTTCATGTCGACAGGTAACCGTAATATCATTAGTATATGGTATCAGTATGTGAATAAAACAACCTTACAATATTAAACGGACACTACCAGCATAAGGATATTCATAAATATACGTGGAGACAAACAACAAGAGATTTAAAAAGTATTATCGACTATATGATAATACGTCAGAGATCTAGATTAAACTTCCTAGATGTAAGAGTCCAAAGAGGGGCTTCATGTGGCAGCGACCACTACCTTGTGAAAGAAAGATAATCTCACGAACAACACGGGAAAGCAAACTGGATGATACAAGTACACAGCACACAACAAGTGAAACGACAATAAGATATAATACAGACAGCTTACAAATGAAAGTATCAGAAATCTATACAAGAGTAGACTGGACCAAAAGATACAACGGACGGGATTTGTTAATATAGAAGAAGAATATAAGTATATAAAGGAATGCCTACACGCAGCCGCACTGGAAGCATTAGGGTACCAAGAGAAAAGGGAAAAACAGCAAAAACCATATTGGTGGGATGAAGAAATTAAATACGAAATTGAAGAAAAACGGAAAAGCTATCACAAATACTTAAGTTCAAAGAGCACAAACGACAAAGTAAAATACAAAGAATCCCAAGCTAGAGTACGCAAAATGATTAATGACAAAAAGAACAACCAATGGGAAAAGACATGCTCAAGACTCACACTTACATAGGAGGAAGAAAAAGCACAGAAAGCTGGAGACTTCTTAAAAATATGAAGCAGAACGGAAAAGAGAAATCTTCTCACCAATAACACCAGAAAAATGGAACCAATATTTTACAAATATGCTAACAGAAGATAGACCAGAGTTCAAAAATACCCAACATGGAAACCCAAATATAGTTATACGAGGATCCCCAATAAGGATAACAACATCAGAAGTTAAAGAAGTATGTAAAACGCTAAAAAATGGTAGAGCTCCAGGACCAGGAAACATCCCAGGAGAGATAGTAAAATACGGAACTGAAAAGCTATTTAGCGCTTTGAGGAACTTATTCCAAAGATGCATTAACACATCAGAAGTACCCGAGGAATGAAAAATATCATACATATCAACAATTCATAAGAAAGGAGACAAAAATAATTGCGATAACTATAGGGGAATAACGGTTACAGGATCTATTAGCAGAATATATGGAAAAATACTTAAAAATAGAATAGAAACGGAATACGCGGACGTAGAAGCTGAAGAACAGGCAAGCTTTAGAGCAGGAAGATCCACAATAGACCATCTCTTCTCACTGACACAAATCCTAGAAAAGAAAACCGCATTTGATCAGGAAGTCCATGTCTTGTTTGTTGATCTAAAAAAGGCCTACGACAGCGTGCCCCTAATGAGATTGTGGGAAACACTACAACAGAGTGATGTAAGCACCGAAATAATTAAAGCAGTAAAATCCTTATACCAAGACGCAAGAAGTAGTGTGAAAACCAAATATGGTATAACAACAGGGTTCCCAGTCACAAAGGGTCTCAAACAGGGCTGCTGTATATCCCCAATGCTATTTAAAATCTATTTGGAGAGTGCACTGAAGAACTGGAACAGGGGATGGCAGCAGTATGGGATTACCACTGGATGACGATACCACATTGTACACGCTATCATTCGCAGATGACCAGGTAGTAGTCGCTCAGGACATCGATGATATCGAATACATGACACGAAAACTTATGGGCGAATATGAAAAATGGGGCCTAGAAGTCAATATTAAAAAGACCGAGTACATGTGCGTCGGAGGACAACAGCAGGACTTGAAACTGGCCACAGGACACACCATCAAACACTGTGCCAGTTATAAGTATTTGGGAACAAGAATATCTAGGAACGGAACACTGGAAGAAGCAATATTCGAGAGGAATATCCAAGGAAGAAAAGCGATTGCAATGCTTAATAGTATACTATGGGACAAAAACAACCATTGAAAATAAGAAGAGAATTTACAACTCAATAGTGAAAAGTATAACTTACAGCTCCCAGGTGTGGCCATTAAAGGAAAGAACAGAAAAAATACTAAAAGCTACAGAAATGAATTTCTGGAGACGAGCAGCCAGAAAATCCAGAAAAGACCGCATACCAAATGACACGATAAGGCCAGCTTTAGAAATAAAGCACGATATAGTGGACGAAATCAGAACCCAACAGTTGGTATGGTACGGACATGTACAGAGAATGTCACAAGACCGACTGCCTAAAAAGATTTTAAATTGGAACCCTCATGGAAAAAGAAAGCGAGGAAGACCACGCTGGAGAGCAGGAATCAACAAGGAAGTACTAGAGAGAGATCAGGAGGAGGAGGGATGGAGAAACCGGGAGGAGTGGAAATTAGGCATCGGAAGACGGAAGACGTTATAAAACCGATTTATATATATATATATATATATATATATATATATATATATATATATATATATATATATATATATAGTATCAATATACTATGTTAGGGTTACTGTTGCCACCATGCGGGGTATCGTCCAAGGTAAAATTTTCTTTATAATTGATCTATGTTACCTTGCTTTCTATACTGGTTGTACCACGGAAAGTTATGTGATACCAATCTAGAGGCTATAGCGATACGCATAAGAGAGACGTAATACCCATTAAAAGAAAATCTATAAAATTGATCTGATAAGGCTTGATAATCTATAAAATTTCTATTTTGTCAGTTAATGTAAAATGATTACACAGGCTAACGATGAAAAAACTTTTTTAATAATTTTACCTGATTCCTATGTTTTTTTGGTGTGCTGAGTCCGAAAATAATAATAAAAAAGTTGTAACACTCACCAATTTTTCACATTTTAATATTCAAAATGTGAAAAGTTTATTTTTTATCATTCAAGGGTTATTAGGTTGGCAATAAAATCAGAATTTTATAAGGTTGGCAGTAAAATCAAATATTATTAGGTTGGCAGTTCCGACAAATGTCACAGCTGTTTGTTTTCTTCCAGTTAAAATAACCTCGCACTGCGGTGTTTAACCCATGTACTTTAATTCACACTCAAAGTATGGCTAATCGTGGTTGTAAAAACTCTCTTAACACTTTTTGTTATATATGTGGTGAGTTTGTAGTTAAAAAACATCAAAGAAACATTACTGACTTTTTAAAGTAAAAAAAGTATACTTTGCATATTTTGGTGTAGAAATCGGTAATCAAGAAGAATGTTGGGCTCCTCACAAAGTACGTTATGTTTGTGTCGAGGATTTTAGGAAATGGTATAACAAAGAAAAGAAAACTTTTAGATTTCCAGTACCCATGGTATGGAGAGAACAAGAAAATCATTCAAATGATTGTTATTTTTGCAGCGTTGATGTTTATGGATATAACTTCAAAAATAAGAAAGTAATTATCTATCCTAACTTTACTTCAGCTAATCGGCCGGTAGGACATGGACCGAGACTTCCTGTCCCTGAGCCACCTCAGTCTATTGATGACGCTTTACAGTTCAGTCCCGAATTTAATGAAAGTCGACCGGATGATGGTGAGTTTCAATGTTCTCTAGAAAATTTAAAACCACAGTTGTTTACACAAGCTGAGTTAAATGATTTAGTGAGAGATTTGGGTTTGATTAAGGAAAAAGCAGAATTGCTTGGTTCTAGGCTGAAAGAAAAACATTTATTGGAATCTGGAACGTCTATTTACCATTATATAACACGGAATCAACAGTTTGCTCAGTTTTTCAAGCAGGAAGAGGATTTGGTTTAAATTTAATTAATTCATTTGATTTAAATTTAATCGATGTCATATTGTGAAAGAACTGTGGGTGATACAAAAAAACTGATACCAGGATACGGTTTCAGCACCCAAAAATACATAACACTAAGATGTATTGGTTTAAAAAGTTTTTACGAATATTTTTTTTGTTGGCCTGTGTTATTTGACTAAATAGCATGTAACAGATATGTAATAATAAAAACAGTGCTTTAATTATGTAAGTGAGTTATAGCTGTTACATGTGTATGTGAACTTATTTATTTTCTAAGAAATGTTATAGTCTAATTTTTATTTATTTTATTAAGTTTTATTTTATTTTTTATGGGCATATCACATGTGCTCCAGGAAAATCTCTAAAGCGCTATAGGAGCGACGCGTGCCCGTAAAAAGCGATTCACGTTGGTCCTAAACCATTATAAATTGTACTCGGTTGGGAACATAGTCCTGGGTAAATCATTCCCAAGGAGAGAGGTTCTTCATATAAAAAGAATTCTTGAACAAAATTATACGAGGGTGGTTTAATAAGTAGCCGTGTTTGAAGACAGATGGCGTTGCGAAAGCAAGTTGATGTTATCATTGTGTGCTGTGATTTAATAGATGACACCAAAAAAATTGACACTGATTCATAAGTTACTTTGCATTTGGCAGCCATTTCAGTAAGAAGTGTGACGTGTTTGTCGCTAAGATGGAGAAAGTGCAGTATCGTTCAGTAATTCGCTTTTTTCTTTTAGATGGGAAAATGTGTGAAGAGATAAAAACAAAATTGGATGTTATTTATGGTGACCCTTCCCCATCAATCACAACAGTCAGATATTGGTTCAATGAATTTAAACGTGGTCGAACATCCGTTTTTGAAGAAGATCGCCCGGGACGTCCAGCAGATGTGGTTACTGAGGAAATCATTGAAAAAGTCCACTACATGATTCTCGCTAATTGTCGAACGAAAGTGCGCGAATTAGCAGAGGCCATAAGTGTGTCGCCGGGAAGATAATTAATATTTTACATGATAAATTGACTGTGAACAAGTTGTCGGCCCTATGGGTGCCGCAATTACTCACTGTGGACCACAAGTGGGAGCTGCTTTCAACTTCAAAGCTGCGTTCGAAGCCAATTAAGCGAAATCAGAAGGACTTGTTGCGTCGAGTTGTCACCGTCGATGAGACCTGGATTCATCATTATACACTCGAAACCACCAAGCAATAATCAAAACAATGGGATGCTTACGGCGAATCTGCTCCAAAGAAGGCAAAGACGGTCCCATTGGCCGGAAAAGTTATAGCGACTATTTTTTGGGATGCAAAGGGCATCATACTTATTGAATTCTTTGAAAAAGGAAAAACGATCCCTGGACTATACTATAGTGAGTTATTGGACCGCTTCGACAAGAAATTGAAGGAAACACGGTCCTATTTAGCGAAGAAGAAAGTGCTGCATCAATTGCGTTATAAATTGCTTCTGCGTCACCAGTATTCGTCCACCTGGCTCCCTGCGATTTATTCTTGTTCTCAAACATGAAGAAATGACTAGCAGGAAAAAAATTCAGCTCAAATGAGGAGGTCATTGCACAGACAGAAGTGTATTTTGAAAAGTTGAGCAATTCCTATATTTTGGACGGGTTAAAAAAATGACAAGAACGTTGGGGAAAGTGTATGTACCTAAAAGGGAACTATGCTGAAAAATAAAAAAAATGTTTTTGAAAAAAATGACGTCTTCAATCCTAACACGGGTACTTATTGGATCATCCTCGTACGAAAGCTGAACCTCATACGAATGTGTTGTATTTACGCGACGTGTATTCCTAGAAGCTCTTGGAGGAATTAACAGGGCTACATCCATCGGACACTTCCCATGAAAGTACCTCTTCGATGTTTCAAGGAATTAAGATTGCGGTGGTGAGTTCTGGGTCTTTAATCGTACGAATAATTTTCTTCTAAATAGAATCCAACCAATGCTGCGTATGCAGAGACCCAAATATGGGAGTCATTGGTCGAACTTGAACATTATACAGAATGAAAAGTTAGAAGTTTAGAACAAGTTAACGCCCAGCAAGTCAGGTAACGATGCTAGAGGAGTGGGTTGTTCCGACATAACCATGTCTTAATTTTGTTTGGTCACTATCACCCCAAGATTTCTTTCCAGGTATTTGTCAAGTTGAACGACTTCCTCCGTCTGCGGATATTTTCTTATGTAACTGATGTGCGTGAGTTTATATTAAATTAAGAAATAAGCCTCAAACTTAATAGAGACCGACGCGTGTGTGGAAAAAGCGATTCACGTTAGTCTCGAATCGCTGTAAGTTGTACTCGCTGGGAAACAGTCATGGGTAAATAATTCCCAGATGATCTTCTCCACAATATAAAGACTGCTTCAAAAGAATCGTACGAGGAATGACAGGCTGAACCTCATACGAATGTGATGTATTAGCGCGATGTGTATTAGTAGCATGCACTGCTACTAATACACACCGGGCTACGTCCATCGAACACTTTCCATGAAAATATTCGTAGAATAGACTAAGTCGCCAACCGTTCTTCGATGATTGAAGGTGTCAAGGTTTTCTGGTGAGTAGAGTCCGACAAACGCAGAGTATGCTTGGGAGCAGACCCCAAACATGGCAGCAGTATTCCATCATTAGTCAAATTTGAACTTTGTACAGAATTAACAGTTGTTGTGGAATGTATTTCCGGCTTTTGAGAAACTCTCCTTGCTATGCACGCGACATCTTCATGCCAAGACATATTTACTCTGAAGTTAACGCCCCGCAATTTGAGTGATGATGCTATAGGTATGGAGTCTCTCGACATAACTGCCGGATTCCGCAACGTTAACTTTTTTAAAAACCAACCAATGCTGCGTATGCCTGGGCCTTTTGTGGCATTAAATTCACTTCCGTTACACTTTCTGCTGTCTCTTCCAGGTCTTTGTTAAGTTGAATGACTTTCTGCTGTCTGCGAATTTTTACATGAGTAGCCGATGTGTGGGAGTTCAATTTGAATGAAGACATAAGCGAACTATCATCTGCAGATCTGTAGATTGGATTTCTGATCCTTTCCAGCAGATCATTAAGGTAATTGAGAAAGAGAATAGGATACAGTATTGAGCCTCGGGGTACACTGGCGTTGATAGTGAAAGTATTAGAAAGAAAATCGTTAACCGCTACTCCTAAAGAGCCCTCGTGAGAAAATCCGAGAGCCATAAACAAAACCTTTTACTATAACATACGTAACTTAGCCAACAATCCGTAATGCCAAACACGATCATTCGGCCGTGTTTGGCATTACGGATTGTTGGCTAAGCTTTGGAAATATCAAGTGCATCCACTCGAGATTGTCCAAAATATTCAATTGCAATTGATAGCTTTGGTAGAAATTTGAAACTTAGCCTTAGCGGTTAATAATATGTCGCAAATACATATAAGTTTTACACAATAAAAATGTTTAATGTTAATTCTACGATTATCGCTCCATTATTCAATAGAATTACTTGAGAGTTTAAACGACATTTAATATACTTGTATATATGTAGGGATATTAACTAATTTGAAATGAAAAAGTTAAAAAGATATTTTTCAGGATTTTTTTCTGGTTGGATGCTCATAAAAAACAGGCAGCCACTAAAAATACTATAAGTATTGTCTAAATATTTAAATATATTTAACGTAAAACTGTTCTTCTAAAGCTGCTTGATCAAACTTACAATTAACTTTTTTATAAATAACCCAGTCGCTAGGGGTTTTGAACTCCCGTTAAATGTTAGCAGATTGAATTTTAGCATACAGGTAGTTTCTTAGACGTAAAAGACGAAAAATAAAAAATATATCGAAAGAAGAGGAAATTTTACAAAAAAACTAGTATATAGATTTTTTCAGATTTTTTTTTTAGCGTGAAAATTTATTAAAAATTTGGATAGGTGATTCAAAAAATGTAGTACGCAAAACTTAATTTAACTTAAAAGTTTACGTGCACCGCTCGAAGGTTAATTGTTATTACTTGTTCTCAGAGTGTAAATGAAAAATTAAAAGATAGATTTTTGAAGAGGAGACTTTCAGCTTTCCGATGATAGCAATAGTTTTTATTTCTGTTGCTTTATAATTTGTAAAACTTATGACGAAATTTTTGTTTGCATGATTTTGATAGGCATACAGTAAATTACACATATTGAATAAGACAAAGTATTGAAAAGAAAACCTTGTGCATATATCATTATTATACCTTAAGTTTTAATATAAGAATGACTAAAAATTTCCACATTGTCTGTATTATTTAAAAATCGAGTTTCAAAATATGAAAATTTGCGTGCTGTAGTGCGCCGCTGGAACTTTTACGTTCAAAGCAGTACGGTGGTCAAAAAAAGTAGGACAATTTTTTTTTAGTTACAGTTAAAAGTATGCTTGGTATTAGAAAATCATTAATCACTTAAAAAACCTTCTCCTTTTTTTTAATTTTTCTCTTAAAAAAATTTTCATGATAAACGTATTTTTTGCTCATTAATCTTAAAATAAAAATATATTTAAAGGGGAGAAATGAAAAATAAAAGCTTACAGCTTTAAGTATAAAGTATTTATATTTTTTTAAGTATCCAGGTCCAAAGAAAACAGTTATCGAAAATTTCTAAATTACTCGAAGAAATTAAATGAATTACGTCCCCTCTGGTCGTCATAATGGATCCGCCATTTTGAATTTTTTAAATCTATCATCGGATTCGTAATCAGTACCCCGAGAAACCCCTTAATAGCTAATTTAAAAATATTTAGCGTTATACAGAAACGTTAAACGTTAATTTAATGATTCCCACTACACCTGAGAGGGTTGGACCAACCATTTTATTTCAAATAATTTTTTTAAATTACCATAAAACAAAAAAAAATCTATATATTACTTTTTTTGTAAAAATTTCCCATTTTTTTAAGTGATTTTTTCGATATCTTTTTTGTTTTTCCAGATATTTACGAAAAAAAACGAATTTTTTATTTTATTTTCGATTCTGTAGGCTTAGCGTACACTTTAGAACAGAAAACTTTTTTTTATCGTATTCTACGTCCAAAAAACTACCTGTATGCCAAAATGCAGCTTGTTAACATTTAATAAGAGCTATTCGTTTCGCATAAACCATACTTGACAAACTAATTTTATAAGTTATACACAACAGGTTTATTGCCGTAAACAAATATCAAAAGATCATTCATGATAACCAAATGAATTACCAGTCAGAACGCCCATCAATTATGCTTGATATGTAGGAATGCGTAAATTGCAGGGTGGACACTGATTTATCGACAGGCATCAATCAATGTAATAGGGAGTGTTTATAAGTGTAGTGAAAGGATGTTGTGAATAGTTTGGAAATGTCAACGGTTTAATTTGGAATTTTTTTTATAATACTTCAGCATTGCGGAGGAATGTAATAAAAAATTAATTAATACCCTCATAATCAGTAATATTTTTGTGCATTTGTCTGGTAAAATGACTACGTTATAGAGAATTTCTTGTATTTGGGTATAGTATATTTTCAATTAGTTCGGAAAATACAATTTTCTGTAGGATTTTATTCATCAAACTACCTTATATGTTTAGCAATATTTCTTCTCAGTGGCATAAATTTTCACGAATAAATTGGAGTACAGTTTTCCTAACGTTACATTGTAAACAATATTAAAATATGGCATTTAATTGCTTCTTTTACCCTTTTGTTCTGTAGGACTTCCGGAACAAAGTTAAATGACATGGAACATCGTCGTATTTATTGCTGAATTGAAGTTTACATCTTTGAGCTGGTTTTAAGACTTTTCCTTTTCTTTTCATAAATTTTTTATTCTTTACAAATAAAATTATGTTATACTAGAGATATATTCAAATTAAAATGAAATACCGCAATTCTCGCATTTAGAAAATAAATATGGTTTTGGATATGTTTATTTTTTTTGTAATTTATAGCTTCAAATTAATATAACACATGTATACACAAAAATAAAATTCTCTGTCTTTTAAGTAAGACCCGTGTTTTTTAAGTATTTTTCTATGCTGAATCCAAAAAAATCATGCAAAAAAACATCCACCGTGAGGTTTTATTAGAAAACACACTTAAAGTTGCCAGAAAACTATTAAATTGAAAAACAATACATTTTAATAAATAATGTAAAACTGTATAATCATTAAAATTATGGAATAAAACTATTATTTCGGGCATTTTTAGACGTTCTGAATCTACATTTATCATAAAAACTTAAAAATATTGGGTTTTAGTTTTCCTGTTTAACAAAAAATACTCATACGCCAGCTCTAACTAAGCTACGTAGCGAACTGCTGTTTAAAATATATGCAACCGCTAAATTAAAAAATTGTTTTTAATTTTATTTAATATTCAACAAAACTGTTATTTCTAGTGTTTTTTGAAGTTCTTAATTCTGACTTGACATCAACAAATTAAAGTTTTATGTTCAGTTTCAACAAAAAACTTTTTAACACTTACAGGGGTGCTATGTGGTTGGTAAAATGCTTTTTTAAGTTTAAATAAATGCAATGAAATAATAGTTTTGATAGAATAGACTTAGTAAGTCGCCGACAGAGTGCAGTATAAGCATATATTTGTTATAGTTTTCCGTTAGTTACTTGGATAAAATACTAAAAATGTCTCGTAGTTGCTGAACCTACATAGCCCAGCTGATGAGCCGTGATACGGCGAAACGCGTCTTGGAATGGTTCAGCAATACGAAGAACACTTTTGGTAACTTCTAAAAATGCGATTCTTTTCGTTTTATTTTTAATTGTTATACCAATGCTGCCATCTATGCCTTCGAGCAGTAAGCTCGAGAAAGGTGCGTTTCTGCAATAAGTGCCCGCCGTGCTGTGCCGCTCTGCTTGACTAGACTTAGTAAGTAGCAGATAGAGTGCAGTATAAGCATCTATTTGTTATAGTTTTCCGTTAGTTACTTGGATAAAGGACTAAAAATGTGTTTTCGTATTTGCTGAACCTAGCCCAGCTGATGAGCCGTAATACGGCGAAACTCGTCTTGGGATGGTTCAGCAAATACGAAGAACACTATTGGTAACTTCTAAAAATGCGATTCTTTTCGTTTTATTTTTAGTTGTTATACCAATGCTGCCAATAATAGTTTTGTTCAATATTAATAAAGTTAAAAACAATTTTTAGCGGTTGCACATATTTATTTTAAACAGCTTTTGCTACGTAGGTTAGTTAAAGATGGTGTATGCGTGTTTTTTATTAAACAGATACTCTAAAATCTAATATTTTTAAGATTTTAGGATAAATGTAGATTCAGAACATTTAAAGATGTCCGAAATAATAATTTTGTTCCATAATTTTAATGATTATACAGTTGTACATTAGTTATTATAATATATTTTTTTTATTTAATAGTTTTCTGGCAACTTTAAGTGTGTTTTCTGAAAAAAACCCAGGGTAGATATCTTTTTTTATGATTTTTTTGGATTCAGCGTGAAAAAATACTTAAGAAAATACGTGTCTCACTTAAAAGACCGAGAATTTTTTTTATACCTATGCGATCAGTTGACATGTCGTAATTAACATCATGTGTATAATGGAATAGGGTAGAATTACTGAAAAAAAAGAGTTTATTTAGTTTTTCTTGCAGGGTTTCTTCGTTCCATTTTTGTTTCCAGTTTTTTCCAATTTACTCATTTCTTGCTAATTTTTAATTTTCTTGCCGCTTTTTACGCCCCCATCCTGCCCCTCTCCGTAGCTTGTGTATCCAAAAAGATTTGTACATTAGTACAAAGAATTGTCGACAGGCTTAATGCAGAAGTACTATTTAATTTTTGATGAACTTTTAAGCAAAACACCAGAGAAGACCATTATTTTTTAATTTAGTTCGAGTAATATCTATAGAATAAACTCTGCCATAATCTTGTAATTTATTAATATCTTGATTGTGATGGTAATAAAAATAATTTATTTCCAAGAAAGTTTTAGAGCGCTCTTCTGGAAAATATTGTAAAATATAATAGAAACTTGCATCTAAACATTTTAAAAAGGTATTCAGAAAAATGAAGGTTTTTCGTTTCATTATCTATTTTGTGTTTTATGTTATTTTTACATGCCGGAAGAAAAACTGTGTCTTTGTATGTATGTATGTATGTATTTTAGCATACATTAAGCCTGGAAAATTATAAGGGTCTTCAATAAAAGATTGTTTATTTTAAGGCAATTACGTAACTAAGTTCATAGAAGACTATTTTATTGTACAGTCGTCATTATAATTTGTGATGCATAGAGTTTTTTTTTTTATTTATTTTACACTAGATAGGAATAAAAATGATAATACCTAGAACTTCTAAAACACATTCTTAATAGTTTTTTCAACTAGTCCCACTCTCTCCAAGGTGTCGTTTGTAAGTGTAGGTAAGCCGAAAAAAGCTACAAAATAATTATTTCTTTCTTATATTAATTTAACTGAATACACAAAGTAACTGACAAAAGATTCTTAACGCATTTTAAAGGCGAGCGCTAATATGTAGTTAGGTAAGATAACTATACATCTTGATTACATACGGTTTTTTTTTATTTCATACCACCATATTTAATACGGTCGTAGAAAAATGATAAAGTACACCATATCTGAAAAGTACTCTTTACCTTCATATACCTTGTGACTAAACTAGTGTGAAAAGAGCTATTTTCGACATTTGTTGCATAATATACTAACACTGTATTTAGAAATTCCTAATATCTTTTCATTTGAATACCCAATGAATATAAGGGGATTTAAAAAATCTAGATCAGAGGTTCCCAAATTTTTTTTTTGTAGACCACTTTCAAAATTTTACTGGTTTCGGTGGACCCCCTGCTGCTAGATTTCTACCATATTCCCAAAACTCTAACGATGGAAATTTGCGTCGTGGCTGAGTTCCAACCCTAAATTCGGAGTGGTAAAAATAAAAAGAAGAATAACATATTTTTTTGTGTTCTATTTATTAAAATAATATGATTACAGACTTAATAGAATTAAAATTAAACATTATTAACGTACCGTAACTTCAACAATGTAAATCAACAATTTAAAAAAAAATAGTCATAATTTTAATGGGAGGGATGTACTTGATGGATTGACAGCAAATTATCAATATTTGGTGTAAGGAATAACAGCAAATCTCCCTGTTCTGTGATGTTCAATCTGCTCCTTTTTTTTTGTTAATAGGTTTATATCGACACTAAAACTTTTTTCGTCAAGGTATGACGAGGGAAACGCTATCAAAAGTTTTCTCGCAATTTCCCACAGCCCAGAATATTTTTCGGGTATTTCTGCCTGCAGCCAACATGGTTGATAGTCTTTTTTAAATTTCACCTTCAGCTCCTCATTGGTGCTAAGCTTGAGTAGCTTCTCTTGTAATACCACATTCGCCACTTCCGTTTCATCAAATGGATTTATGATCTGTGGTGGTATTTCCATCGTCAGAATATCTTCAAATCTATTTTTGAAGTCATCATGCAGGGCATTTAAATGTTGAACGTATGTCTGAATATCCTCATCAAGACATTCTGCCTGTGACAAGTTTGGAAACTGGGAGAATTCGCGCCGACTAATATTTTGCTTCATAAATTTCAATTTTCCAAGAAAAGCCGAAATTACACCCTTCGTTTTAATTAAATTTAGGCTGTCCCCTTGTAACTGCAAGTTAATGTCATTAAATTTTTTGAACAAATCTGTCAAATACGCGATGTCTGCTTTCAATTTGATCAGGTTTTCTTTTAAATCTGGATCTTTACTTTCCAGAAACTCTAAAACTGATTCAAAAAGTGAGTAAAATCTTGTTAAACATGCACCTTTCGACAACCAGCGTACTTCAGTATGTAAGAACAATCGTTGGAAGTCATCATTTTCGTCGCACAATTGAGCAAATAAACGGGTATTCAACGCATTGCTTCTTATTTTGTTAACTGCTTTAATCACAAAGTGAAGCGATTGGTGCAATCTATCACTCAAATTTTTCGCTACCAGATGTTGTCGGTGGATGACACAGTGAATTGCAGTTACTCCTGGTATAATTCTTTTAAGATGGCTTGTAAACCCACGATATCGCCCGATGATGGCAGGCGCTCCATCTGCTGCCACCGAAATAATGTTTGTAAATGGAATCGATTTTTCCTTAAAAAAAATCACTCAGGACATTAAATATTGATTCGCCTTTAGTGTCCGTCTCCAAAGTTTTCACGAATAGCAGCTCTTCATGGATTTCTTCGTCCATAACAAATCGAACATATGCCAATAATAATGCTTCATTACCAGGTAAAGTTGACTCGTCCAGTTGAATAGAAAAATGAGTTGTTTGCAGATAATTACACAAGGAGCTTTCAATATCAGAGCTCATTTCATCAATACGTCTTTGTACAGTGTTGTTACTCAAAGGAATTCTTTTGAGTACGTCAAATGGAGGTTTGTGCAGAAGAGTTTTTTTTAAACCCTCTTCAACAGCGGGTAAAATTAACTGTTCTCCGATGGTGTGCGGTTTTCCAGATTTCGCTATAAGCAATGAGATATTGTAAGATGCCCGCAAGCCATCATCGTTACTGTGAGACGTTGAAGCGATCATACTGTGCACGGTGGGTCTCTTTTCATAATTTTCCTTCAATCTTTGAAAATATTTTAAATCTTTACCTATTTTATCAGGATGACACTTTCTTAGATGATCTTCGAGCTTCGCAGGTTTCACAGAGTCATTGCTCAAAACTTTGTTGCATAAAAGGCATATGGGCAATCGCTTGTCTGCCTTTGTTGGAAGAAAACCAAATTTCAAATAATCAGCACTGTACTGTCGACATTTCTTCTTAGATTCAGCCATGTTTCGTATCAGTTACCTACCTGTAAAGAAAAAAATGTTTGTTTTTGTAATCATAAGGCGACTTTAACAGGATGTGGCTATTTTAACAGAATAAAATAGGATTAATTAATTATTGCAATGAAAAAACCAAAATGCCGGCCGCAAAACTGATTTTAATTATTAAAAGCAATAAACTGCTAAGACCCATATAGAGGTTTTCACAAAACGGCTGAACCTATTTTAATGCAATATAAAATATTTTTTGATTAATTATATTTTGATACATTTCTGTAAATTCGAGAGAAAATACTTTTAAAGAATATTTTGACACCAAAACTCCGCGATTTTACTGATTTATTTATTACTTTGATGTACGTTACGAGTGGTACATAAAGACACGTACAATTTATGAAAAATATTTTTAGTCATTTAGCATCAGCAACTACGAGGGCACTGAAATATGTACAAACATGCGAGTCAATCATATATCTCTCCTTTAGTGAATCACCACAATCGGATAAATAAATAATTTTATAATAAAAAGTACTAAAAGTTCAATCTTTCTCGGCTTTCCATTCTTTTATAGAAGTATCGAATAATGGGCCTGTTCAGTATTTAATTTTTATTACGTACCTACTACACGCAAACATAACAAATATAATATTATTACAATATAAAATAAAAGTATGAATAACAAATAGGCAGGTACTTACTTTTTCCGGCACTGGCAAACACTGACATCGATTCACTCACACTTTTCTTTTCAAAATTCCGGGAACAAATGAGTAACGTTTGTCCTTGGCATTCGTATTTATATTGGTGAAGAATCAAACAGGTTCATGCAAGATCGCAAGCACAGTACAAGTCGTATTTCGTCCCTTTGCACGTCTGAACGGGTTGCGTTGCGGGCGGGCGGGCGGCGCTTTGCAAGTCTCGACGCGCGTTGTACTGAATATCGTATATGCAAGTTTTTACAAGTAACAGTCGCTGATCTTCTTAAAATATACTACTCAAAAAAATTAAGGGAGGTTTTAAAACAAGGAAATTAATGCTAAATAAACATGCTATCTGATCCATATGCTGGCCTAGCTGAGAATTTTTTTTTTAAGCCCGTGGACCAAAAAACAAGCAAAATATTTGCAATATTATTTTTTCGCGCTATCTGTTAGGATTGCATGAGAACCGTAGCTCCTAAAAAATTTTAGCCAAAAAATCTGAAAATTAGAATCTTAAAGCTTCAAAACGTTTTTTTTTTTAAGTCTCAATACGACCATTTTTCACCGAAATACGGCCTGTCAAAAATCACCGAAAAATTTGGATTTTTTTGCTCCCTTAATTTTTTTGAGTAGTGTATTATCTGCCTACATTAACAGGTAAAGCCAAGCCAACATTTTTGTTCTTTACTATCGAAACCAGATAAATTTTCGTGGACCCCCACTTACAACTTGTGAACCACCATTTTTTTTTCACGCCAACGTAGACCCCCGTCGAGTCTCCCGTGGACCCCTGGGGGACCACCTGAACAACTTTGGGAATCACTGGTCTAGAGTTACTGCTGTTTGCACTAAATATGTAAAATTGAAAAGAGAATACGTTAAATAAACAATTTTTTGCATCTTCTTTCCATGATACGCTAGAAGCTTATCAATATGCCCTTGTCTCACCTTCTTAAAGTAAATTTTAAGACAATTTTTCAATTTAAACTCGTCTTCAATCTTAAGTTATTTTTGAGAATTACCTAAAAAAAAAAAGGTTCATCATTAGTAATAAATACGGTATCATTATACAACGTAGAGTGACAAACATATTATAATAATTTTGTAGTACATCTATACTGCGCCTTATCCTTTTAACATGTAAAAAAAGATATAAATATTATTTGCTTGCTAAGGGGAGTTGGTTACAATCATGCAGAGGCAAGAAAAAATCCCATTATTTATGGAAACAAAGGAAAACAAAATCGCTTTGAAGTAAAGAAAATGTTGTTACGAGCTTTTTTATAGTTGATGGTATAAAAAGAAACATCACATCAGCGTTACAGTCGGTGACTGGCAATATTTAAAATCTTCGAGGTTGGGATTCGGTATAAATAAGTGAAAATATTGAAGCTATGGGGTTTGTTAGGAAGAAATGCGTATTATTTTCGGCTCTAAAGTGTTGTAGCCCCTAAAATAGGAAAAGAATCGGCTGCAAAGAATAAAGTTTTTTGAAAATTTCTAAATGAAATAAATAATGTGTAAGTTCATCTTCTACTCTTAGAATAGGTTGAAGTACGATTCGCTATTTTTTTTAAATTTTTAGGAGTATATCTTGTTATGTGTTCACGTTAAATACAAGAAGTAATATTTTTAGACTCCAAAATGTATTTATTGCCTTATCAGATTCTCTTTTTATAAGGAAAATTCTTCTTCATCTTAGTTTTAAGATTTGAATACACATTTAGAAATTAATCACTAAATCGTTTTAAAAGTAAAATAAGGAAAATTCTTTCTAAGAGTCATAACCGAATCCAACCTTAGTTGATACAATTTTATTTACTAAATGCTTTCATCTCTCAGAAACTAGAAAGATTTCAGGTCGCCTAAATACAAAAATTTTCACCTAAAATAATTTACCCTTTAATAACATAAGAGGGAAATGACTTTCTTTAAAATGTCTTACGTAGAAATAGAAAATAAACTGAACTTGCTCGTTTATTGTCAATTCTTCACTGTTTGTTCACAAACAGTGAGGAATTGAAAGTAAATTTAGCTCACTAGAACTACATATTGTTCACTTAGCACATACAACAGTAGATAATCCCATTCCAAAAAGTCTCCAAACACCACCTGCTTTCTGTAGTATTTTTCTGTTATATTTAACTAACTAATTGGAACTATGAGAAAACATGTGAAATATGTGAAACTTAACCGACGAGGATTAGTATTAGAAACAACTACGGAATATTTTATTTAGAAGTTACATCATTGTTATAAAAATATAAACAAAATTAATGTCAAAAAAGTCCATACACTTAAGAACTGCATTGAAAAAAACACGTTATAATCAGCCGCAACTGAAGACAAATGAATAATTTTCGGCCATACTTTATAATCTGTCACTTGTTGCTAGTAATTTTGTAGTAGGTTTGCAAAAGGTTACAGGAGATTATCAAGGCCAACGACGGTCCCACTAAATATTAGTTTAAGCGAAGTTGTTATTTTCCGTTAAAATCCGTCAAAATATTATTGGTAATTGTTAAGTGTATAGAGACTTCTTGGACTGGCTGTATATGTAATAAGATCAAGAGTCGCTGACAGCCTATTATGCTCTCATTGTGTTTAACATTAGTAGATAAACTTGAACCACATCCCACCTCAACGCAAAGTACCAAGAATAATAACCAAACCAAAATAGATAGAATAGATGGATAGAACGATTTGAAACAAAACAGTTCCACTTTTATAAAAAAAAAAACCAGCCAAGTGACAGTCGAACTTGCGCAATTAGTGTTCCGAAGGGTGATTATTTTTAAAATAAAAAATTGTGTTACTTTAAATGAGTTTTCTACAAAGTTTGTTTCCGATCGATCTTTGTTGAGAACTGATGACCTTGAATTTTTTTTTATATACCAGATAAATTATCAAAGGTAATTTTCGTTTAATCTACACCGTGTGGAGAATATTCCAGAATGTTTTCGAAATTTTGTGGTCACTACTTTTCGAGATAAGGTGGGACAGCGATTTTTGGCAGTTATTTAAAAATAATACAAAGAAAAATGTGCGCAAGTATTATATCATAGATATTTTTGAACTTGTGTTTTTACAAGCTTTTATTTGACATCCCACTCGATGACCAAGAATTTTTTTTTTCACTTTTGATCGAGTCAAAATTTCAAAACTACACGGCTCTAATGTTAGTACCAAATTTCAACTTTCTATGTAAAATGATTTCGGAGAAAATCGAGTGTGACAGAGGGACAGACAGACGAACACCAAAAATGACTTAGTTAATTAATTAATAACCCTAGCAACTTTGTGACATGCCAGGCGTAAAAATTACTCAACTCAACAATTAATTGTCTCTTCCAATCTCTAGAACGACATTCAACTATTTTTAATACGTAGGTATAAAACTATAATATATAGTAGCTTTTCATCTATTTGTTTATTTTTTCAACATTTTAATTGTGATGGATGAATTATTATAGTGGGTGGTTATTATGTAGTGTATCGCAGACTTTAGAAAGGAGTTTGAAACGGACCAGCTATTCTAACAGCACTACAAGAGTGTAGAATCAACCATCGCTACTGTAACATAGTAAAGAATATGTATGCTAACGCCACAAGAACTGTAAATCTACATTCCACAATTAACAAGATAAAAATAAAAAGAGAAGTTAGGCAGGGCGACACCGTATCAACAAAACTATTCATTACAGTTCTCGAGCCTTTAAAATATTGGCCTGGCAACAAAAAAGTATACTCATTGATGGAGAGAGACTATGCCACATGCGTTTTGTAGATGATATCGTCATTATGTCAAATAATTTGGGCGAGGCCATAGACATGATTCTGGAGTTAATCGGTATCTCACGGACAATTTTGAAGGATCTAAAACGATGACTAATATAGTTTCCAGCAACCAGATACAAGTTGATAATAATAATATAGAACCTGAGCCATGAAATCAGAATAAGTAGAAATAACCAGACCTGCGAGTTAGAGCAGACATCCTAATTCCCCTGAAACGGAAAGCATTTATCCAATGCATCTTGCCAGTTCTGACCTCTGATGCAGAAATCCTAACTCTGAGTAAGGTAACTGCAGAAAAACCAAGAGTGGAGCAAAGGCGACTGGAAAGATTGATGCTTGGCCTGACCTTAAAAGAAGAAGTAAGAAATGAAGAGACACGCCGGATACATCGCCAGAATGGTGCACCCCCCCCCCCCCCCCCCCCCCCACGACGAAAGGTTGATAAAGAAACTACTAGAGTCGACAAGCACAGTGGAGGTAGACCTCTCACACGACAGACGGATCACCTGAAGAGAATGTCAACGAATTGGATTGCAATAAATAAAGAGAGAGAGAGAGTATCGGAGAAGTTTGGAGGTCGCCTATGTCCAGCAGTGGACTTGAAAGCGGTCTGTATGATGATGATCGCATAAAATAGTAAACAAAGTGATAATAGTAAATATTTAAATTTATTTTTATGTTTTGTTTTTTCGTCAGTATATTAAATTGTGGATTCTAGTTTATAAATTGCATTTAAAACTTTGTGAATTATTTTCAGGATAAATGAATATATTAATACAAAATGGGTAACAATTAAAATATCTAGTTTCTATACTTTTACTGTTCACGCATTATTTCATTTTTTCCACCTGTTATGGCAATATTTTGTTTTATACACTTGCCTTGGCGAAGGGCTTGCTTTATGCCTGAGATAGTTCATTCCAGCACTTTAAATGCTGCTAAGTATGTTTTGTGTCTGCTATTATCGCCATATCGTCAGCAAAAAGTAGTTCTAATATTTCGATTTTTACATTCTCCAGTATCCCAGCATCATCAGTTTAATTTTCTTCTTGGCTCTCTTCACTGCCTCGTTTAGCAATAATAAAGGGTTTAGCACACATCCTTGTTTTAGGCCGCTTGTTATTTCGAAATCTCTTGACTCTTCATTATTTATTCTTACCCTATTTTTTGTTGTATCGTACATTATTTTTACCACTTCTGTTAATGCTCTGTCCACTCCACATCTTTGTCTCACCACTCATCCTCTCGTCTTACTCTATCGAATGCCTTTTCTAAGTCGATGAAAGCTATATGTGCCTGTGTATTCCTGCCTTTTCTTCTAGAGATTTTTCTAACTGGTCTTTTATTCTTGTTTCTATTATTCTAGCGAGTACTTTGGCTGGTAGACTCATTAATTTTATGTCTCTTCCTCCTCCTCCAGGCTTGTCAGCATTTCCGGTGTGATTTCGTCGATTCCAGCTGCTTTACCTGCCTTCAATTTTGCTATGACTTCATTGACCTCATCTTCGGAAATAGTTAATTCTACAGGCCCTCTTTCCTCTCTCATTTCAGTACCTTTGTGACTGCTGATTCTGTTATTTCCTGAAAGTGTTCTCTCCATCTGTCCATTATCTTTACTTCATTTGTTATTATATTTCCATTTTTGTTCTTCATATTTCTCATGCTTTTTTCTTCTTTCTTAGTTGTTTCAGTGTTTGGTAAAATAGTTTCTGGTTGCCTCTGAATTTTCCTTCATATTTTGCCCAAATTTTTTCCAAGACTCTTGCTTCGCCTCTTTTAATGTGGTTTTGACTAGTTTCCTTATCTCCTTGTAACTTTCGTAGTCCGCTGACGTGGAATATACGATTTGTATAACAGACGTAATAAAAGATGAAAATAAAAAAGTCATGTAAGTCTAATTATCTAGTACTGAGCTAAATTAATCTCCGATACACATACATATTTGCAATTTTCTATGACCGCCTTAAAATTACTGAAGCTTTTTTTCGCACTGAATCTATCGTCATCTAACCGCAAAGTTCTTCAATTTATTTAACTTCATTGCAAGTAATACAAAACAGCCATACTATACCATAACAGCAAATATTTTATTTTTGCACTCGATGCACGTTTTGCTAATTATATTAGCATTTTCAGAAACGATAACTGATTATCATTATAGCTTTACATGATGCTAACATGATTAGTAAAAAAATGGACGAGGCACTACAAAAAAAAAATAGCACAATTGGAAGCATCTAGTTATTTAGTGAACTTGATGAGCTGTTATCAAGTTAACTATATACATATATATATATATATATATATATATATATATATATATATATATATATATACATATATATATATATATATATATATATATATATATATATATATATATATATATATATATATATATATATATATATATATATATATATATATATATATATATATATATATATATAGAGAGAGAGAGAGAGAGAGAGAGAGAGAGAGAGGGAGAGAGAGAGAGAGAGAGAGAGGACTTTTTTATTGGGGAAACGTTTAGACTTCTGTTTTAAGAACGGGTTCTTTTCTTTTGCGAAAAATCTCCCTTTTCTTCAATCGATTAGACGTTGGGAAGAGTTTCCGCTATTAAGTACTCTCTTTTGTTATTTTGCGCCCTACTGCTATATATATATATATATATATATATATATATATATATATATATATATATATATATATATAAATATATTTATAATAGAGGGCCTATTCCCCATATTCCTCTCTATTGGTTACAAGACCAAAACTGATGTCCCCGTTAGTTCGGATTAAGTAATTCAGATGTTAGGCTAAATATAAATAGAGTAGATTTGTAGTTTAGCTTTAGTCAATCATCACTCGTGATGAAGCTAATATGGTTAGCGAAACACGCGTCGAGTGCAAAAATAAAGTGTTTGGTGTAGTGGTGATATATACTGAGTAGAATAAACTTACTGTTTTTTTTTACTTTTCCTTTAAATAGTTTAATGGTTATTGTTGCTGGATGATAACACATACAGACGGAGTCTTAATGCCAGGAATTATACGTTAGGTGTGGTTGAATACAAAAACAAATTCTACGCCTTCTCTTCCAAAATCGCTGCCAGTTCTTTTATACAGAATCCAGACGAGGAAGTACAAATTTATTATATATATACGAGGATGGTTTGAAAAGTCCGTGCAAAAATAAAAACTACTTATGTGTTTGGGGTAAACCTTTTTTATTTTTCGACATAGTCTCCTTTTAGGCTTATACACTTCGTCCAACGATGTTCTAGTTTGTTGATCCCTTCCGAATAATAGGATTTGTCCAAGTCTGCAAAATATCCATTAGTGTCTGCAATCACCTCCTCGTTTGAATAAAATCTTTGTCTCGCCAGCCATTTCTTCAAATTGGGGAACAAATAGTAGTCCGAGGGAGCCAAGTCTGGAGAATAGGGGGGATGTGAAACGAGTTGGAATCCTATTTCCATTAATTTTGCGACCACAACTGCTGGTGCGTTGTCGTGATGGAAAAGGACTTTCTTGTGGGTCAATCGCGGGCGTTTTTCTTGCAGCTCGGTTTTCAAACGGTCCAATAACGATGAATAATATTCACCTGTAATAGTTTTACCCTTTTCCAGATAGTCGATGAGGATTATTCCTTGCGAATCCCTAAAGACAGTGGCCATAACCTTTTCGGCCGAAGGAACGGTCGTCACCTTTGTTGGTGCAGATTCCCCCTTGGTAACCCATTGTTTAGATTGTTGTTTGGTCTCAGGAGTATAGTAATGTATCCATGTTTCATCCACAGTGACGAAACGACGCTGAAAGTCCTCCGGATTCTTCTGGAACAGCTGCAAACCATCCTTGCAAAACTTCACACGATTCCGTTTTTGGTCAAGCGTGAGCAATCGCGGCACCCATCTTACGGATAACTTTCTCATGTCCAAATGTTTATGCAAAATATTATGTAGCCGTTCAGTCGAGATACCCACAGCACTAGCAATCTCACGCACCTTAACTCTTCTGTCATCCATCACCATATCATGGATTTGATCAATGATTTCTGGAGTCGTAACCTCCATAGGCCGTCCAGAACGTTCAGCGTCACTTGTGCCCATATGGTCAGTCCGAAAATTTTGAAACCACTTATAAACTGCTCTAATCGAAGGTGCAGAGTCACCATAATGTTTATCAAGCTTCTCTTTAGTCTCCTGAGGCGTTTTGCCTTTCATAAAGTAATGTTTAATCACCACACGAAATTCTTTTTCGTCCATTTCTTGAAAATCACTCGACTTCCTTGATTCACACGAATGCTAAACACAAAGAAATAGACCAATATGGCTGAAACTTGGTGTGCGTTCATTCAAGAGATGCTACTAACTAAACATGACCTCGATACGCGCCGGTGGTGCCATCTCTCGGACTTTGCACGGACTTTTCAAACCAGCCTCGTATATATATATATATATATATATATATATATATATATATATATATATATGTTTATATATATATATATATATATATATATATATATATATATATATATATATATATATATATATATTTATATATATATATATATATATATATATATATATATATATATATATTCGTTCCCTCAATTTTAATGGTTGTGATCTCTCTAGAATGATTTCACTGTTCTATCCACGGTTTCCTCCCTCCAATTCTCTCGAGCTTCTGCCAGGTATACTGAGACATGGGGTTATTGATTTACAAATTTTTGTTTTGATCTGACCATCTTGTTGGCGAACGGCCTCTATTCCTTTTACACTGGACCTCTCCCATCATTTAAAATCAGTCTACATTTTCACCTGGCCTTATGGCTACTTGTCTAAAATACTGAAGAAATCTTTTTAGACACAGGGATGATAACCTTATGCTTTATATATATATATATATATATATATATATATATATATATATATATATATACCTTTGAACAAAAAATGTTATTACATTTCTTTAATTAAATATCGTATTTATCCACGTACACTCAAATGAAATAAAAGAAAACAAGTTTGCTTCTAAAAGAGGAAAACATTAGTGCATGCTTCGAATTAAATACCGCTTTGTAAAACATATACTTACTATTTAATATTCTTTAAGTGATTCTCATTTATCTTTGTTCCATGTTAAATAAAAGAGATATTCTAGAACGCTAAAAAGAAGCTAAATGATCAAAAGAATTTTAATAGCATAAAAGAGGGTAGAATAAAATATATATTGGACTAAACATTCTATTGAAAAACAAATCCCGGAAAAAAAGAAAAAATTCTGGATTAATTAGACACCTTTTTTATAATAAAAGAACGAATGTTTGATACTATTTCGAATCATTTTAAATTTGTCACATTAAATGTCTAAAATATCTCGAACAGTACACTTTAGTTAATGAAATGGAACACGGTATATGCACTCCTTGTATTCATAGAAATAGTTTTGACCAATAAGGCCAAGAAAATTATCGAGGCGAAAGCCATTGTTCTAAAAATTTATGAAATTTTTATTTACATTACATAAAAAGGGAACTCTATTTTATGTCTTCCGAAAGAGATGAATCTAATGTAACGATGTTATAATCAAGTTAAGATGGTAGGTCTACAACCCTTGATTGGTTTTGGCTGCTTGTACGATCCTCTTCCATCTCTGGCGATATAACACAATATGAGGATTAAATTCCTCTTCCATCATTCTTGGTCTGTCCAACACCCTCCTACATATTAGATTTTCTTCCCATAGTACTTTTATTAATCTATCATTCCCTTGTCTTTGCCCCTCCCACCGTAACCGATTTCCATTAACCTTTTCGACTAGATCGGGGCTACTATATAGATCTTTTATCTCCTGATTTATTCAAAATTCTAAATTGTTTTGGGTGACCGTAAAGTAAAATTGCGTGAGTTAGCTCACACCTTAAAGATATCAAAAAAACGTGTTGGTCATATTTTGTATGAACATTTGGGCGTGAGAAAGCTTTGTTCGAAATGGCTACCGCGTTTGCTCACAGTGGGCCAAAAAGCAACAACGTGTTGATGATTCTGAGCGCTGTTTGGACCTGTTTAAGCGCAATAAAAATGATTTTTTCATACTACATGTGACAATGGATGAAACACCGGAATCAAATGGGCAGTCAGCTGAGTGGACAGCAGCCGTTGAAAGCTGCCCAAAGCGACCAAAGACACAACAGTCGGTTGGGAAGGTTTTGGCCTCTGTATTTTGGGATGTACATAGGATAATTTTCATCGACTATGCTGAGAAGGGAAAAACCATCAATAGCGAATATTCTATAAAGTTATTGGTGCATTTAGAGGCATAAATTGCAAAGAAATGGCCACAAATGAAAAAGAACAATCACCGGTGACTATTACGTTGGTTTATTAGACCGTCCGAATGGCGAAATCAAGGAAAAAAAAGCTGCATTTAGCAAAGAAAAAAGTGTTATGACACCAAGATAATGCACCAGCTCACAAGTTCATAAAATTGATGGTGAAATTGGACCAATTAGGCTCTGAATTGCTTCCTCATCTGCCATATTCACCAGATTCATCAAGACAATGTACCGTATTACAAGTTAATGGTTACGATGGTAAAATTGCATGAACTAAAGTTCGAATTGCTTCCTCATCCACAGCATTCTCCAGATTTGGCCCCCAGCAACTATTATCTATTTGTAGACCTTAAAAAAAATGCTCGCGGGAAAGAGATTTAGCTCGAATGAAGAAGTTATCGCCAAAACTGGGGACTGTTGTGAAGGAAAAGACAAATTCTCCTACAAGAAATGTCTACAAAAAAAGCCTATAGCTCTTACTACTTCAACCATAGAAGAGTCTTCCATCAAAACATCAGCCTTACAAAAAAATAGTTTCGTATTTTGCACGTTTGTTATGGAGTTTAAGAGTATTTTCGTAATAGTTTCTCCACATGGTCGTTGTCTCTTCTTCTCTATTTTCCGATGATCCATTGCTCCTCTTCAGCGCTACCCCAGTCTTAAGTTGAAATTCCCACTTAATTCTCTCTAGCTTTTTAAAGAAAATCCTTAAATTATTTCATCTTCTATCCGTCCATATCCCTATATGTAAAATGCATAACATACCCTAATATTATATAATACTGCCATATTATCTCTTTGAGATCCAACATCTAACATATTTGTTTTCTACAACCAGCTTCTAAAGGAAAATAAAATAATCCACAGAATAGTTTAAAAAAGCGTGTTTTACGGGACCAACGTTTATCGAGCAGTAAGCAGTACAACATTACGTATGTGTGTTCTATATGTTCTAGAGGACTGATACATTGATGATTATTAAATAAAGAGTCAATAAAAACCATTCCTAAAGTAGTTGATTAAACAAACTATGCAAATTCTTGGTATTAATTTAATACATAAGGAAAGAGAAAAGCACAGGTTACTGTATTCAGGGAAATTAAAAAAAATAATTTTTATTATCATATAGTTTTAATATTTCTAATAAACTATATAACAATATCATTGGAATATATATATATATATATATATATATATATATATATATATATATATACATATATATATATATATATATATATATATATATATATATATATATATATATATATATATATATATATATATATATATATATATATATATATATATATATATATATATATATATATATATATATATATATATATATATATATATATATATATATATATATATATATATATATATATATATATATATATATATATATACATATATATATATATATATATATATATATATATATATATATATATATATATATATATATATATATATATATATATATATATATATATATATATATATATATATATATATATATATATATATATAAATATATATATATATATATATATATATATATATATATATATATATATATATATATATATATATATATATATATATATATATATATATATATATATATATATATATATATATATATATATATATATATATATATATATATATATATATATATATATATATATATATATATATGTATATATATAAATATATATATATATATATATATATATATATATATATATATATATATATATATATATATATATATATATATATATATATATATATGTAATATATATAGTTTAAATCCTAGCTTTATATCGTATGTGCTTTGTTCTTCGACAATACAATACTCTTTTTGTTAATTTTTTAAAAAAGGGCTATCTAGAAGAGACAGTGTATTTGATCTTAATAGGCAATATTATTCAAAAATATTAATTCTACTCTAGTTTTATAAATATTTATTTTATTTTCAATAAAAAATTATGGGTCAATTTTGTCAAACTAAAATTTTAAATCTTAGTTCTTTTATTATTGATCATGTTCAATCCGCTCAATTCAGTCTTTTGAAAAATAATTTATTTTTTGAAGCTTATTTTTTTTAATTGACAATATTTAGATTCCATTTGGCCAAATGATCATTTTTTTCTCTTTTTTACCAGTTAAAAGATTCTTTGAACAATTGATTACTTTTTGTGACACTTTTAATATTTGATTATATATATATATATATATATATATATATATATATATATATATATATATATATAACCACGAAGAGGACATGTAACAATACATAATTGAATCAACCCCTCTAATCCCCTACTCTATCCCTTTAACCCTTTATGTGTTTGATTATAAAAATTATTGCTTATAGTTTATTCATTATCTCTACCGGCAACAAGGAAAAGTGCTTATAATACTTGATATACAAAATTTATAGACCGCTAGCCCATTCATACTCTTCTTCAGTACAGATATAGTTTAAAAATTGTAGGCTCGTTTTCTACTTCCATTGTTTTTTGTTATATACGTACCAAATTTTAAATCGGTATGTCGACAAACACTTTTTTTGGATTCTTAGGATCGTACGTCTATTTGAACAAATAATTACCAAAACTTCTTTTTCTCTTTTTTTCTGTAAAATTTTACTTTCTGTTATCTTTAAAGCTCGTTCTTGCCCAAGTAAAATAAATTACCCAAGTCGACCTATTTGCGTGTGAAAAGCGTATATTTTCAACAAGCTAAGGAAAAGTGGACCATTTAGGGTTTTTTATCTAGATAAATCTTTAATTTTCGTGTTTTTTTACAATGTAGGTTCACCTTGTTATAAGTGGCACATTGAAGCTTTTTTAGATATCAAATATTAAAACAGGTATTAAAGTACCTAATGAAAGTATAATCACACTTCATTTTCATTATATATATATATATATATATATATATATATATATATATATATATATATATACATATATATATATATATATATATATATATATATATATATATATATATATATATATATATATATATATATATATATATATATATATACACATTATAACAAATTCCTACAGATCTTGACTTGAAACTGCTCGTAAAACTTAACTTAAAAAGATTGAAAATGAAGAGCGTACGTTACAGACAATAAGTTATTTTGTTATTCGTAAGTTCTTCATTTTCAATTTTTTAGGTTAAGTTTTACGAGTTTTTAGTTTCAAGTCTAGGTCTGTAAGAATTGTTTATAATATCTATATCATAATTAAGTAGAGTTTATATTTTCTTAAGTTTTTCTTGGATATTTAAAGAATAAATCTGTTTGAGGTTAGGGTTTGAGCCATAGATGTCGCTCAAATTCAGTAAAATTTGGACCAGTTGTTATTCACAAAAAATAAAAAATTTTTCAGGGTGATAATTTAAAAAAAAAATCGGTCCACTCTCTAATATATATATATATATATATATATATATATATATATATATATATATATATATATATATATATATATATATATATATATATATATAGTATGTATATATGTATGTATATATATATATATATATATATATATATATATATATATATATATATATATATATATATATATATATATATATATATATCTATAATATATATAAAATGCAACGTCTGTCTGTCTGTCTGTCCGTTAGTGCGCTTATCACTGGAGAACCACTTATCCGATTTACGTACTTTTTTTTTTAAAAACATACATATGTTTACTGGCCAGGTTATAGGCTATATTTTATTATGATAGGTAGCATAAGGAATGAGCAGTGACGATAATAGTGAATGAAGTCGGAAAAAAGTTTGCCGCTAGCGCGTTTCCTTGCAATACATAGCCTAAACCATTAAATATGGAACAATATTATGTAGCAGAGAATATCTATAATCTGTAATCTATAATATATATAAAATGCAATGTCTCTCTGTCTGTCTGTCTGTCCGTTAGTGCGCTTATCTCTCGAGAACCACTTATCCGATTTACGTGTTTTTTTTTTTTAAATTCATACATTTGTTCTCTGGCCAAGTTATCTATAATCTTCTATAATATATATAAAATGCAACGTCTCTCTGTCTGTCTGTCCGTTAGTGCGCTTATCACTCGAGAACCAATTATTCGATTTACGTGTTTTTTTTTTAATTCTTAATTTAATATATGGTATATCAAAAAAATCTATAATATATATAAAACGTAACGTCTCTCTGTCTGTCTGTCTGGCCATCAGTGCGCTTAGCTCTCAAGAACCACTTATCCGATTTACATGTTTTTTTTTTTATAAAATACAAAGGGAATAAACAGAGACAAAATGCTAATATGTAGGAAAAAAGATGGAAGTTTAGCAGTAAGCTTGGCAGAAAGACTGAATAGCAGAATACTTTAAAGAAACATTAAATGGAGATAAAAATGAGGAGTTGAATGAGAAATAGGAAGCAAAATTACCTGAAGGGCAGGACGGGACAAACAAACTCTGCAAAGAAAAAATAAGAGAAATACTCAGAAGCCAAAAAAAAATAAGGTCCCGGGTAGAAATTGTATAACAGTAGAAATGATAAAAGCTGGAGGAGTAGATCTGGAAAATGAAATATGCCAGTTGGTGCAAGAGATATGGGAAACAGAAAAGATGCCAGTGAGCTGGAGAGAGTCGCTCATTTGTCCAATATACAAAAAAGGAGAAAAAGCTGTGCTAATTATATACCAATAGCCTTACTGGATGTCGTGTACAAGATAGTAGTGGTGACTATCAAAAACAGACTAGAAGAGAAAGCCCAGTCTATTCTGGGAGAGTACCAGTGTGGATTGAGGAAAAATAGTTTGGTTACAGACCAGATATTTTCGATTAAGCAAATCCAAGATAATACCTTAGAACAAAATTTGGCACTACACTTGGTCTTTGTGGATTTCAGAGAAGCATATGACTCTGTAAATAGAGAAGGACTCTACAAGATAATGGAAGAACTAAAAATTCCAAGTAAATTAATTCGCATGATGAAAATGACCCTGAATGGCACAGAAAATAGAGTGTTGGTTGAGGGCAAAGTATCAGACAAGTTTAAGGTGAACAGAGGATTAAGACAGGGGGATCACGTGTCGGTCTATTAAATTTGGTACTAGAAAAGATAATCCGGGAGTCAGGAATAAAAACAAATCGAACAATATACCAACAAACCTGCCAATGCTTGGCCTATGCGGATGATATAGCAGTGATAGAAGAAACGTGGAAACTGAATGCAAGAGAAAAGGAGACGTTGGAGGTGTGGGAAAGAAAAGCTTTGAGAAGAATCTATGAAGGAAGGAAAGAAGGGGATTGTGGAGAAGAAGAACAAACTACGAGTTAAAATGCCCCTTATAAGCCAAATCATAAGAAGCCAGCGATTAAGATGGTTGGGACACGTGGCAAGGATGAAGGAAGAAAGACAGGCAAAGCAAGCCCTAATAAGAGGAGTGGTTGGAAGAAGAGGATCCATGTAGACCTCGATCTACATGGATTCAGGCAGTAATGCAAGATCTGGAGTTGATAGGAATCGCGCTCTGGGAAAAGCTAACAGGAGACAAAAAGAAGGGAGACAAGTATGCAACCAAGCCATGGGCCTCTAAGGCCCCTCCAGCTATATAATAATGTAATCATAATGAATAAGCAGTGACGATAAAGGTGAATCAAGTCCACGCGAGCGGAGCCGCGGGCACGGCTAGTGTATATATATATATATATATATATATATATATATATATATATATATATATATATATATATATATATATATATATAATAAACTTCAACAAATAAATTATGTTTCAAAAGATTGAATAAATGCATTTTTTTTTTTAAATAAATAAGTAATTAAAAAACTAGAGCAGAATTAATATTTTTGAATAATATTGCCTATTCAAAATCTTATTTTTCTGATTTAAATATATATCAAAAGGTAAAACTCCTCCACTAGATAACCCTCCTTTATAAAATTAACAAAAGGAGTGTTATATTGTCGAAGTACAAAGCACATACGATATAAAGCTAGGTATGGGAATTTTTTAGGTATATATATATATATATATATATATATATATATATATATATATATATATATATATATATATATATATATATATATATATGTATGTATTTGAAAGTTACCGACGTATCGGTGGTTATCGATAGCTATCACTATTCTATAGTTACTGATATGTCGATAGTTACTTACTTCCGTTATCAGTTTTAACATGTGTTAAGTTTTTTTAAATAAGAGAGTTTTTTGTAAGTCTCCAACGTCTTGGTTATTAAACATTAATAAAAATTAAGAGAAAGAAACCTTCAAATAAAATTACTAGTAGTGCAAAATTATCTAGGACACATGGCAAAGGTCAAATATACAATGTCGTACTACATAGATGATCTTTGTATTAAAAAAAGTGGAAATATGATCAACGACTGACTACTATTCACCTCTTCTATCTACTGTTTAATCTACTTTTAGTGAGTTAGAAAAAATTAGTTACTTCTTTTTTTTTTTTGTTAATTTTGGTCATAGTGCGTCTCCAAGTATTTCCCGCTCACAGCAAAAACTCGTTAACTCTGCATAACATTTTAGGCTTCCTTCATACACACCGATGTTTCGGTGAGAGCCATCGACAACATGGTAGGTGGTATACGGTATTTTTTAAAATTTGGATATGATTTAGTGATGATGATGAGCGTTAGTCAAATTATTCAGACGGTACTGAAACTATTTATTTTAGTATTTTAATTTTAATGTGATCATTTAAAAATTAAAATAACTAGTTAAAAGATGTAAGATCATTCGTAGTGGACGGATGAAAACTGTACGGTGTCTCTTGAAATCTATAATTTGCGTTTGTATATTTTATATTTAAATAATATTACATGCGATTGTATAAACAACAAGGAGTAGAATTGTGCATTAATTAACAAATTGTAATTTTCTAGTAATGGAATGGAAGATGCGGAATTTTGTGGTATAATTCGTTGGCTTTCCATTGCTATATATAGTGCTCTAACAGATTCTTACTCGATTATGATGGGGTCAATCGCTACTGATATAAAATCCGTGCCGGTATTATTTAATCCAACGTGAAAAATAAAAAATGTTTCCTGGAATTATGAACAAATTTACAATGGTTTCAGATATAACCAAATATATATATATATATATATATATATATATATATATATATATATATATATATATATATATATATATATATATATATATATATATCATACTGTAGAGTTTATTTTTATAGTTTTTTTTTTTTTTTAGATTATTCTACGGGGCTTTTACCAGTACAACATAAAAATATGGTACTAGCATGACCACCTTAATTTTATTAGATATTTAGAAAAATGTGCCTACCGAAAAAGACTCGACTTTTTTACTTTAAGTATTTTTTTTTGAATTTCCTTATATTGATAAAATTACGTAATAGGGTGTAATATTTCCTTTTTATATTCTACTATAAAGTCAATACATATTTTACCTTTTCAAGTTTACTATCTCTGCTCGATTTTTAATGGTACTATTGGATATATCCTCGTAAACGGTGGCACCAGCACGGCGGATTTTCGCTTTGAAGGTTGGCTGCGGCGCAGAATGACTTTTCGATAAAGAGCATCGAGCGGAATTCTTATACCTGAATTCTGTCCACCTGTCTTTTTTAAGACGCAGCATCCCAGAGTTGAAATGTACTCCATGATTTTGGGTCAGAAAACTGTTCTATGGAAAAACGAGCCGATGCCATTTTGCAGTATCGCATTGCTCCGAAATACCTCTGGCAACATGCGGTAAAGTCCCTAAGATAAAATCATTTGAAAAGCTTGAGATCTTTTTATAGCTAGTATATAGTTTTTTTTTTTTATTTTCGGAGTTTTATTACTTTTACTGTCGGTTTTATTATTTCTACTGTTACTTTTGTCTTCCATAATTTTTACCACCTCTGTCCAATGATAGTTTTTTCTATCCATAGTAGAATTGTGAATTAATTATAAACTTATAATTAATTAATTATGAACACATAAACAAATACCCAAAGTTAGTTCTTTTTGATAATTTTCGGCGGTAACCAGGTGGAAAAGCGCTGGTTTTCGTGGTCTTTCATAGACAATATCTGCCTGCTTTTATATTTAACAGTTAGATAATTCGTTGGCTTTTCATTGCCATATATAGTGCTCAAACAGATTTTTACTCGACAATGTTGGGGTCAATCGTTACTGAAATAAAATCCGTGTCGGTATTATTTTATCCAATATGAAAATAAAAAATATTTGTTTTCTCAAATTGTGTACCAATTTAAAATGGTTCCAGATAAAACTATTTAAAATGTATATTATATATATATATATATATAAATATATATATATATATATATATATATATATATATATATATATATATATATATATATATATATATATATATATATATATATATATATATATATATATATATATATATATATATATATATATAGGTATATATATATATATATATATATATATATATATATATATATATATATATATATATATATATATATATATATATATATATATATATATATATATATATATATATATATATATATATATATATATATATATATATATATATATATATATATATATATATATATATATATATATATATATATATATATATATATATATATATATATATATATACGAGGCTGGTTTGAAAAGTCAGTGCAAAAATAAAAACTACTTAGGTGTTTGGGGTAAACCTTTTTTATTTTTCGACATAATCTCCTTTTAGGCTTATACACTTCGTCCAACGATGTTCTAGTTTGTTGATCCCTTCCGAATAATAGGATTTGTCCAAGTCAGCAAAATATCCATTAGTGTCTGCAATCACCTCCTCGTTTGAATAAAATCTTTGTCCTGCCAGCTATTTCTTCAGATTGGGGAACAGATAGTAGTCCGAGGGAGCCAAGTCTGGAGAATAGGGGGGATGTGAAACGAGTTGGAATCCTATTTCCATTAATTTTGCGACCACAACTGCTGAGGTGTGTGCTGTTGCGTTGTCGTGATGGAAAAGGACTTTCTTGTGGGCCAATCGCGGGCGTTTTTCTTGCAGCTCGGTTTTCAAACGGTCCAATAACGATGAATAATATTCACCTGTAATAGTTTTACCCTTTTCCAGATAGTCGATGAGGATTATCCCTTGCGAATCCCAAAAGACAGTCGCCATAACCTTTCCGGCCGAAGGAACGGTCTTCGCCTTTTTTGGTGCAGATTCCCCCTTGGTAACCCATTGTTTAGATTGTTGTTTGGTCTAAGAAGTATAGTAATGTATCCATGTTTCATCCACAGTGACGAAACGACGCTTAAAGTCCTCCGGATTCTTCTGAACAGCTGCAAACCATCCTTGCAACACTTCACACGATTCCGTTTTTGGTCAAGCGTGAGCAATCGCGGCACCCATCTTGCGGATAGCTTTCTCATGTCCAAATGTTTATGCAAAATATTATGTACCCGTTCAGTCGAGATGCCCACAGCACTAGCAATCTCACGCACCTTAACCCTTCTGTCATCCATCACCATATCATGGATTTGATCAATGATTTCTGGAGTCGTAACCTCCACAGGCCGTCCAGAACGTTCAGCGTTACTTGTGCCCATATGGCCAGTGTGAAAATTTTGAAACCACTTATAAACTGTTCTAATCGAAGGTGCAGAGTCACCATAATGTTTATGAAACTTCTCTTTAGTCTCCTGAGGCGTTTTGCCTTTCATAAAGTAATGTTTAATCACCACACGAAATTCTTTTTCGTCCATTTCTTGAAAATCACTCGACTTCCTTGATTCACACGAATGCCAAACACAAAGAAATAGACCAATATGGCTGAAACTTGGTGTGCGTTCATTCAAGAGATGCTACTAACTAAACATGACCTCGATACGCGCCGGTGGTGCCATCTCTCGGACTTTGCACGGATATATATATATATATATATATATATATATATATATATATATATATATATATAATATATATATATATATATATATATATATATATATATATATATATATATATATATATATATATATATATATATATATATATATATATATATATATATATATATATATATATATATATAATATATATATATATATATATATATATATATATATATATATATATATATATATATACATATATATATAAATATATTGTAGAGTTTTTTTTTATAGTTTTTCTTTGTTTTACATTACTCTACGGTATTTTTACATCCCAAAAGTGTGGTAATAGTATGACCACCTTAATTTTATTAGATGTTCAGAGAAATGTGCCAACCCAAAAGGACTTTTTTACTTTGAGCAATTTTTTAGAGTTTCCTTATATTAATAGTAGTACATAATAGGATGTAATTTTTTCTTTTTATAGTTTGCTATAAAATCAATACATCTGTTTGGTTATAACTATTTTACCTTTTCAAGTTTACTATTTTTGCTCGATTTTTAATGGTACTATTGGATATACCCTTATAAACAGCGGAATTAGCACGGCGGATTTTCGCCAGAGAGGTCGGTTGCAGCGGACTCACTATTCGATAAAGAGCGTCGAGCAGTATATGTTTTACCTGAATTCTGTACACTTATTTTTTTAAGACCTAGCATCCCAGAGTCGTAATTTTCTTCATTATTTTGGGTTAGAAATCTCTCATATGGAAAGCGAGCCGACGCTCCCGAATACCTTTGGCAACACGTTGCAATCTCTGAGGTAAAATCATTTGAAAAGCTTGAGATCTTTTTCTAGCTAGTATAATGTTTTCTTTTTAGTGTTCCGTACGGAACACTTATAAGATCACTTCGGTGTCGGTCTGTCTGTCTGTCTGTCACACTCGATTTTCTCCGAAACTATTTGTCATAGAAACTTGAAATTTGGTAATAATATAGGAATTGATGGCCTCATCAGAGCCATGTAGTTTTGAAAGTTAAATTTTGATTTAAGGGGTTAATTTTGGGGAGTGAAATCGGAAGTGAAAAAAAAATTTTTTTACTAGGTCATCGAGTGTGGTGTCAAATGAAAAGTTGTGAAAACACGAATAAAAAAATATATATATAATGTAATACTTGCGCGCACTTTTCTTTGTATTATTTTCAAAAAATCGCGAAAAATCGCCCCTTATCTCGAAAAGCACTTATCAAAAAAATTTGAAAAAATCCTGGAATATTCTCCGCGGGAGGTAGATTGAACGAAAATTATCACGAGTGCATTACCTTTAATAATTTATCTGGTATTTGAAAAAAAAAACAAAAATTTCAAGGTCATCAGATTTCAGTAAAGATTGGAAACAAACTTTGTTGAAAACTCATTTGGGGTGTGTTTTGTGAAGTCACTGATCATTTTATACCACCGTAACATAAATTTTGACTTAAGGGGTTCGTTGTGAGGGGTGAAATCGGAAGTGAAAAAAAATTTTTTTACTAGGTCGAGTAAGCTTGTGAAAACACGAGTATAAATATATATATATATATATATATATATATATATATATATATATATATATATATATATATATATATATATATGATGTAATACTTGCGCACACTTTTCTTCGTATTACTTTTAAAAAATCGCCAAAAATCGCTGTCCCCTACCTTATCTCGCAAAGTACTGATCAAAAAATTTTGAAAAAATTCTGGAATATTCTCCACGGGGTATAGATTGAACGAAAATTATCACGAGTGCATTACCTTTAATAATTTATTTGGTATATAAAAAAAAAACAAAATTTCAAGGTCACCAGTTTTCAGTAAAGATTGGAAACAAACTTCGTTGAAAACTCATTTGGGGTGTGTTTTGTGAAGTCACTGATCATTTTATACCACCCTAACAAAAGTTTTTATTTTAAAAACAATCAACGCACGGAACACTAATTGTACAAGTTCAACTTGCACTTGACCGGTTTTTTTTTTAGTAGTTTCTTACTTTTACAGCCAGTTTTATTATTTCTACTATTATTTCAAGATTTATTTGCTAGTACTTTTTTAGTCTCTTAGATATTCTTCTGTTTTTCCGCTAGCCCTTTTTGGTGTCCTATTACCAAGATTTCAGCTTACCGGCCTAAGCAGAGGAGCTCGTTCATCAAGAGTGAGAGAGAGAATTATTTTCAGTAATATTTTATGAATCTGAAAACCTTTTTTTAAGACATAAATATTAGTTTAATTGTGTATATATCTTGTAATAATTCTATTACAGTTCTTTCCTTTTTAGGCGTGTACTCTTTTAAAAAGAGTGTTCGGGAGACCGTCGTTCTAACGCATACCAATTTCTCAAATTTTTTAACGAAGGCAGACGTCTTCTACCAGGCGCGCATGCGATGACCCTCGATTTTGACCTACAGTACCAATTACACTAAGTGAGAACTGACATTTCACATTGTTACCTAGTTGTAGTGATTTTCGTTTTTAATAGTTTCAATCCATTCTGTTGTTTTTTGCGTATGTTCAAGAACGGTCTTATTGGTCACTCTATCCACCCACAAGACTGGACACATCCTTCTATATGTCCACATTTCAAAAGTCTTTATTCTTCTGAAAGCTTCTTTGTGCAATGTCCAGGTCTCCGCCCCATGAAACAACACCAAAAACACATTGCATTTCAACAGCCTGGTTCTTATTTTAATGTGTATTTGTCTGATTCGATCCCGGGTAGAGAAATTGGGATACGATTTTCTATAGTTTGGTTTTTAAGTTGTAAAACCAATGGAGGGATCAGTTGGTTTATTGTTATTAAGACTGATTGTTTTTTTTTGTATTTATTGTGAGCCCGTATTCTTCACTAATCGTCGCTGCATCATTCAGCATCTCTTGAAGTTGTTGTTCTGACGTTGCTACTAATACTGTGTCGTTGGCGTATCGAATCGACGCAATTATCCCTCCTTTTGTTATTGTGCCCATATCAGTTCAATATCATAAATGTTCAAAAGCTGTTTTAAACATGTGCTCCGAGTACAAATAATAATTATTACAGAACAGTCTGTAAATGATCGATTATGTCTGCAAGATAAGCGAAAAGTGTTCTAAAGTTAGTATCACTTAGTGGTAGGCAGAGGCAGCAAATAAACCTTGTGGTTTGTTTCGAGGCTCCAGGGCTTCCTCTCGTTGACAAGAGAGACCGCGACGAATAGAAGTCGTACCCAAGACAGAGTTGGCTGTGTTGGTCAATGAACTTACTTTGGTTTTATAGGGAGCTAGACCATGAGTCTTATTTTACTGCACGTGTTGGTGCCCTGAATTTAAGTTCAAGTTTAAGCCTCGTATATTACACAAATATATTTTAAATCTATCATTAAAAAGATGTGCTTTTCACATGCAAATTTAAGCCGACTTTAGCAATTTTCCTTACTTCGGTATAGTTGGGTGTTTACAGATAAGAAAAGGTAAAGTTTCGTGGCAAAGCTTTGAAAATTACTTCCAAAATATATATCACAACGCACATGTTCACTTTAGCGGTTAAGAACAACAAAGGGCGTTTGAATTCTTTAGAATAATATATAGTTTTTATAGAAGATGTAATAATAAAAAATTTGAAAACAGTTACAAAGGCAGTTAATGTTTTCATAATGATTTTCGTTTCAAATAAGAAATATGGTTATTTTAAAATAAGGGACACGTTGAATAAAGACAATAAAAATTATATTGATCATTTGAATACGTTTTATGATACCGTGTCTATAATAATATTAAGAATAGCCGGGGCAGTAGAAATCTACAATCAAGATTAAGATTTGTCTTTTCTTAACAAATAGTACCTGTACATAATGGTGCAGCTGATTAAATGATATTTTAATTAACTGATTTAACAGGCGACCAAAAAAATTCTGAATTGTTGGAATAGGAGAAAGGTTTGTTTTTAATCCTCTGATTGTTTACTTCCATGGTTTTATTAATTATTTATTTGCATTTGTTTTTGGAAGCAATAGCTTCTATGCATCTTTGATCGAAGTGTCAGAGCTACAACAAACTCTTAAATACATCAGTTCGAGAATGTTCCATGAGTTTTCCCATTTAATAGATTTGTAGTGTCAAATTTAGATACTATCTGTCACTAACTCGATGTTAAAACGAGTTTTTTATTATAAAAATATAGGAAAGGATTTACGATGTGTGCATGTCCCAGGATTAATTTTCAGAACACCAGCAAACCTTTTTTTTTCGATCAGAAATCTGTTTTGGCTCATCAACAAGTGGGCACAACACGGGCTATCTCGTCGGTGGTATTTGAACGAATTGAGCTCAATATTAAGATCGCGTAAGATGGCAATTTTGGCATTTGATTGAATAATGTGTAAATAATTTATTTTGAGCGGCGGCCATAGTGTCTTGGGTAAGGTATCTGCTTTCTACGCCAGAGACCAGAGTTCGAATCGCGACTCGAAAATATATATATATATATATATATATATATATATATATATATATATATATATATATATATATATATATATATATATATATCAATCGGTTTTTATAACGTCTTCCGTCTTCCGTCTTCCGATGCCTAATTTCCACTCCTCCCGGTTTTTCCATCCTTCCTCCTCCAGATCTCTCTCTAGTACTTCCTTGTTGGTTCCTGCTCTCCAGCTTTGGCGTGGTCTTCCTCGCTTTCTTTTTCCATGAGGGTTCAAATTTAAAATCTTTTTAGGTAGTCGGTCTTGTGACATTCTCTGTACATGTCCGTACCATACCAACTGTTGGGTTCTGATTTCGTCCACTATATTATTTCTAAAGCTCGTCTTATCGTGTCATTTGGTATGCGGTCTTTTCTGGATTTTCTGGCTGCTCGTCTCCAGAAATCCATTTCTGTAGCTTTTAGTATTTCTTCTGTTCTTTCCTTCAATGGCCACACCTGGGAGCTGTAAGTTATTATACTTTTCACTATTGAGTTGTAAATTCTCTTCTTATTTTCAATGGTTAGGTTTTTGTCCCATAGTATACTATTAAGCATTGCAATTGCTTTTCTTCCTTGGATATTCCTCTCGAATATTGCTTCTTCCAGTGTTCCGTCCCTCGATATTCTCGTTCCCAAATACTTATAACTGGCACAGTGTTTGATGGTGTGTCCTGTGGCCAGTTTCAAGTCCTGCTGTTGTGCTCCGACGCACATGTACTCGGTCTTCTTAATATTGACTTCTAGGCCCCATTTTTCATATTCCTACATAAGTTTTCGTGTCATGTATTCCATATCATCGATGTCCTGAGCGACTACTACCTGGTCGTCTGCGAATGATAGCGTGGACAATGTAGTATCGTCATCCAGTGGTAATCCCATACTGCTGCATTTCCTTTTCCAGTTCTTCAGTGCACTCTCCAAATAGATTTTAAATAGCGTTGGGGGATATACAGCAGCTCTGTTTGAGAGTCTTTGTGACC
>CM032449.1:47363361-47484103 GCA_019049505.1 Pachyrhynchus sulphureomaculatus
GATTTTTGAGTCCTGACAAGTTCGCCAAATTATAATTTGTGCCAAATATTTTATAAGAGTTTTAAAATCCATTATGGATATCTGATTAAAGTTAAAATGATTGCTACGAAATTACTGATCTGAAAAAAAAGTGGTAATGGGCTTTTCCAATTTTTGGATAAACCATCGTTTAAAATTGACAACCCTAATTACAACGGATCCTTAAATTAAGATTTAATGTTTACTAAATCCTAGTTCAAACAATTTATGTGACTATATCATAGACATAAGAATATAGAGACGGAAGCTAATCGAGTGGGGGGACAGCAATTGAGGGGAGGACGGTGAGGTAAGTGGTCCCCACTTACTACTGGCTGCGGATATTGCGCAAACGCAGTACGCGTGTTTTTGGACTTCAATCAATAAGTATTATATGCATTGTTCGACTTACGGTTGTGTGTGTAAAATAATTATTCGGATAATTATCTATAATATATATAAAATGCAACGTCTCTCTGTCTGTCTGTCTGTCTGTCTGTGTGTCCGTTAGTGACCTTATCACTGGAGAACCACTTATCCGATTTACGTACTTTTTTTTTTAAAACATACATATGTTCTCTGCCTAGGTTATAGGCTATATTTTATTACGATAGGTAGCATAAGGAATGAGCAGTGACGATAATAGTAGTAAATGAAGTCGGAAAAAAGTTTATCGCTAGCGCGTTCCCTTGCAATACACAGTCTAAACCATTAAATATGGAACAATATTATGTAGTAGAGAATATCTAGAATCTACAATATATATAAAATGCAATGTCTCTCTGTCTGTCTGTCTGTCCACTGGTGCGTTTATTACGCGAGAACCACTTATCCGATTTACGTCTTTTTTTAAATTCATACATATATTCTTTGGCCAGGTTATATAATAATAATAATAATCTATACCTATAATATAAACAAATTGCAACCTCTCTCTGTCTGTCTGTCTGTCCGTTAGTGCGTTTATCCGATTTACGTGATTGTTTAAATTCGTACATATGTTCTCTGACCAGGTTTTAGATATATATTTTATTACATCTGTAATATATATAAAATGCAACGTCTCTCTGTCTGTCTGTCTGTCCGTTAGTGCGCATATCACTGAAAAACCACTTATCCGATTTACGTACTTTTTTTTTAAAACATAAATATGTTCTCTGGCCAGGTTATAGGCTATATTTTATTACGATAGGTAGCATAAAGAATGAGCAGTGACGTAAAATAGTGAATGATGTCGCAAATAAGTTTGCCGTTAGCGCGTGCCTTTGCAATACACAGCCTAAACCATTAAATATGGAACAATATTATGTATCTGTATATGTATAATCTATAATATATATAAAATGCAATGTCTCTCTGTCTGTCTGTCTGTCCATTAGTGCGTTTATCACGCAGGAACCACTTATCAGATTTACCTGTATTTTTTTAAATTCATGCATATGTTCTTTGGCCAGGTTATATAATAATAAAAATAATCTATATCTATAACATATATAAAATGCAATGTTTGTCTGTCTGTCTGTCCGTTAATGCGCTTATCCCTCGAGAACCACTTATCCGATTTACGTGATTTTTTAAATTCATACATATGTTCTCTGACCAGGTTATAGGTATATATTTTATTACATCTATAATATATATAAAATGCAACGTATTCTGTCTGTCTGTCTGTCCTTTAGTGCGCTTAGCACTGGAGAATCACTTATCCGATTTTCGTACTTTTTTTTTTTAAACATACATATCTTCTCCGGCCAGGTTATAGGCTATATTTTATTACGATAGGTAGCATAAGGAATGAGCAGTGACAATAATAGTAAATGAAGTCGGACAAAATTTGCCGCTAGCGCGTTCTCTTGCAATACACAGTCCAAACCATTAAATATGGAACAATATTATGTAGCAGAGAATATCTATAATATATATAAAATGCAATGTCTCTCTGTCCGTCTGTATGTCTGTCTGTCCGTCCGTTAGTGTGCTTATCACTGCAGAACTACTTATCCGATTTACGTGCTTTTTTTTAACCATACGTATGTTCTCTGGCCAGGTTATAGGCTACATTTTATTAGGTGACATAAGGAATAAGCAGTGACGATAATAGTGAATTAAGTCGGAGAAAAGTTTGCCGCTAGCGCGTTCTCTTGCAATATATAAAATGCAACGTCTCTCTGTCTGTCTGTCTGTCCGTTAGTGCGCTTATCACTCGAGGACCACTTATCCGATTTACGTGTTTTTATAAATTTATACATATGTTCTATATAATTCGATATAAGCCTAGATAATGGAAGATAAGGTGAGATAATTGGAGATAAGGAGAAATAATGGGAGATAAGTCGAGATAAGCCTCGATAATGGGAGATAAGGTGAGATAATGGGAGATAAGTATAAATAATTGGAGATAAGGAGAGATAATGGGAGATAAGTCGAGATAAGCCTAGATAATGGGAAATAAGGTGAGATAATGGGAGATAAGGAGAAATAATGGGAGATAAGGAGAAATAATGGGAGATGAGCAGAGATAAGCCCAGATAATGGAAATTATGTAGAGATAATGGGAAATAAGGAGAAATATTGGGAGATAAGGAGAAATAATGGGAGATATTTTATTACGTTGGGTAACATAAGGAATAAGCAGTGACGATAGTAGTGAATCCACGCGAGCGGAGCCGCGGGCCCGGCTAGTGTTATAATATAGTTTAAAATATAATTTTATTACATTATAATAAATATAATATAATTAATGGAATAGACTCAATTAGTTAAAAAATTTTACAAATTTTGCACGAAATGTTGTAATGTAGAATGGAACTCGAAATTTTTTTACAAATACTTACTTAAAATCGTATTTTTTTCATACAATTACCAAGTGTATTTAAACAGATCTAATTTTTCACATTAATAACCGAATTCACAAGAGTTTTTCCATAAGTTAACAATGAAAATGAGATATTAAAGCATTTGAACGTTAACAAAAAAATAAAAGTTGTGATTGGCATTTCGATCCTTTTATTTCCAATAAAAAATAGTATTTTATTCGAGAATATTACACAGAACTATGATGTTGTTCAAATTTCACGGAACTGAACATGCGCAGAACCCCAGCCAATGACAAGTGGGCGCCGGTACCCTCCCCGGAAAAGTGAGTACCCCTCGCCTAAAGTAAGAGCTTAACTTCCGTCCCTATATTCCTATGTCTAACAACTATCCTGTTTAATTAAATGGATTGAAAAGAAAATGTACCATTATTTAAAAATTCTAAGAATAATATACTTTTTCCATTATAACATAAAACCATTAAACTAGACTCTAACGAATTAAAAATAATTATTTTTCCCAGTTACGTCCGCTGTTATCTCCGATTGATTCATCACAATGATGGCTAGAATAAACTCATTAAGCCACACAAAGCCCGTCCAATTGCCGATGAAGCACGTACGAAGCGGAAAACATTTGATTTTCACGGTAAATTTATATACAGAGCGAATCTTGCAATTACTATTGGTGCTCGAAATAAATGGGGTTTTTAGTGAACTAATTTGTTGCAATTAATAAAAGTGTATTTAATAAAAAATCGCTGACAAGCAGTGGCGTAGCCTAGGGGAGCCATGGGAGGCCTATATCCCCTGTCCTCTGCTGCTTTGTCAGTGTAGAAACTATCGTCCTCTTAGAAATAGTGCTTTTTTTTATACATGTCATCAATTTTGTCTTAAAAAGTGTTTAACTTTTTGAAGTTCCAGTGTAATAGCGTTTTTTTTTTCAAGAGGTCGACTCTCGGTTGTCGATTGGCGTATCTATATGTACCCTCCGTCCCTTTAATCCCTCTATGCCACCTAGTATTTGCTTGCGGTGCTGAAGGTCTCGGGTTCCAATCCCGGCAGCTCGGTATACTTTTATTTAAGTATATATGACCTGGCCACGTACATAGGTAGTAGTTGTTTGTAGAAATGCAATAACGTCCGTGGCAGCCCTACCGGGTTATCTAAAAGGTGCCATGAAATATAAAAATGTATTACGACGTCCCCGCCCATATCCTCAGGAAAAGGGGTAAAATTCCTACTTAGGCGGGGAGGTGTACGATAAAAAAAGTGACTTTAAAAATAAAAGATTCAGTAAGGATAAATTATGAAATATGTTTTTGAAATAGCAGCTTTTATAAAAATACAACTGTGTAAAAAAATGAGCTGTAGACGAATGTAATATATAATAAGTTATATTATTATAAATAGTATCAGGTATATGTTTGCAATAGTGAAGGTTCTGTATTCTATCTTCTTTCGTATGGGTTTTAGTTAAAATTCAATTGGAGCATCAGTTGTTACTTCGATAATAATGAATGGTACGTATATGTCCCGATACTTTGATTACCTGTCAAAATTGATATTTTGGAAAAAAGTGCTGAAAACGGGATTATTTTTTACTTCAATAATGAAAAGTTCCGTTATCAATTTTGCTTAGATTTTTAGCCTTTTATTACTTTTTTGTATTTGTGAACTTTTGAAAAATTAAAAAAATTCTGTCTTTAAAATACTATTTTTGGCTGATATAAGTGTTTTCTTTTGATTCTTTTGCCATATATTGAACATATCGACGGCTATGCCATAATATCCATCAACATTATCGAGGTGACGAAACATATATTTGTATATCACAGACTACGTGGTAGTGCTATTACGGGCGTTATGTTATTTCTACATTATCTGGCTTACTCGTTAATATATAGAAAACACTCAGCTCTAGCTTAAATCGAACGGGCGACGTTCCGGTTAGTAGACTACTAATCCATTAAACCACTAAATATATGAACAGTTTGAAAACTGAAGGTTTTGTATTGTAAAACAACTGAAAATAGGCGAAGCCCATATTTCAGCAGTCTACTCACCGTTCTGTTATTCTTCGTAGACTGCTGAAATATGGGCTTCGCCTATTTTCAGTTGTTTTATAATAAACCACAGATCTGAGGTTGATCCCTCGCAAATCTTGCTGCCTGCCTTTAGTGTTGGCTGTGTCAACCACTCTGTCGGCTTGTGGCTGCTGTGTCAGCCTCCGATTGAGTACTAGGTATGCGTATTTGGTACAATTCGTTGTATCTTACCGTTGTGTTCCGTAAGTGCCGGAATAAAGTACTTAAAATTCTGTTTTCTTGTTTGTCGATCCTAGCCCGACTGATGAGCCGTGATATGGCAAAACGCGTCTCGGGATGGATGGACGAATAAGACAACGGTAGGTAGACTGCTGAAATGTGGGCTTCGCCTATTTTCAGTTGTTTTACAATAAATCACATAAGGTCTGAGGTTGATCCCTTGCAAATCTCGCTGTTTACCTTTAGTGTTGGCTGTGTCAACTACTCTGTCGGCTTGTGGCTGCTGTGTCACTCTCCGATTGAGTACCATTTGTTGTATCTTACCGCTAAAGGTTTTTTTCAGATGCGGTAAGTTTTGTAGTGATGTACGGGACAACTTTGTTTTTTTTTTTAATAAAACACCCTATATTTTTGAGAATTGCTAAAATCAAATTTTTGATCATTTTAAAAACGTGCATGTTATTTATGTTTAAACAGAAGAGTTTTTAGGTCTAACAACTGTTAATAACTGTAGTTACGTTTAGCTTGTCAAGATTAAATCAAATATGAGCGTAAAAGTCATCAAAAATTACGTTATATCTATGTTAATTTGAGTATTCATTCTTCATTTAGCGGAACTGAAATTCTAGTAGAAAATTTACCATTCTTTCCTAAAATTACAGATTTTTCCTTTCTTGCGTATACAATATGAAGAAGTTTGCACTGCAATAAACAGCTAATATCTTATGGAAATTAAAATTACCTGATAGAACCGAAAATAATTTGGAAGTTTTGTAAATTTTGGGTTTAATAATTTAGGCCAGACTGATAACTGGAAGTGTGGATGATTTAGTTTTGCCTCTTCTGATTTGCATCGGGAAATTAGAACAGCAAAGAAGACGCAAATGTTCCGAGGTTCTAGGGCAGCATTGTAGAGAGTACAACATTCATGTGGCTGCTGCCAGAATGTTAAGTGTTTTCGATACTTAAAATAGTGATGTTCAATGCACAAGAGCAGCATGTAATCACCCATTGCCTCTACTTGCATGATGTAACTTCCATCAATATTTTTTCATGAATTGAGTAAGCATGTGGTGTTATAGATGTTAAAAATGTATGTAGTCGCACGGTTCAAAGATAGCCGAACGTCGTGTGACAATGAACTCAAGAAGCTTCGGTCACTAAGCAGCCAGATAGGCTGGTTAGTGATCGGTCACTAACCAGCCAGATAGGCTGGTTAGTGATCGGCATTTTCGTGGGATCTGTGCACACCATCCTACGTCAACACTTTCAAAGTGGTATCTCACACTTCCGACTCACCTGCCCTTGTTTTTAGCGATTTTTAAATTTCTCAAACAATGAAGGATATTCTCCGTGAACGTTTATTTCTCAGTTGAGCCGTTCTTGCATCAGCGATGTTACAGTGAGCAGAACGGCCCTCTACAGAATCAGTCTCAGTGGCTACGGAATCATGGCGTCGACTTTGGGAAAAATGTATACGTCTACGGGTAGATTCTGCTTAGAAGTAACACAAGTTTCAATTTCTGATATAAGTAATTTGTTTAGAAAAAAAAATAGAAGATCCTAAATAGAAAGGCTGAACTCATTCGAATACTTACCAAACAGCTAAAATCTAATCAATTTGTAAGTTCTATAAATAAATAAAGATAACATACATAGATTAGAACCGGAAACAAAAAATATTCCTTATTTTTCATCAAATTACAGTGAATTCAACAGTAAATTAATTGGATTTTGTTTTGACATGCTTGAGAATAGAGAAATATAATTTAAGTATTTTTTGGGAGAATTTTGTATGTAGCATAGGATTCCGATCCGAGGATTTCAAGAATTGGGCCCAAACATACTAAATCCAGATACATGACAATTAAGGTGGCAACGATCCATTTTTTATATAGTTACAAGTTGTGTCATCTGATTTATTTTCGAAATAAATACAAGCTGAAACAAGTGAAAACTTTACTGTTTCACTGTGGACATCTTTTAGAGGAAGAGTTAATATGGCAAATATATTTTGATCATTTCATTATCATCATTTCTTTAAAAAAAAATAGCATTCCAATGTTATGTATTACTAGGGCTTACTGTAACTTCCTGGCACCTTTAAAAACACTCTATTTTCAAACATAATTAAAACGTGCACAAAAAATTAGGTTAGACTTAATAATTTCTCAGAAATATACATGCTTGGCAAAGTATATTAAGAAAATTGTCATTTTAATTTTGCAAAGGAATTAAAAAGGAGCGACATATACTTTTTGCCAATTATAACGTTTCTGCATGGTCGGGTTTCTGTTACTGTCCTGGAATTAATCAGAATGTAACATTTTCTTAATGTTAGTAAAAAAGTAATTTCTTTTTTCAATTCTAGAATAATGTAATTAAATTTTAAGCTTGATTGAAAACCAGGAGGAAATCAAAAAAAATGGAAATAAAAATAAACCAAAGACGACTGGTAATAAAATATTTTACTAAGTTGCTGTTTGGAATCCAATTTCTTAAAAACTTTCTTTAACAATAAGGACATATTTCCATTAGCGTTTAACCTAAAAACACGAAACTGCTATCGAAAACAATGGACAGTAATGTGTTTACACAAGTTCGAGACAAACGTAAAACTATACCAAACAATTATGTGGGCTTTAATGGTTATTTATAACTCAGCTTATATTATCAAGGTAATTTTATTTATTTTTTGCATCCCAAAAATACACTAAATAATCGACAATAAAATGGGTTAGATGATAAACATTCCTTCATTTACGACAAAATGTATATTATAGGTAAAATAAAAAATAAAATGAAACCTCAATAAGATTTTATATAACAGTTATTCTAAAGAAAAAGTACAAAAAGGAAAATAGCAATAAAAAGAAATAGGAGGTGGCTCGGCTTTATCTACTTGATATCGTATATATTTTTGGACTATCTTCTTTCTTTCTTTTTGTCTATTACACCATAAACCTGCTAGTTTATTAGTCTGCTTCTTATTTTATTCCCTGGTATGTGATTTAAAACGTTTTTTACTTAAATAAGTTTGTTTGGGTGGAAAGAAAATTTCTAGAATAAACTCTGAAATCAGATAACATTAATATATTTTTACAAGGTTGTAAGATACTCAACGTGGAAATTGGTATAAAACTGAAGTCCTGTAATTGAATCGGTCATTTTTAAAAGGAGGATGTTACAAAACTCACACTTTTGGCAAATAGGTATGTTCAGGTGTCCCGCAGGGTTCACACTGTGGGCCTCTCCTTTTTAATTTGTTCATTAATGATATTGATGAGATGTTCAACCATTCTGAATATCTTTTATTTGCAGATGACCTCAAATTGTACAGAGGAATAGAAAGTGTAAACGATGTTACGCGTCTGCAAGAAGATCTGAATCGACCCTATCACTGGTCAGAAAGAAATGGCTTAAGTCTAAATGTTAAAAAGTGTTTCTGCATTTTCTTTGGTAGGAAGCGGAATATTGAGCGTCATTGGTATAGTTTGCACACTTGGATGTGCTTTTGGACAATTAATTTTCGTGGCCATATTAATAATATTCTGAGACTTGCTCTCAGAAATCTTGGTTTTGTTACCAGATATAGTAAGCAATACGCTTAGAGTGTTGTATTTTTCAATGGTCCGCTCTGGTTTGGAGTATGCTTCGGTAGTGTGGTCACGGTCTTACCAGTGCCATATTGCTGAGATTGAGTCAGTGCAGCGTGGATTTCTACGAACTTTAGCTTTTAAAGCTGGAATAAATATTTTTAAGAATGCAAGTTTTCATATTGACTATGGAGTAATTATGAACGCTTTCGGTGTGGCTACTTTGAAGAAGCGTAGGGATCTTGCAGATGTTTTATTGCTATATAAACTCCTGAATGGCTTTATTTCCTGTCCACCACTTTTGGAGAGCGTCCAACTTAATACTGTTCATAGGACTCGTGGCAGTGTACTGCTCAGTGTATCATTTCACAGTGCTAATTTTGGCTATTACGGTCCTCTCACGAGAATGTGCCGATTATTTAATACATACAGCCTTAATCCCTTCAGTTGTAGTGTTAGCGAATTTAAAACGCTTGTAAGCGAGATCGGGATCTGAGGTGTTAAACTGTTGTAATGCTTGTTTTTTTTTCTCCTTTTTCACGTTTTGAATTGTATATGTGCATTGTGTCTTAACATTATTTTGTTCTTATATTACTATTGTAATTTTGTTTTTATATTACTGTTGTAATTGGCTTGTCCGTTAAAATAAATAAATAAATTAATAAATAAATAAATAAATTGAAAAAACATCATATGTGAATTATAAGCCCTCCTTCAACACTGAACTAAAGTTCACCTAACAAAATATTCAATCAATATTGGAATCATTTTGAATCGAGGACGGCCCCACTGAAACTATTTATATGAAAATTTTACTCGAAAATAAGATGGGCCATCTTTACCACACACCTAGGTCATTCCCTTATGAATAACTTTTTGTTCAGATCCTTCTTAAGTGAGAAACTGTATCACTGCATGGCGCTGCAAACGAATTTCACTAGTTTTTAGTAAGACAAAAAATCAGAAAATTTTCGTCAAAGTACTTAGAATAGCTAGAATAATTTGACAACCAGGCTATTTTTTAGATTACGTCATTTTTATGGTTTGTTGGATTGATGGACAAGAGAAAACACCCTCGTAAGTAGCACAACAAACTTTGTTTCTCCTTAAATTTCTGAAATTAAACTTTAGTGAGTTCTATTTATTTTGCGGACTTTACGAACTGTTTGCAGCAAACATATGTCACGAAAATCAAGTTTAAATTAAAGTTTGTAATTTAGGATAACAGTTTAATTTTTCTTTTATAACATAAAGGAAAGTTCAAATAAGTTGAAAAATGATGGGTATTTTTTTGTACGATAGTTCAAAAACTTAAGTTTTTATAATTTTAGTAAATCAAGATGACATAGTTAAATAGATAGATACATATATGTAGATATAAGATAGATAAATATATTTCGTAATTTATACACATAGTGTTACACTATATTTAGTGTTTACCATAATTAAAAATAGTACAAAAAAAATAAAATAAATAAATATAAAATAAGTGAGAATAAAAAATATAACATATGGAAGACCAATAGTACTATATACATATAAATAATACAGACCAAAAAGTAAAATTATTTAAAAAAACATTAGTCATCAAAAATTAAATCCCTGGTTTCTATGTATTCATTTATGCTAACTATAACATGCTTTTAGAATCAGGTATTTTCGTGTTCCATACGGAACACTTATAAGATCACTTCGGTGTCTGTTCGTCTGTCTGTCTATCCGCCTGTGTGTCCGTCTCTCACACCCGATTTTCTCCGAAACTATTTGCCATAGAAAGTTGAATTTCGGCAATAATATAGGAATTGATGGCCCTATCAGAGTCGTGTAGTTCGGAAAGTTAAATTTTGACTTAAAGGGTTAGTTTTGGGGGGTGAAATCGGAAGTGAAAAAAAAATTACCAGGTTATCGAGTGGGTGTTAAATGAAAGTTTGTGTTCAAAAATATATATAATCTGATACTTGGGCATACTTTTCTTGGTATTATTTTTAAAAAATTGCCAAAAATCGCTGGCCTTCCCGTATCTCGAAAAGTATTCATAAAAAAATTTTGAAAAAATTCTGGAATATTCTCCACAGGGTGCAGATTGAACAAAAATTATCGCGAGTGCAATTACTTTTGATAATTTATCTGGTATATATAAAAAAATAAAAATTTCAAGGTCATCATCAGTTTTCAACAAAGATCGGGAACTAATTTATATATATATATATATATATATATATATATATATATATATATATACATATATATATATATATATATATATATATATATATATATATATATATACATATATATATATATATATATATATATATATATATATATATATATATATATATAATAATAATTTAAACTATTTCTACTTGCTTCGAGTCTTAGAAAGTCAATGTGAATATCTGTTTTTCTCTGTGTATTTTAGTGATTTACATGTATGTTACACAGTGTGTGTCCAAGTAGTTTGTTGCCGTAAACAGACAAGTTAAAATATCTAAAATTCTCAATTAAATAGAAATATTTTTATAATCGTTCTCTTATCATATTCTTGACATATTGCGAGGTATTTTATTTTGTAAACCAAAGATACGCGATAAACCACTGGCATGACAGCAAATTATAAGACCGGAGGCAACGAAAATATAGCTACCGCTATAGAAAGACAATGTGGTGGAACAAAACATCGCCACAAAACAAAGCTGAGTAGCAACCGTCGAGTTTCTTCAACTACATGACTCTGATGAGGCCATCGATTTCTATATTATTACCAAATTTAAACTTGGACGGATTAAAACGGACGGACACTGAAGTGATCTTATAAGTTTTCCGTATGGAACACTAAAAAAATATTTAAACTCAAAATGATTTTACAATGCACAATTATAAAAGTAATGAAAAATAAATATATATTTTTTTATTATTCACCTCGCCTGAGTAGGAATTTTACCCTTTTTTATATCTTACAGGATATTGGCGAGGATGTCGTAATAGCTATTAACGTTGTCCAAATGCCGAAACATACAGTCTTGTATTTCACAGCACTTTTTAGGCAACGCGGTAGTGCTGCCATGGATATTATTGCATTTCTGTAAACTACTACTACCTATGTACGTGGCCAGGCCACGTACATAGGTACATAAATACATACATACGAGTAAATTAATAATTAAAGTATACCAATCTGCTGGGATTGGAACCCGAAACTTCTGCACCGCAAACAAGTTACTATGCCACGGAGCCACAGGCCGCCACAAATATAAATAGTAAAGGCAGAAACATATTAAAGTAGAAGTCAGAATACATACATAGATATCATGAAAGAACACACAAAGGGGTATGAACTAGAGACTAAATAAAAAAAGTAAAACATATCTTAAAATCAAATACAATGAAATAGATAGATAAAAAATGTCTCTAAAAAATATAATGGTTGATAAAAATAATAAGTTGAAAAAAAAAACTTACACTCTGTTGTCACCGATTTACGAGGCTGGTTTGAAAAGTCCGTGCAAAGTCCGAGATATGGCACCACCGGCGCGTATGGAGGTCATGTTTAGTTAGTAGCATCTCTTGACTGAACGCACACCAAGTTTCAGCCATATTGGTCTATTTCTTTGTGTTTGGCATTCGTGTGAATCAAGGAAGTCGACTGATTTTCAAGAAATGGACGAAAAAGAATTTCGTGTGGTGATTAAACATTACTTTATGAAAGGCAAAACGCCTCAGGAGACTAAAGAGAAGCTTGATAAACATTATGGTGACTCTGCACCTTCGATTAGAACAGTTTATAAGTGGTTTTAAAATTTTCGGACTGGCCATATGGGCACAAGTGACGCTGAACGTTCTGGACGGCCTGTGGAGGTTACGACTCCAGAAATCATTGATCAAATCCATGATATGGTGATGGATGCCAGAAGAGTTAAGGTGCGTGAGATTGCTAGTGCTGTGGGCATCTCGACTGAACGGGTACATAATATTTTGCATAAACATTTGGACATGAGAAAGCTATCCGCAAGATGGGTGCCGCGATTGCTCACGCTTAACCAAAAACGGAATCGTGTGAAGTGTTGCAAGGATGGTTTGCAGCTGTTCCAGAAGAATCCGGAGGACTTTAAGCGTCGTTTCGTCACTGTGGATGAAACATAGATACATTACTATACTCCTGAGACCAAACAACAATCTAAACAATGGGTTACCAAGGGGGAATCTGCACCAAAAAAGGCGAAGACCGTTCCTTCGGCCGGAAAGGTTATGGCGACTGTCTTTTGGGATTCGCAAGGGATAATCCTCATCGACTATGTGGAAAAGGGTAAAACTATTACAGGTGAATATTATTCATCGTTATTGGACCGTTTGAAAACCGAGCTGCAAGAAAAACGCCCGCGATTGGCCCACAAGAAAGTCCTTTTCCATCACGACAACGCACCAGCACACACCTCAGCAGTTGTGGTCGCAAAATTAATGGAAATAGGATTCCAACTCGTTTCACATCCCCCCTATTCTCCAGACTTGGCATCCTCGGACTACTATTTGTTCCCCAATTTGAAGAAATGGCTGGCGGGATAAAGATTTTATTCAAACGAGGAGGTGATTGCAGACACTAATGGATATTTTGCAGACTTGGACAAATCCTATTATTCGGAAGGGATCAACAAACTAGAACATCGTTGGACGAAGTATATAGGCCTAAAAGGAGACTATGTCGAAAAATAAAAAAGGTTTACCCCAAACACATAAGTAGTTTTTATTTTTGCACGGACCAGCCTCGTATAAGCCTCAAGATAATAATTCTTCTGCATCATAAAATGCTTTATTAAGCATTGTATTTTAAATTCTTTCTTTAAAGCTGTTATTGTTTAACCCAACCAAAATACTTTCTTAAAATTAACTAATATTTAGTCGTATTTGGAAGTACCGGGGAAATATGATCATTTTGAAGAGGGAACGTAGTACTTATAACAGTACAATTATATTTAAATTTTCTTTTATGTGACGTTAGCAAGCATTCCTTACGTAGCGTGCTACAAAGAGCTTCTGTGGTGACTATGTTGACTATGTACACGTACCTATAGTCAAGTATAATAAAATAAAGTTAAGTATGACGAAATTTAAAATTAAAATCTACAATTTGAAATAAAAATGCTAATTTTTAAAATGGTCTTCATTTTTACTTTATAACTGATATATTTTACACAAGGTTTCGGAATGTTTATTTTTAAAAATTAAGAGACAAGTTTGATTAAAATTTAGTTTGTTACAATCAAACCACTTAGTTAACTCCTCAATACTTTACTTAACGAACAAGTCGTATTCTCAGTATACATTGAAAATTTTGCAGTGGAATATTATAAACGATTATTAACTGACTACTCGATATCAGATCTAAGCACTAATTCCTGGGAGATTTCAATTATTATAATTATGAAACTAAATTCACATAAATAACTGCTACAACGAATATAAATAACTAAGCAATTATGAACAGAACAAAATTCATTTTCTCATATCATATTTATCCTGTTTTGTAATAAATTATTTCGGTCGACTACGACAACACAAATTTTCCATTATTGGACTACTGTAAACGCAGTGCAGAATTTCATAGGGAGCATTTTTGGTTGTTAAACTGAGGATCGTCAAATTATTTTTTCCCCTTTTAACGAGTCTTGCAATAACATTAGCGCGTCATATGGGACGACAATTCGTTATATAATCATAGAACGAATTGTCGTCTCAGTATTTTTTTTTTCATAAAATGTTATAGCTCAGTTGCTAGGGGTTTTGAGTTCTCAATAAATCAAAAAAAAGTTTGCCAAAGTTCGATGTACGCTTAACCCACAAAATCCAAAATAAAATTAAAAATTCGGTTTTCAAAAAAAAATATCGAAAAACTAATAGCATCATGTGAAAGAGCGGGAAATTTTACGAAAAAAATAGTATATAGATTTTTTCTAGATTTTTTTCTATCAGGTGATCCAAAAAGTGTAGCGCGCCAAACAAGTTATTTTGAAAGGCTACGCGCACCGCTCGAAGATTAATCGATATTTTCATAGCATAAAAAAAAAATTAAAAGATAATTTTTTGAAGAGGAGACTTTCAGCTTTCTGATGATACTAATAGTTTTTACTTTTGTTGCTTTATAATTAGGAAAACTTAGAACGAAGTATTTCTTTGCTTGATTTGAACCGGCATACAGTAAATTACAAATCTATAATATATATAAAATGCAACGTCTCTCTGTCTGTCTGTCTGTCTGTCTGTCTGTCTGTCTGTACGTTAGTGCGCTTATCACTAGAGAACCACTTATCCGATTTATGTATCTTTTTTTAAAAAAACATACATATGTTCTCTGGCCAGGTTATAGGCTATATTTTATTACGTTAGGTAACATGAGGAATAAGCAGTGACGATAATAGTGAATCAAGTCGTAAAACAGTTTGCTGCTAGCGCGTTCTCTTGCAATACACTACCTAAACCATTAAATATGGAATAATATCATGTAGCAAAGAATATCTATAATCTATAATATATATAAAATGCAACGTCTCTCTGTCTGTCTGTTCGTTAGTGCGCTTATCACTCGAGAAATATCCGATTTACGTGATTTTTTAAATTTATACATATGTTCTCTGGCCAGGTTATATGATATATTTTATTATGTTAGGTAACATAAGGAATAAGTAGTGACAATAATAGTGAATCAAGTCGGGAAAAAATTTTGCCGCTAGCGTGCTCTCTTGCAATACGCTGCCTAAACAGTTAAATATGGAACAATATCATGTAGCAAAGAATATCTATAGTTTACATAAAATGCAACTTCTGTCTGTCTGTCCGCGTATCACGCAAGAACCACTTATCCGATTTACGTGTCTTTTTTAAACGTATACATATGATCTTTAGCCAGGTTATATAATAATATTAATAATAATAATTTATATCTATAATATATATAAAATGAGACGTCTCTCTGTCTGTCCGTTAGTGCGCTTATTCCTCGAAAACCACTTATTTGATTTACGTGATTTTTTTTAATTCATACATATGTTCTCTGACTAGGTTATAGATATATACTCGTATTTCATTACGTTAGGTAACATAAGAAATAAGTAGTGACAACAATAGTGAATCAAGTCGGAAAAAAGCTGCTAGCGCGCTCTCTTGCAACACCCTGCCTAAACCGTTAAACATGGAACAATACCATGTAGCAAAGAATATAATATATAAAAAATGCAACGTCTCTCTGTCATGCGAGAACCACTTATCCGAATTACGTGTTTTTTGTTTAATTTATACATAGATTCTCTGGTTAGATTATAGGATATATTTTATTATATTAGGTAACATAAGGAATAAGCAGTGGCGATAATAGTGAATCAAATCCACGCAAGCGGAGCCGCGGACACGGCTAGTATTTAATAAAATATAGTATTGATAAAAAATCCTTGTACATATGTAATTTTTATACTATAAGTTTCAATATAAGAATAATTAAAAATACCCACATTATCCGTGTTATTTAAAAATTTGCCTGATGTAGTACGCTGCTGGCAATTTTACGTTAAAGCAATACGAGATGGTCAAAAAAAAGTCGGAAAATTTTTTTTCAGTTACAGTTAAAAGTATACTTGATATTAGAAAATTATTCAAAACTTTTTAAAAAAATTCTCCTTTTTTGTAATTTTGCTCTTAAAAAAGTGTTTATGATAAACGTATTTTTTTGCTTATTATTAATCATATAACTTAAACTTAAAATTTAAAAAAAAAAATTAAGTTTGGAAATGAAAGATAAAAGTCTAAGCTTTAAGCATAAAGTATTTATATTTCATTTAAACATAGAAGGTACAAAGAAAACGGGTAAAATTCCAAATTATTCGAAGAAATTAATTGAATTATGTACTCTCTGGCCGTCATATTTGATCCGCCATTTTGAATTTTCCAAATCTGTCGTCGGATTCTTAATCAGCACCCCGAGAAACTCTTTAATAGCTAATTTCAAAATATTTAGAAGTATACAGAAAGGTTAATTTAATCCTAAATGGGGTTGGAAGCATGATTCCCAGTACAACTGAAATAATTTTTTTAAATTACGGCAAAACTAAAAAAACTTTATATGCTATTTTTTTTTGTAAAATTTCCGGTTCTTTTACGACTGGGCTATTAGGGCTTTGGTTATTTTTAACTACTGCCAGCCTACTGTACAAGATCCTTTCATAATATATGGTAAGACCAAATTTCGTAGTAGTATGCGGCGATTGAGAACATAAATTACATGTTTTTATTTTCTATATATATTTTCTAACCACCATCAGAATCACTTATATAATAAATAATCTGAAACTTCAACGGAAATAAATAAATTTGCAATTTGTTCTCATTTTATAGGTATCAATCTCACTGTTTACTAAAAAAAAATAATTAAATCTTATTTTGTTAGCAAGTACACTCAGTTCAATTAGTTTTAAAATAAAAAGGTTACCTTCTGCTTTATTAAACTGAAAGCTAAACAAAACCAATCACGAAAGTGGCCACAAGTTCACAATGTTCCCACGCAACTGTCGTAAAACATTAAGCAAAAACTTAACTTGGCTTTCCAGATATATTTGAAATATTAACTTGTGCTTGAACCTCTGTTTTGCGGTATTATTTTCCACCAGAGATAAGAAGGAACAAAAACGGTCAAAACTTTTTTTTTTTTTAAATCCATACAAAAATTAAAAAGAAAAGAAATTGCGAATCATTGTGGGCAAAGCAACTGACTTGTTTCTTTAATGTGACCATGGCACCGTGAACATTACCGAAATTAGTAGGTTGTTTAAGAATATTTAAATGACTAATTTTTTTATTCAAAAGTTATAAATATTGATCAATAAACCAACAATTATATAAACAATACAACCACAACTTAAAACAAAATTTATTCCTGAACTCCTTAACATAGCTCAAGTAGTTAGTTAGTTAAAGTTATACAGTCTTTTATCTTTGGAGTAATTGAAAACACATCTAAAATTCTAACTTCACAGTCTAGAACTTTATTTGAAATTTTGATTTACTATTTATTGAATCCACCACATGTGCTTCAACATATCAGTGTATCAAATCAGGTATATATATCACCCCCTTCGTTAACAAGAAGTGCAGTTCTCCGAAAGCAATGGCCAGTATAGGTAACGTTACTTTGGTATTAGTCGAGGCATTCCTCCGATTAGATCAATTTCAACAAATTGTTTAAGGTACTTTTTGTTTTGATATTTCAAAAACGAACGTTGGCTAGTCATATAATTTCAATGAAAAGGCATATTTTCAATAAAGCTCGATACAAAGTGACTTGGAAATTGCAAAAATTCATTGTATGTTAATTTTTGCATCTGGAACTTTCATAATTACAACAGAACTCCTGGTTTCTATGTCACCGACAGTCATTTTAGTGAGTCCTTAACGGCGGCCAACTATCAAAATACCCATAATTAAACAATTTAAAGCATCAAAATTTTTAAAATAAAAATATTTTACCTTAATCGTTAAATAAATTTTATAACTGGCCTCATTTTGTTGTGTGTGTCGTATTAAATTCAAAAATGTCTTAACATATCTCCCAACTGATATTTTCTCCAAATAAGAAATCAATTTGTTTAACCTAATGTTCACGTTCTTCCTAACATCAAGTGTTGATTTGATCATGCAATATACCGGCCATAATGTATAGTGCAGTAAAAAAAGGTCAAAATAATGATGAGGTAGGTATAGTTTAAATACAGCAATATTGCGATTTTATCCTCTCTGGGGTATCACCAGGAGTATTGTCCTGAGTTTTGGACCTCGAAATACGTGTACTCTTTTGTTTATAAACAACTGAAGTTTCAAAGCGCATTTTTTGAGCTCAAAATGTGAATAATAGAGTGATCGGATCTCATAGAGGGGGAAAAAAAATGTCGGAATCTTGTTCGTCTGGACCCCACAAAACGATTCCCCTTTCCAGATATTGAGATAGCCGGAATTTGAGCTCAATTAAACGACGTTAACCCGTGCCGCTCGTCGCTCAAAGTTTGAAAAAAATCCAAATTTTTGGCCAAAAAGCTGACATATGGAGCCATAACTCCAGAACGGTAAATAATAGAAACACGCTTAATATCTCAAAAGAAAGCTAATGTTGTTCTTCAAAATTTATATTCTATACATAATTGTTGTTATTTTAAGTCAAACCGAGTTACAACAGCCTTTAGCCCCAAAAACGTGACCTACGTGGTACCACTAGGAGCATACTTCGTATATTTTGTTATTAAGTGATAAATTTTGCTTTTTTTTGGTATAGTTTTGAGTTTAAAGTAGAAATATAATAAAAAAAACAAGTAATACTGATAAGTCTAATGACATTTTTTATTTTAAAATATAAAAATTAGGTATATAATACATACAAAACAGACACAGAAAAGATACAGACGTAGTACCTACATGAGTTGATAATTTTACATAGGTATCTAATCTATTCTAGAGCTTTTGTTAAAATAGTTTTTGAAACGTCAGGATATAATGTTCGGCATTTACTTACAAACTTGCAGGACATATTGCTTTTGGTCTTCATCTTTTGTCAGAAGGTCGTTAAAGTCGGTTATTAATTTAACACCACGCTCAGCCATATCATTAACTACTTTTAATGTTTTGACAATTTTTCAATCCTTCTTGGAAGTCATTATTTTGAGGCCAGGTGTTTGGATGTTGTCTTAGGAAATCTGTTTTTATATTAAATTGGTCAAAGAATGTAAACGTTTCTTTGGTAAGTAAATTTACCAATCCTCCATCAACTACCTCTTTTAAGTTTTCTTTCCTAACTTTTGGATTTACAATCCTAGCGTGCTGTGATGGTTCATCTGTGCTACTGAGCAATTTATTAGCCATTAACAACTTTTCATCGTCTGTAATGGGTGGGATCAAAAAAAAACGATAATCTCACCAACTTTCCATTCAAATACCACAAATGGTTCGAAAATTTGGTCAGGGCTATTTCTGCAATGTCGTTGTCACATTCTTTATAGTCTAACAGACTATGCAAAAATATCTAAATCTTGCTTTGGTGCAAGATGAGCTTTTGGAGCATTGAACCAGCTTTACAAATAAATTTTAACTAGGAAAAACAGAAATGGCACGCACAGAACTTTCTTCTTCTTTAGACATCTTAAATTGACGACGAAAAATGAACATTTTTAAGCAGTAAATAGCCTTTGCCATCCACCTAGCGTGATGAATGGGCTCCTGGAGTTCTAAAACCCACAACATTGCCGTCTAGTGATCCAACAAATACGAGAACCAACTGCAATAGCTCCTTGTAGTCATCTCTGGGGTGGCTCTCAGTTAATTTAGTCTCGAATTCAGCAGTAACATTTGCAATTACTTCTGGAGTTAGCTGCTTTTGTATTAGATTGTCACTGATACCTGTGTCGTATTTTCCTTTGTCTATCTTGGGCCACGCAGTGAGGAATCTCTTGAAAATGTCTGGATGAGGTCCAGTGGTTGATCCCATTTTTGTGTCGAATACGCCTCTTAACAGAATTTCCAAGATATGGTGACGGCAAGCTAGGTATAACAATTCTCTTCCTAACATTTGCTCCAATATGACGCATGCTCCTTTGAGTCTTCCCGTGTTGGATGCTGTAGTGTCGAAGCACATCGCCTTGACGGTATTGAGAAGACCCCATTCATGTAGGCATTCATATACGGCTACGGCTTGCTCCTCTCCAGAGCTGTTTGCTGTTACAGGAACTCCCAGCAGCTGTTCCTTTTCGCCTTATGAAATAGCTATAGCTATTCGCTCACATTATTCATTTTTTAAAACACCCGGTAAAAGTTTACCGTCCCAATGGACAACCACGGGCTCTTTTTCAGGAATGTTTACTTTATCAAAATTTTTTTTATTATATTGTTCTCTGAACATTTGCCTTCTATCATGTAATAAAGTTTTCGAGACTTTGTACTCAAGAGGGTCAAGGTTTAGTGCTTGTAGAGTAGCTATTAAAAATTCTCGTGGCATTTCTGTCGGATACCTTACATCGATCTAATAAAATGGACAATTTCATGTTTAAAATCTCTTTAACGCCCCTTGCAAATGAAACTTTCATCTTCTTGCTCTCAGATGGTCCTGGATCTTCTGCAGCTTCTTCAGGGATGTCCATTTCCTCCAAGCTCTCAAGTTCCTGGTAGATGCTGTCCTCTTCAGTGTCTTCTTCTCCTTCTTCGAACTTGTCTTCATCATCCGTCTCTAAGAAGCAACAAAAGAAAGAGAAAAAAAAGACTATAAAAACTTGTCGTTTTAACAGAATAGTAATAATACTTAGGTACTAAATTACCTACTTCTAATTATCAAAAGGTATTATTTAAAAAATATAAACTCAATCATAAAGATGCCAAATCATGCTCTCATGTACAATTTTCTTTCAATTATAATGAAAACTATTTACTTATTTGTTTATCTATTTTTTAGAATACTAATAATAAAAAAAAAACTCACCAATATCAAAAGTTGCTTCTTGGATTTGTCGGTTCATTTTTGCAAGTTCCTTTTGCACCTTGATTTCTTCAGCTCGAGACAACTTGAGATCCACTCCAGTCAGGGAACCTGGGCGGCCCTTCTGCCTCTGTTTCACGAGAAACGCCTTATCTTCTTCCGATTTCATCAGAGCCAAGGCATCTTGTTGAGCAATATCAAAGAGATCATCCAACTTTCAACAAACTGTTTAAATTTGTTCTTGGGCGTTTTCTTCCGGTCTTTTTGAAGAGTTCTCCACTCGGCGTGAAGTTTTTCCAGCTTAGTAATTGCATCTTGCTCATGTTTAGTCGGGATTCGAGCTTTCTCCCATCCCAAAAAATGAACACTTCTCGTATTGTAAGTTTTGCTGATTCTTTTACAGTTAATTTCACAGTACGTAAATTATAAAATAAAGCACACAAAACTTGACGATTTGAGGCTAGTTTACAACCGGTGATCTGGTGAATGGGATAGCTCACAAGAAATATTTTATCCTTGGTCCGGCTTTGTACACCTGATATGGATGCCATTTCAGAGGCCAATAGGTAAATAACAGTTAACTTGGAAAATGAAACAAAATATATTGCAAACTTTAATTTCAATAAAATGTTTTCAAATGTGTTTTAAAAATAATACTATAATAGTTATAAAAACAATAACACACACACACTTGGAAAATTAAAAAAAAAAAACGTGAAAATATCTTCACTAGATAATTGTTCGATCTAACCAGCTCAAAGGCACTTTAGAAAATAAACTGAATAAATAAAAGGTCGGTTGTACGCTGAAGTAAAATCACCATCCCTAAAATAGAAATTAGATTCACCCTCCTTTTTACCTGTCAAACGGGTCTTTCTTTGGTAAACTAGTCAGGTAATCCTCATATAATAAAAGATTAAATTTGAACAAAAGGCTCTTTATGTTTGAAAATTGAGTTCCAAAATACTTTTTAAAAACAAAAAAAATGTTAATTCCGAGACACATTACGTAAAAACCCGTAAAATTCTTAGAATACTCCCAAACTGGCTCCTACTGGTACCAGGTCACGTTTTGGGGCTAAAGGCCGTTGTAACTCGGTTTGACTTAAAATAACAACAATTATGTATAGAATATAAATTTCGAAAAGAACAACATTAGCTTTCTTTTGAGATATTAAGCGTGTTTCTATTATTTACCGTTCTGGAGTTATGGCTCCATTGTCAGCTTTTTGGCCAAAAATTTGGATTTTTTTCAAACTTTGAGCGACGAGCCGCACGGGTTAACGTCGTTTAATCGAGCTCAAATTTCGGCTATCTCAATATCTGGAAAGGGGAATCGTTTTGTGGGGTCCAGACGAACAAAATTCCGACATCGATTTTTTGCGGTCACTCTAGTGCAGGGATGTCAAAGATACGGCCCGCGGGCCGCATCCGGCCCCCGGGACGTATCAATAAGGCCCGCGATCGCAATGAAGAATCATAATTTTTAACAACCGTATATTATATACTATATAATTAAATAAATAAAATGTTATAATAATTCAGTACATTTTTTTTATTTGAATCTGGCCCGCCTACACATTCTAAATTTAATATATGGCCCTCTGCAAAATTGAGTTTGACACCTCTGCCCTAGTGAATAACCTCGTTTATATAAGTCGTATATAACTCTCGGAATGAAATTTAAAAAAAACTTGTTCTTTTTTATTTTATTGTACAGAGTGAGTCAACGATAGAGTAAAGTTCATTATCTCATTTGTTTCGGGAATGACGAAAAAATGTTAAATACAATAGTTTTAGGGAATGTTAAGGTGCACAGTTTAAAATTATTTTTGAGTATATAGGGTGCTTCAAAAAAGTGTGGCCGATATATGTTTTTTTAAATGGAACATCCTAATTTATTTTTAAATTCTGCGTAAAATTTTATAACTTTTTTATTAACAATGTTATATTCCTAAACCTAGTAGTTTTTCTATCAATTTTTTTTAAAAAAAATAGTTTCAATTTTGTAAAAAATTGTCAGTAGCGCCATTGTTTCTGAATTTTTCCTATTTTTTTTATTGAAATAATAAACAAATATTATGCACAAATATTTGCAGTAAAACGTAAAAGAAGTCAAAGGGGGAGGAGGAGATTAGAGATATCATTTCCAATATGGTATGTCTTTTTAAGGTTTTTGGAGTCGAAGAATTAAAAAGTGAGGTTATTTTTTAATAGCTTTACTTTTAATCCAAGAAGGTTATACGAGGGGTGAAGGTCGTAAATATTGTGCAGTTTCAATAGTATTTCGACAGTTTCTCAGGTTTACAGTTGAAGTAGTTAACAATATTAAGTATAATATTTATAGTAAAATATAAAAGAGGTTAATGTGGAGTAGAAAGTTGGAATGATATATCCTATTCAGGGTTCTTGGACTGTAGGAAAATAACAGGTAAGTTATTTTTCTATTACTTTTAATTTAATAGGGGAAGGGAGTGAAAAGGATGGGAGAATATTTTATAGTTTCGATATAACTATGAACAAATTTTCAAGTGCTTCAGATGAGAAAACCAGAAAATATTCAGCATAATCATTTATTATAAAATATATAAGTAGCTAAAGAAGGAGAGAATGTTGAAAGTCTTTTTAAATTTTTTTCAGTCAAAGAATTAAAATATTAATTTTTTGGTAATTATTTACATTGTTAACATGGGAAGAGTGTGAGAGGGTGATGTCTTCGCATTGTTTCAATAGTATTATGCACATCTTTTCTGGTTCATGATTGAGATACTAGATATTTAATACAAAATACATTTTTTATAGTAAAATACATCGGTGAGCAAAAAAATCGACTCAAAATTTGGCTTCATTTAACACGGATCCTAGAATTTAGTGTTCATATATTTTTAGGAATTTTACTATTATTTGAAAGCCATAGCATACCTTATGCTTTTTACTCATTAAAATGATTGAAAGGGGAAACAAGGAGAACAAGGGTTAAGTTTATTGATAAAAACTAAAATCAATATTTTGTATTACTCTCCCTAGCCCTTATTACCGGTTTTTCATGGAGCGAGTGAGCTATTTCACTACTGTCTATGAGATTCTTCCCGACTCTTCCACCATCGTAACCTTATAAGTCCCGATGTAGGGGCTGGATTTTTGGTTCGAACCCTTCTTTTGAGCTCATCCCAAATGTGCTCAATTGGATTGAAGTCAAGACCCCGCGCAGTCCAGTCTAATGTGGGTATTCCCACTTCCACCAGTATTACCACAGCGATGCAGCAGCATCTGGCCTCGCATTGTCGTGCATTAACACGAAGCTATTGTCAACAAACCCAGCGTAAAGAACGACGTGTTCCTTCAGGATCTCTTCAATATACGGTGAGCAATTAATCCATCGCTACGAGTCTCATTAGTCACGAAAACCAAGTCGGTTTTCGCATTCAGTAAGATGCCTTCCCATATCATGACAGAACCTAGGCAATCGTTTCAGTAATGCAGCACTGCGCATAGCACTTCCCAGGCTTCCTACACAATCGTCTTCTTCCATCATTGCCATGTAGGCACATTCAGGACTCGTCGAAGAATAAAACGGAGTGCTTGTCGACAGGCTGCTATCAATTTGGGTCCGTTAACTGATCTCTTCGGAGTTAGGTAAGCTTCTTTAAGTCTTCTTCTAACTTTCCAATGACTGACAGCCCGACCACAAACTTGTCTGAGCTCCAGCTGGACCTAAACGCAGGTCAAATGTAGGCTCTGGAGACAGCTGACTGGCTCAGGTGCAGTTGAGCAGCGACTACATGTTTGCTATTGTCCCTTCTTGCAATAGGGCAATGACTTGTGTCGTTTCTTCCAGGGTGGTATTTTCCGATGACGCAATTACTGAGCAGGTGTACCAGAGATGTTGACGTTTCAAGCTCCGATAAAGGAATGATAGGAAAATCAGTTGCGTGTGTTTTTATAGAGATACCATAAATATAGCGCAACGAGTACGTTGCTGAGCGAGTAAAAACGGTTTTATTGAGTAAAACCGTTTTAATTAGTAAAACTTTCTGGAAATTTAAATATTTTTAGTATTATTGGAAAGAGTACAAAATCAACATTCTAATGATACCAAAAATAATACCACTGTTTGAAAATTAAATTCAAGGATCGATGTTACGTGAGGCAAAATCGTTTGAGTCGATGTTTTTGCTCACCTGTGTGGGTAAAAGGGATAAGGTAGGGGGCTAGAAAGGTGATTGCGTATATATCGTAATATATTTCTATTTCAGATCTTTAGTAGAATATAAAACAAGTTTTAGAAATTGAACGGCTAAGTTTTTTAGGTACTTTTGGTGCAGCAAGCCTTAGTACTTACTTCCCTTGTTAACGAGAAGTATTGTATTCGCGAAAAAATTACACTCTGAAATTTTTCTTTTCCTCAGATCTTAGGGTTTTTAGATCATGAAAAATATATTTTTTTAATTTCTAATTTCATAATAATAATACAATATATCACAAAAATAATAATCTAGCCATATCAGATCAGAAAAAATGGTTTGTTTTATTTTTTAAATTTTATAAAAATATTTGATATGTTTTGCTCTTCAACACATCGTTTGGATATGAAAAAATGGAGCAATCTTTTCTACAGTATGTATCATATATCTAAACTGAGATTGCATACTTCATATAAGAGTTAAATATATAGATATATATATATATATATATATATATATATATATATATATATATATATGTTTGTTTAACCAAATTTTCATAGATCTTTTTGGTGTTCCATACGGAACACTTATAAGATCACTTCGGTGTCTGTCTGTCTGTCTGTCACACCCGACTTTCTCCGAAACTATTTGTCATAGAAAGTTGAAATTTGGTAATAATACATGAATTGATGGCCTCATCAAATCCGTGTAGTTTTGAAAGTCAAATTTTGACTCAAGGGGTTAGTTTTGAGGGGTGAAATCAGAAGTGAAAAAAAAATATATATATATATATATATATATATATATATATATATATATATATATATATATATATATATATATACGAGGCTGGTTTGGAAAGTCCGTGCAAAGTCCGAGAGATGGCACCACCGGCGCGTATCGAGGTCATGTTTAATTAGTAGCATCTCTTGAATGAACGCACACCAAGTTTCAGCCATATTGGTCTATTTCTTTCTGTTGGCATTCATGTGAATTAAGGAAGTCGAGTGATTTTCAAGAAATGGACGAAAATGAATTTCGTGTGGTGATTAAACATTAAGTAGTTTTTATTTTTGCACGGACTTTTCAAACCAGCCTCGTATGTGTTTGGGGTAAACCTTTTTTTTATTTTTCGACATAGTCTCGTCTTAGGCTTATACACTTCGTCCAACGATGTTCTAGTTTGTTGATCCCTTCCGAACAATAGGATTTTGTCTAAGTCTGCAAAATATCCATTAGTGTTTTTGCAATCACCTCCTCGTTTGAATAAAATCTTTGTCCCGCCAGCCATTTCTTCAAATTGGGGAACAAATAGTAGTCAGGGAGCCAAGTCTGGAGAATAGGGGGGATGTGAAACGAGTTGGAATCCTATTTCCATTAATTTTGCGACCACAACTGCTGAGGTGTGTGCTGGTGCGTTGTCGTGATGGAAAAGGATTTTCTTGTAGGCCAATCGCGGGCGTTTTTTCTTGCAGCTCGGTTTTCAAATGGTCCAATAACGATGAATAATATTTACCTGTAATAGTTTTACCCTTTTCCAGATAGTCGATGAGGATTATCCCTTGCGAATCCCAAAAGACAGTCGCCATAACCTTTCCGGCCGAAGGAACGGTCTTCGCCTTTTTTGGTGCAGATTCCCCCTTGGTGACCCATTGTTTAGATTGTTGTTTGGTCTCAGGAGTATAGTAATGTATCCATGTTTCATCCACAGTGACGAAACGACGCTTAAAGTCCTTCGGATTCTTCTGGAACAGCTGCAAACCATCCTTGCAACACTTCTCACGATTCCGTTTTTGGTCAAGCGTGAGGAATCGCGGCACCCATCTTGCGGATAGCTTTCTCATGTCCAAATGTTTATGCAAAATATTATGTACCCGTTCAGTCGAGATGCCCACAGCACTAGCAATCTCACGCACCTTAACTCTTCTGTCATCCATCACCATATCATGGATTTGATCAATGATTTCTGGAGTCGTAACCTCCACAGGCCGTCCAGAACGTTCAGCGTCACTTGTGCCCATATGACCAGTCCGAAAATTTTGAAACCACTTATAAACTGTTCTAATCGAAGGTGCAGAGTCATCATAATGTTTATTAAGCTTCTCTTTAGTCTCCTGAGGCGTTTTGCCTTTCATAAAGTAATGTTTAATCACCACACGAAATTCTTTTTCGTCCATTTCTTGAAAATCACTCGACTTCCTTGATTCACTCGAATGCCAAACACAAAGAAATAGACCAATATGGCTGAAACTTGGTGTGCGTTCATTCAAGAGATGCTATTAACTAAACATGACTCGATACGCGTCGGTGGTGCCATCTCTCGGACTTTGCACGGACTTTTCAAACCAGCCTAGTATATATATATATATATATATATATATATATATATATATATATATATATATAATATATATATATATATAATGTAATATATATATATATATATATATATATATATATATATATATATATATAATGTAATATTTGCGCCCACTTATCTTTGTATTATTTTTAAAACGCGAAAAATGTCTGTCCCCCCACCTTATCTCGAAAAGTACTGATCAAAAAATTTTGAAAAAATTCTGGAATATTCTTCCAAGGGATGTAGATTGAACGAAAATTATCACGAGTTCATTACCTTTAATAATTTATCTGGTATATAAAAAAAATAAAAATTTCAAGGTCATCAATTTTCAGTAAAGATTGGAAACAAACTTTGTTGAAAACTCATTTGGGGTGTGTTTTGTGAAGTCACTGATCATTTTATACCACCGTAACAACATTTTTTATTTTAAAAGCAATCAACGTACGGAACACTAATTGTGCAAGTTCAACTTGCACTTGACCGGTTATTTAAATTTATCACCTAAATTTTAAGCGAATAGTTTCTGGCTTTTATTGATAATATACATTGAAATTAAAAAATTTAGCGAAACAAGCTAAATTTGCTATGTATGTATTTAAACACAAAAGGATCATTCAGCTAAATTTCGACATTGTACAACTTTATTTTAATGGATATATTTTAAAATATAATACGTTATATTACCATTATTTTGGTAAGCTCCAAAATACATTCTTTTTCACGTAAATATGTCGAATTTGATAATATGCTACAATACTCCACCACAGCTGAAAGCTTTTACGATAAGAAAAGGTAAGTTACAAGGCACAATATCTTGAAAGGCTTCCGGAAAAAGGATATCACAAAGCTATATGTTTGCCGCATAGTCAGAGGAAAAAAGTTCGGGGGAAATTTTTAGGTTATACTATTACCATGATAGCAGGGAAAACGTGTAAGGTAATGGTCCAAAAAAGAGATATTTAGCGGATGAAACCTTTTTTAGCAGAAAAAGAATCTTTCTTTTTTAAAGTAGGAAGTATATAAGAGTTTTTAATATTCTAACTATCCAGATATTGATTAGCATAATAACAACTTTTGAAATGTAGTTTTGACTTGTACTTTCCATTAGTCCATTACGTCAAATGAAAACGTGACCGCCTGTATTCTTAAAAAAATGTGTTTCGAGAACATTTTTTGCCATCAAGGTATTCTTTGGTGTGCTAACAACGGCGCCGTTATCTTACTAAATGGTCCAATCGCTTTCTGCATCAATAATCACCTGGCATCTTCGAGGCATGCTGTCGATGAGATTTTCTGCATACTCGGGCAATGATCTCCAAATTTTTCTAATCTCGCGGACAACTGAGTCAAAGTCCTCAGAGTCTTTCTTTTGAGCTTTTTCTTTACAAGAGACCAAACGTTTTCAATAAGGTTGGCATCCGGCGATTGTGAAGGTTACTGTAGTATCTTATCGTCGGCACAAGCGAGCCGCTTAGCGACCTAATTTTCGCCCAGCAAAGGTTTCTTCGTCGTGCTTCGGAATTTAACATCATTAGCACGAAGATGTTGTCGAATGGTCTCATGGGACACATTCAAGTCCATTTTTCTTAATTTTGCCGCTCCTTAACGCGGCGTCAATTTTGGGTCCCGTGAAAATAAAGACACGATTCGTTTTTTTGACTTTCCTAGTAACTTTGCCTATCCAGCCACGTTTTAGTAAGTCGTCGACACTTTTCGTCTCGTTAAAACAATTTACCGATTTCTTCACAAGTGACACCGACTTTTTAATATATTAAGCGGCCGTGGAATGTCATTTTAAACCCCTTTGGATGAGAACAAAGAAAGACCGAACCGACACGCAAACAAGTTTGGAATCGACTGATACTTTTACTAAAATGCATCATGGATAAAGGTTCCCTATACTGATTTTCTGTTGAATCGTTAGAATCGTATCTGCCAAAAATGAATTATCGCGGACACGTTCTTACTTGACCGACTGTATGTACATTTTGGTTAAACTGACGGTTTTTTCATAGTTTTATTTGTTACCTGTTTATTTATTATTTCAGACTACAATCATACGTTTGTTAAAATTTAAACTTACGCTGTACCTTACGTAAACGTCTTCAGGTGAGCGACACAGCTGATGATTGGAGCAAAAATATCAAAACAATACATTTATATGGACAAACCCTACGTAAAAGTTCCACGTATCCAGCACGGTGCGAGTGATTTTGAAAACCTCTACAGGCATCATATTTTATGAGGCTCTCGAGCTACTCGAGTTAGCTGATTGGGTTTGGCAAAATTACAACTTCTCATAAAAATCATTTGTAATTTTTTTTTTTATGGGTCTAGCATACGTGCTACAGGGAAATGCCTAAAGCGCTTCAGGAGCGGCATGTGTGCGGAAAAAGCGATTCACATTGTTCTTGAATCGCTGTAAATTGTACTCGGTGGGAAACACAGCCCTGGGCAAATTATCCCAAAGGGTTGATGTTCTCCATATAAAAGACTGCTTGAAAAGCGTTGTACGCGGAGTAACAAACTGAACCTCATACGGATGTGACGTATTAGCGCGACGTGTATTTCTAACATGCACCGCTCTGGGAGGAATTAAGCGGGCTACATCCTTCGAATACTTTCCATGAAAATACTTGTAGAACAGAGTCAAGTCGCCAATCGTGTCGTGTTCCAGCTAATCAATTCTGCCGGTCAGTTCCGGATCTCCAATCAGACGAACAGCTCTTCTCTGAACAGAATCCAACAAATGCAGTGTGTGTTTGGGAGCGGAGCCCCAAACATGGAAGCAGTATTCCATAGTTGGTCGAATTTGAGCTTTGTAAAGAATCAACAGTTGTTGTGGTGTGTAAAGCTTTCTGGTTCGAAATAATACTCCCAACTTTTGAGAAGCTCTCCTTGCTATGCCTGCAACATGTTCATGCCAGGACATATTTGCTCCCAAATTAACGCCCAACAAATTAAGTGACGTTGCTAGGGGAATGGAGTGCCCCGACATGACTATGTCGGGTTCGGCAACATTAACTTTTTTAGACAAAGCTGCCGCCTGGGTTTTTGTAGCGTTAAATTCCACTTGGTTACTGTCACCCCAAGATAGAATTTCTTTCAGGTCTTTGTTAAGTTGAACGCCCTCCTACTGTCTGCGCCTGAGTAGCCGATGTCCTGAGCGTTCAAAGTGAATGAAGAGATAAGCGTAGTGTTCATCTGCAAAGCTGTAGTTTGAAATCTCGGTCTTTTTCAGCATATCATTAATGTAAATGAGAAAGAGAGTAGGAGACAGTATGAAAGTGTTACAAAGAAATCCGTCGACCGCCACTCGTAAAGAACGCTCTCTGAGGAAATCTGAGAGCTACAAACAGAACTTTTCAGACATACCATAAGAGCGTAGCTTAGCCAACAGTCTATCGTGCCAAACACGGTCAAATGCTTTGGATATGTCAACAGCAACCGCTCGAGATTCTCTAAAGTGTTCAATTGCATTGTTTCAAGCGTGTGTCACAATACAAAATTATGCAGAAATGAAATTATCATATAGAAGTGGTATTTGAGGTGCAACCACTGTTATAGTTGAGAGAGTCGTGGATTTCGAATCGATTATTATAAATTTTTTCAAATTAATATTATCTGTATGCCTATTTCACACTTTCTCAATTCAATTTCACTTTTTGTTTCACTGTAGAGCACACAAATATCGCTGATTATGATACACTTCCACACTATTTTGATCTAGATCAACAAATTGTAAAATATGTTTAGCATATTCAAACTATAATTCTTCAGTCTAGATAATTGACCATCGAGAAGTAATTGAAGAAACAAAACGGATAGAAATTTCTCATAATGGGTTTAGCCAAATAAATTATATGTTTATTGAAGATAAACTTTTTTTAATGGAGTGCATTATAAATTATTATACGAGCTAGAAAATAACCGGACTGAACTTCGACATTAAAATCCTAATCTCCTTCAATGTACACTCATTCTCGATCCCTATAGTGGTGCAGATTGTCTTTTGAGAAGTTCGTCATGACTTACGTAGCTTTTTTCTTTAGTGAGTCGACGAACTCAAAAAATCACATAGAGCAAGGTCAGATAAGTATGGCGGATTCTCCAACATGGAGATTCCATGTTTAACGAGAAATTTCACATTAATTCTTTGATTCATTGACAATAAGCAGCCGAACTGGAAACTGCACGGTCATCAAAATGGCGGAATAGGTAGAAGGAATATTCGAGCTCAATATTATAAGCGTAACAAAATCAGTCCGGTTATTTTCTAGCAACATTTCATATTTTTGGATTTTATGTAAAATTTCAATTTTCAATAAAAACAAAGCTTTTTCATGTGTAAATTTCGGACCTAAACTAACCTTGATGCGTTATAATCTATAAGGTTAAAATATGTAATTTTGTGACTTGGTACTGAAGTAATTTTTTTCAATCCCTGGGTATATCAGGTATTGGTAATTTTTTAAATGTTTTACTAGATGTAAATTGTACAGGATAAACGCTAACAAAACCACTTCTGAAGATTCTAAAAATATACCTTGTGTTATTACAATTCTTGACCATAATTGTTCAAGCCTGTAAATTTTGCAGCTACGCAGGACCCTCATATCCCTAAAATGCTGTAGCTCGCATCTAGTACATTGCTCGCGTCGCCCGAACCGGTCTTGTCGCCCGCACTGGCTCTGTCGCCCGCACCTACTGTATCGCTTGCGACAAGACGCTCACTTAGGACACAGTCTTAGAAAAGGGAAAGGTTTACCAAATGGTGGAGTGGAGTAAAATGATATATAGTTTTTAAGCCAACCAGTTTTAGTTCCGAAGCATTAAGGAAATATGCACAAAGTCGTACAAGTACCGGAAGCTAGACAGGATTTGTTTAGCCGAGGTTTGGAAGCTTGGTGTCTAATTCGGAGCAAACATTTTTTTAAGGGAGATATAGGAATACTAAGAAAAATAACCGGTCAAGTATAAGTTGGACTTGCGCAATTAGTGCTCCGTAAGTTGTTTGCTTTTAGAATAAAAATTTTTATTACGGAGGTATTATATGATCAGTTACTTCACAAAACACACTCCAAATCAATTTTCAACAAAGTTTTCATTTGACACCCAACATGTTTTTTCACTTCGGGTCGAACCCCCGAAAATTAACCTTTTAAGTCAAAATTTAGCTTTCAAAACTTCATGGCTCTGAAGAGGCCATCAATTCCTGTATTAGTACCAAATTTCAACTTTCTTTGTCAAATAGTTTCGGAGAAAATCGGGTGTGACAGACAGACGGCCGGACAGACTCTCAAGTGATTTTATAAGTGTTCAGTACGGAGTACTAAAAAACGAACTCTAAAAGTGAAGCTGCTTAGAGAGAGAAGACAACAAACGATGGTCTTGATGAAAAGGACCCTCTTGTACTGGAATTCTATATCCTTGGGATCTCTTCAACCCCAAAACTCAATGAGCAGCGGGAAAGGGGGGGGGGCGAATTTTCACAAGAAGGAAGAACTCTTTCATATAGTGTAACTTTAAAAACTAGCAACCAATTTAAAAATCGATGAATGGCAGGGGGAAATTTTTCACAAAAAACGACAAAAAAATTCCTGCAGCTGTGGGTATGGAGCTACTTTCTACAACCATATTGGCGGGAAGCATATGCCCCCTGGCTAAGCTAGAGGTTTTAATTGATATCATATACTCTTTGTAATACATATTAGATTTTTAATATTTTCGTTCTTTTAATTACCGTTTTTTTAATGTTTTTAGGTTTTTAAATTTCAAGCCGAAGTCTTGTAATTAATTTTACCACAATCCAGAAGTGCTTTAGAAATTTTTGGCAGAGTATTTTTTTCTTTTTGTTACTCATTCATCGTTAAAAAGCCTGGCAGAAAATGCTTCACAAAAAAGGAACTCTTTATAAAGAAGCTCAACATAAAACGAAAACAGGTGTGCCGATATTGTTGAAAGATAAAAACTGAAAAATTATCTGCAGGAGGTTATCGGAAAAATCCATTTCAAAATTATTTTTACTATAAGCTTTTATGTAATAAAAATATTTGCTGTTTTTGCAGACATTATACTTAGATTTAGAAATATTAAAACATTTTTAGGCGGACGAAAACCCAGATAAATATTAAAATTTAAAATAAAAGAGGCACAGTATCTTACATAAGATACTTCGGTGTTATTATATTATGATTGGATAACGAAAAACTGTGTTCAACACAGTTTTACTTTTAACGATGGGTTAACATTTATTGTGTGTATTTTGATACTTATTTTAAAAAAAATATTGAGATTTAGTGCAAATACATAAACACAGCCTTACACTACCGGCATAAAGCTTACATGATATGATAGAAGTTACTTTCTTTACAACTTCTTTTGCTTAACCTACAAACCTATTTTAACAATCAATCAATAATTTCCGCTTATACGTGCGATACACTCACATATATATATATATATATATATATATATATATATATATATATATATATATATATATATATATATATATATATATTTTCTGTCTTTTAAACGAGACATGTGTTTTCTTAAGTATTTTTTTTATGCTGAATCCAAAAAAATCATAAAAAAGACATCTACCGTGAAGTTTTTTCAGAAAACACACTAGAAAACTATTAAATTGAAAAAATTCATCATTTAGATTAATAATAATAAATAAAACTATTATTTCGGACAACTTTAAATGTTCTGAATCTACGTTTATCAGAAAAATTTAAAAATATTAGGTTTTAGTGTTCATGTTAACAAAAAAACACGCATAAACCACCTTCAACTAAGCTACGTAGCAAAATGATGTTTAAAGTAAATATGTGCAACCGCTCTATTAAAAAATTATTTTTAATTTTTATTAATATTAAACAAAACTTACTCGCACAGTCACTCATTCACATACACCCATAGCCACTCACACACTTACTCACCCACTCACTACCTCACTCACTCACTCACTCATTCACTCGCTCGCTCGCTCACTCACCCACTCACATTACCCCACATTCACTCAATCAATCTATCCACAAAACTGACTTCTAAAACTGTCAAGGGATATATATTAAACTGCATTTTGGAATCTTTGGTTCCTAACTAGTTGCACATATTAATTTTAAACAGCATTTTGCTACGTAGCTTAGTTAAAGGAGGTGTGATGCGTGTTTTTTGTTAAACATACACTAAAACCAGAATTTTTAAGTTTCTATGATAAATGTAGAATTCAAACATTTAAAGAAAATAATAGTTTTATTCCATAATTTTAATGATTATACAGTTTTATATTGTTTATTACCAAATGTATTTTTTTAATTTAATAGTTTTTTTGGCAACTTTAAGTGTGTTTTCTGAAAAAAAAACCTAACGGTGAATGTCTTTTTTAGTGTTCCGTACGGAACACTTATAAGATGACTTCAGTGTCTGTCTGTCTGTCCGTCTGTCTGTCTTGGTCGAAATATAAGGTTGCTCCCTCAAATTCTGTTAATGATATTTGCAGTTCATGGAAATGCATTATCAATCAAACTATCTTGGATATTTCAATCTAGTTCGATATTTTGTTGTTCACTGCCTGTGTTCTTCAGTTCGTGCTTTGTTGATAATGTCTTTTAAAACGGAACACTTTTAAAATCACTTCGGTGTCCGTCCGTCTGTTGTCACACCAATTTTCTCCGAAACTATTTGTTACAGAAAGCTGAAATTTGATAGTAATTTAGAAATTGTGGGTTCATCAGAGCCATGTAGTTTTTAAAGTTACATTTTGACTTAAGGGGTCAGTTTTGGGGGGTGAAATCGGAAGTGAAAAAAAATTTTTTTTACTAGGTCATCAGTGTGGTGTCAAATGAAAGCTTGTGAAAACACAGTAATATTATATATATATATATATATATATATATAATATAATATTATATATATATATATATATATATATATATATATATATAATGTTATACTTGCGCACACTTTTCTTTGAATTATTTTTAAAAAATCGCGAAAAATGGCTGCCCCCCCTCTCTCGAAAAGTACTGATCAACAAATTTGAAAAAATTCTGGAATATTTTCTCGGGGTGTAGATTGAACGAAAATTATCACGATTATCTAATAATTTATCTGGTATATAAAAAAAACAAAAATTTCAAAGTTATCAGTTTTTAGTAAAGATTGGAAACAAACTTTGTTGAAAATCATTTGGGGTTTGTTTTGTGAAGTCACTTATCATTTTATACCTCCATAATAAAATTTTTTATTTCAAAAGCAATCAGCGTACGGAACACTAATTGCGCATGTTCAACTTGCACTTGACCGGTTATTTTTTTATTCAGATTCGGCATAAAAAATACTTAAAAAACACGTGTCTTATTTGAAAGTTTTATGGTTTGTTCAGCATATACGCAAATGCTTGGAGTTAGTAGGTACGTCAAAAATATTCGGACTATAATAATATACCGGACTAATAGTGTTGTCGATTAAAAAAGTAATTCTTGGCCGGTTATCTTGCCGGGTTCTTCAGTGCTTGGTCCAAGAACTGCCTTTTTGGGAATCAAGCATGAACCTGATTAATTTCGCTTGCACACGCCTTTTTATATTAGTGGTGAGCGGAGTTCATGGTTTCAGATCGGTAAGAGGTTAAGACTGAGGTCATTATTAGGTTGTTGAAATATGTAGATATTTAGATGTACTTTCGAGTTTCGGTCGAAAAAGAAATTTGTTGCAAGGATTTTTGATTGTGCTAACTGGTATTTTACAAGTGCTGAAGTGGAAATGTTACGAAGACGTACTGCCCTTTGATGTTTTTTAATTCTAGTACATATTTTTCTGCTCTATCGCCTCTTGTCGCCTATATAGATTTTATTACTGTAGACTTCTGGATTTTCAAATTTTGGAAAGAAGCATTTTATGTCTTGGAAATGAAAATTGTTAGATTGAAGAACGGAAGTAAGATATTTTAGTTCTCTCTAGTATTAGTTTAGTTTAAGATTGAAGAGACTATGGCTGAGAAAGTGATACAACTATCTGATAAGGAAATTGATGATTGGTAAAGATAAAGGTAAAGTAGATATTTGGATGTAGAGTTGAGATTATTGAGGAAACTTTGAAGAGATTCTTGACTGTGTGGCCAAATTACTAACGTGTCATGAACATAACATAGTCAAAGATTTTGATTTCAAACGAAAAGTGTCAATGGCTTATTTTTTTATGTGTTCCATAAATATCTTTGCAATAACCAGAGAAAGAGGAGAACCCATCGCTGTGCCAGATATTTGTTCATGTAATTCGCTATTGAATAGAAATAACGCCCCGGAAAGACCTTTCTCAATTAGAATTAGGAGATCTGATGGGTTTTGGGCATGGAGGAGTTCTCTTATAATAGTTATCGGGAATGGGAACGTTTGTAAATTCGGATTCGCCATCGAAGCTGACTAAAATATCGTTTCAGTCGAGTTTAATTTCTGGTAGTTGGTACTTGACGAGAAAATACGTTGAAATGCCTATGGTATAGACAGTTGGGCGAAGAGGCTTGTTTGGTTTATGAAATTTCGAGAGCCCATAGAGGTGCGATAGTTTGGAGTCCTTGGGTGTAACGTATTTTTTGGTTTCTTCTATGAGTGATGATAGAATTGCTGTTTTGATTGAACATTCTATTAAAGGTATTGGAGCGTTGCCTCTCTCTATTCTGGTAATAAGTCAACCATGGATACCCTTCCATTCCCAATTCCCTGCTGATTAATATAAATAGGCATTTGCAAGTGAAATTGGTCAGTTTCGTATTAGACCCTGAAGAAGCCAGTTCCAGGAACAAGCTCTTGGGAAGCCGAGCAGAATGACCGGCGAAACGACAGCATTGCTTTTTCAATCGACTCAGAAGAATTTTAACTATAAACTCTGTAGATGTTTCCTATTAAAAATATACCGGACTGCTGCAGTGTTGCTCTGTTCAAATATATACATTTCTTATTTTATGTTATATAAACTAAAAAGCTTTTTCAGTTTGAGCTTTCGATTCCGCAGAAAGAAATCATATTTGAAGTTCAGTATGTTAAAGGGAATTAGTCACTAACGAGAATGATATTCAGAAAACTTAAATTTAACGGGCACAAATATTTTTATTGAAATCCAAAATTTTTCTGGTATTATGGTAAAAAATATATTTAACTTCTATTATAGTTTAATCATCGAAATGCTAAAACCGAGGACAAAAACTTTGTAATGTACTCGACAGAACATAACATACGATTTGAAGTTAAGAAAACGTCAAAAATAAAAACATTTTCCATGTACAATAAGTATTACAAATTTTACTATTTATTCTTAATTGTACAAAATAAATAAAACTTGTAGCTGTTTAGGGCATAGAAAGTTCCAATTTTTTAAGAAAAAATTGTCGTTGCTTTATTTTTGGGTATTTTACCTGATGTAATGTAAACAGTTTTAATGGTGTTATATTTAAGAAAGTAATTTAAATTCTTTCCAATAAAATACCTCCCCAGTTGCTTATATAAGAGTTCCAAAATTTCGATTTTAGATTTGTTAACGATGAGGATTTTTATCAAGATTAGAAGTCGTTTGGTGCGAGTTGTTGAAACTCAATCAGCTGATTAATTTTATTATGCTTTCTCATATCGAAATGTTTATGCAAAATATTAAAATGATTACATTAGGTAAAGACCACGTTTCTTTGCCTTTGGAAACTTTGGGTTTTCAGTTGAGTCGTAATTATGAGTTTTTTTTGTTGAAAAAAGGTGAAAAATAGTCACCGAAAAAATTCAAGGTAAAAAAACGTATTTGACAACAGACAATAACATGTGTTTGTCATTTTTACGTGTATCTAAATTAGAAAAAAACAAGTTGATAATATTACTCTACTTGAACCCAAGAATCAGCAATTTCAACATATTTAACTATGTTTATTTTATAATATTCTATAGGCACATATATTTATATATCTATAATCTATATAAAATGCAACGTCTCTCTGTCTGTCTGTCTGTCCGTTAGTGCGCTTATCACTGGAGAACCACTTATCCGATTTACTTTTTTTTTTTTTTTAAACATTCATATATTCTCTGGCCAGGTTATAGGCTATATTTTATTACGATAGGTAGCATAAGGAATGAGCAGTGACGATAATAGTGAATGAAGTCGGAAAAAAGTTTGCCCCTTGCAATACACAAGTTAAACCATTAAATATGGAACAATATTATGTAGCAGAGTATATCTATAATCTATAATATATATAAAATGAAATGTCTCTCTGACTGTCTGTCCATTAGAGCGTTTAACATGCGGAACCACTTATCCGATTTACGTGTATTTTTTTAAAATTCATACATAAATTCTTTGGTCAGATTATATAATAATAATAATATCTATATCTATATATATTATATATATATATATATATATATATATATATATATATATATATATATATATATATATAAAATGCAACGTCACTCTGTCTGTCTGTCTGTCTGTCCGTCCGTTACTGAGCTTATCACTGGAAAAACCACTTATCCGATTTACGTGCTTTTTTTTTAAACATACATATGTTCTCTGGCCAGGTTATAGGATATATTTTATTACGTAAAGTGACATAAGGAATAAGCAGTGACGATAGTAGTGAATCAAGTCGGAGAAAAGTTCGCCGCTAGGGCGTTCTCTTGTAATACAGTGCTTAAAGCATTAAATATGGAACAATTTCATGTTGCAAAGAATATAAAATATATATATATATATATATATATATATATATATATATATATAATGTCTCTTTGTCTGTCTGTATGTCCGTTAGTGCGCTTATCACTTGAGAACCACTTATCCGATTTACGTGTTTTTTTTATAAATTTATATATATGTTCTATATAATTCGATATAAGCCTAGATAATGGGAGATAAGGAGAGATAATGGGAGATAAGTATAAATAAAGGGAGATAAGGAGAAATAATGGGAGATAAGCAGAGATGTATCTAGATAATGGGAGTTATGGCGAGATAATGGGAGATAAGGAGAAATAATGGGAGATAACGAGAAATATTGCGAGATAAGTCGAGATAAGCCTAGATAATGGGAGATAAGGTGAGATAATGGGAGATAAGGAAAACTAATGGGAGATAAGGAGAAATAATGGGAGATGAGCAGGGATAAGCCCAGATAATGGAAATTATGTAGAGATAATGGGAGATAAGGAGAAATAATGGGAGATAAGAGGAAATAATAACAGATATTTTATTACGTTAGGTAACATAAGGAATAAGCAGTGACGATAAGAGTGAATGAAGTCCACGCGAGTATATATATAGCCGCGGGCACGGCTGTGTATATATATATATATATATATATATATATATATATATATATATATATATATATATATATATATATATATATATATATATATATATATACTTGGAAGTGGTTACGATGCAAATTAGGATATTTTGACCACATTATGAGAGATCTAGAAAAATATAAAATCTTGCATCAGATTAAAGAGGGAAAGATTCCAGGCAGACGTGATCCAGGGAGGGAGAAGAACATCGTGGTTAAAAAATTTGAGGCAGTGATACAGAAAGTCTACGGTTCAACTCTTCCGAGCGGCTGTCAATAAAACGATCATCATCAACATGGTAGGCAACATGATAACTAACGATCTTTGAACGGTCACGGTACCCAAGATGAAGACGGCGCTATTTTTCACAACCATAAAAACGGGGGGCATATGCCGTCGTAATCTGAAAATATTAATAATGTCTTAAAAATTCCGAAAAAGTGTCTACAGAATTTTCTAATAATTTTCAGATGCTGAGAGAAGTTAATACAAAACATGCAAAATTAAAATTATTCCAACAATAAAAGAAATGATTCTCTTTTTTCCTAATTAACTTTTAATAAGCACCTAACTTTATCAAAACTTTTCCTATTTAACCATTTTATCTATTATAATTTTCAGTGTTGTAATAATAGCTCTATCAAAATATGCCACACTGTGTACGTAGGAAAGAAATAAAAATGAAAGGAGTGGTTTCCGCAGCCTATACAGCTTTAACGAGATAGAGGAACTTATAGAAAAATAATGCTACTATGTTCCCTAGACGCCACTCCAACATTTACTCATTGTCGCTTACTCAGAACCAAATTGGGAATTTGAGATTTTTGTTGCCACTGAAATATTACTTTGTATCTCAATTCAGTCGTTAAATTTAAAGAAATACTGAAAATATACTTTACCAAAACCAGCTTAGCAACAGATGTTTACAAGTGTTAATAGTCATAAAAAAACGAGATACTTACTTCAAAACAGATGTTCATAACTGTATAGAAAGTTATAAAAAAAATAAATAAACACACATTGTACATTATCCCGATAGAAATTTTTGTTCAGAAAGCAAAATTTATTCAACTCTACCCTAACTACGAGGCTGGTTTGAAAAGTCCGTGCAAAGTCCGAGAGATTGCACCACCGGCGTGTATCGAGGTCATGTTTAGTTAGTAGCATCTCTTGAATGAACGCATACCAAGTTTCAGCCATATTGGTCTATTTCTTTGTGTTTGGCATTCGTGTGAATCAAGGAAGTCGAGTGATTTTCAAGAAATGGACGAAAAAGAATTTCGTGTGGTGATTAAACATTACTTTATGAAAGGCAAAACGCCTCAGGAGACTAAAGAGAAGCTTGATAAACATTATGGTGACTCTGCACCTTCGATTAGAACAGTTTATAAGTGGTTTCAAAATTTTCGGACTGGCCATATGGGCACAAGTGACGCTGAACGTTCTGGACGGCCTGTGGAGGTTACGACTCCAGAAATCATTGATCAAATCCATGATATAGTGATGGATGACAGAAAAGTTAAGGTGCGTGAGATTGCTAGTGCTGTGGGCATCTCGACTGAACGGGTACATAATATTTTGCATAAACATTTGGACATGAGAAAGCTATCCGCAAGATGGGTGCCGCGATTGCTCACGCTTGACCAAAAACGGAATCGTGTGAAGTGTTGCAAGGATGGTTTGCAACTGTTCCAGAAGAATCCGGAGGACTTTAAGCTTCGTTTCGCCACTGTGGATGAAACATGGATACATTACTATACTCCTGAGACCAAACAACAATCTAAAACAATGGGTTACCAAGGGGGAATCTGCACCAAAAAAGGCGAAGACCGTTCCTTCGACTATCTGGAAAAGGGTTTTTTATTGCTATTTATTAAAACTATTACAGGTGAATATTATTCATCGTTATTGGACCGTTTGAAAACCGAGCTGCAAGAAAAACGCCCGCGATTGGCCAACAAGAAAGTTCTTTTCCATCACGACAACGCACCAGCACACACCTCAGCAGTTGTGGTCGCAAAATTAATAGAAATAGGATTCCAACTCGTTTCACATCCCCCCTATTCTCCAGACTTGGCTCCCTCGGCCTACTATTTGTTCCCCAATTTGAAGAAATGGCTGGCGGGACAAAGATTTTATTCAAACGAGGAGGTGATTGCAGACACTAATGGATATTTTGCAGACTTGGACAAATCCTATTATTCGGAAGGGATCAAAAAACTAGAACATCGTTGGACGAAGTGTATAAGCCTAAAAGGAGACTATGTCGAAAAATAAAAAAGGTTTACCCCAAACACATAAGTAGTTTTTATTTTTGCACGGACTTTTCAAACCAGCCTCGTACTTTAAAAGATTTAGCATTTGCTTTCATTTAATGTTAAAAATAAAGAGGTTTTTAATATGCCAAGAGAGGTATTTTCAACGAAAAAATTATTTCGTGTATATTTATTCTTCTATAGTAATAGGTAAATATCGTTTGTACTAAATAGATTAAATCTCTCAAAAAATTCAATTCATATATTTAATTATCTCAAATAAAAATATTACGTTGTTTATCTTTACTATTTAATTTACTACTAATAAACTTAACAAAATAGGACAAGGGAGGAAGGTAATCTGTCAATTAAAGGTGTTACTATGGAACAACGAAATAACTAGGAAGATAATATCGATCATTTACGGCAGTATTTTTGAACGTATTTGCACTTATGGTGCAGAGACATGGGAAATGACGAAAAAAGATAAGACCGAATCATATATATATATATATATATATATATATATATATATAGAAATATATATATATATATATATATATATATATATATATATATATATATATATATATATATAATTTTCTCTTTTATTTATCTTCGACTATATTTTTACAATAGATAATATTTTTCTTGGGTTTTGATCGTCATTTAAAAAAAAAGCTAATAATTGGTTACAACGTTTCGTACATATATATATATATATATATATATATATATATATATATATATATATATATATATATACATATATATATATATATATATATATATATATATATATATATATATATATAAAGCTAATAATTGGTTACAACGTTTCGTACATATATATATATATATATATATATATATATATATATATATATATATATATATATATATAGAGAGAGAGAGAGAGAGAGAGAGAAAGGCTATAGCGTAGTGGCTAAGATGTAGGTAAGGCGAAGTAAGAATAAAAAAAATAAAATGTAAAATGTGACGGTGGCCTTTCTCGGGAAGGCAATGGCAAACTACTCGTAGTATTATACCTAGTAAAGCCCTCTTACTTTGGCCGTTCGGAACAGGCATTAAACTGTCTTTGTCTGTGGAAACAATTTAAAAAAGCACCAACCACATGTATCTGTATTGGTACCACTTAGAGCCTAAACAATCTGACCTGAAGCGACTTAATGAATGGGGTCTTAAAATAATCGTACCCGCTTCGTGACAATGGTTATGTTAAATTGTTAAATATAATAAAATAAAATGAAAGAGGTGTGATACCATTTTCCATGTAAAGGAGATATTTACAAATGAAAATTCACTTGTTGCTTGAAATAAAATTTCTCTGAAATCGGAAACAAGGAAAAAGTCCATAACTTTCGGGTTCCTTGACTCCAAGAATCTTGAAAATATATCTTTCAAACAACCCCCTGCAACCCTCTAATCTTAAATTTTGTTTATTATCGCACGTACACAAAATTGACTAAGTTCCACTACCTTCTTCCTAAACGATGTTACTGAAAAACTCTATATTTTTTCCTATGTCAAGTACCATAAGCATACCAAATTTGAACTTGATATTTTGTTATCATGCAAATAGACAAACCAACCGATGGTTCCTGAAACATAATGAAATGCATGAACTTTTAGAGGGTAACCGTTTTACGAATAAAATTTTTTAAAATTACTTTATATACTTGATAATATATAATTCCCTTTTGTAAGGGAACTATTAAAGTACAGTTTTTAATCTAGGCTTTATTTACAAGTGAAAACAAAAGTTGTTTGCGGTATTATTGAATTTAATGCGATCAAATTAGGCGAACCTATAAAAATAATCTGACCTCATTACTTTTTTTCACTTTTTACTGTTTAAATTAAAATAGGTTCGTTAAAAATTATTAATAACAAACTAGTTTTACAACGATTTCAAACAAGGTAGTTCTCAAATAGTGTCAAGTTCTGAATTAATCCAAATATTTAAGTAAAACAGAGAATCAAGTAATTTGTGTCCTTTTCAGCAGTTATTTCTCGCTATATTAACGGTCCATCTAGAACACAAATATATTCGTGCTGAGATACCCGCAGCATTGTATTTATAAGGACTATTAAGGACCCGAGATATGCAAATTAAATTCTTTGCACAAAAATAACAGACTTAATTAAATATTTTGTAATTTACCCGTATTTTACCTTTATTTTAATAGCTGACGTTAAGTTTTTTGTATATAATATGAGCAGAGTTAAATATTAAATGTTTTATGCTACACTAATACGTCGTTAAATGGACACACCTCAGACGAATTAATTCCTATGCATACTATAAAAAGAAATTTAAAATTCCTAAAGTCAGCATTGGATTGTAGTTTTGAATTTTCTATATTCAATTAATATAACATAATATAGATATCCTTAACTATGTTCTAAACCTTTTATAAATTAAATCAGAAACCCTCTATTTAGGAGCATTATCGTGCATCGACATCAGACTGAAACAATCAACCTGAACTATGTTGAACCATCCACGTGCAATCTGGATATTGATTAGCATACTGCATATCTGACAGTTGCTAGAAAATGTTTCGAAATTGTAGGAGATTAAAAAAATGAAATTTGATTGATTGAATTTATTTGTATCCAGTTCTAGAAAAACCTCTTTTTGAATATCATATAAAACAGAAGTCGTGTGGAAACAAATTTTCTGCTACAAATATTGCATGATTCTAAATTTATATAGGGAATATGGAAACATTTTCAAATACAAAAAATACGTCAAATTCAAAAAATAGTTTATTGTAGAAAATAAAATAGTTAAAAAATGGACAGTATGTTATGTCAAAATCGTTTTTTTAGAGATGCGTACTTTCAACAGTAAAATCGAAATCATAATGAAAAAATTACCCTGGATTGTTCAAAGGATCCACATGGAATTTGTAAAATTTGTGAAGATATGGGTTCACTTATTAAATATTTGGTAGTTGCGCGAAATTTTTTCGAAATCGTAGGGGATTAAAAAATATAATTTGGGTTGAGATTTTTAACCATATACGAATTTGTACTAACTGATTTATATCCAATTATAGAAAAACCAATTATGAACATCGTAGAAAACAGAAGTGGTATGGAAAAGAATTTTTATTAGTAACAATTTTACACTATGTTTTGTCTTAGGGAAGAATATCTTTTTGGGAGTTTACAGTAATTACTAACTTAGTGTTTTCGAAGTAGTTTTAAAAAAAAAAATTTTTAAATCGAGTTCGTTGCGTTTTGCAATTTTTACGATTTTTCTCTTTGGAAAAACGAGTAAAAGAATTTGGAGCATGGCACGATTGTTACGTTTTTCACTAAAGAGAAAAATGGATGCATGGAAAAAATATCCCAGGGGTCCAACAATGACGTTCCATTGCATTTTCACATGAAATTTTCATCTTAGCAGTTTTGATGGGGCGGAGATTCAAGTCAGAATTTCCTTTTTTTAATCCCCTATAATTTTGAAACATTTTCTTGCAACTGTCAAATATGCAGTATGCGAATCAATATCCAGATTCCATGTGGATGGTTCAATATAGTTCAGGGTTGGTTGTTTCAGTCTGATTTCGATGCGCAATAATGCTCTAAAATAGAGGGTTTCTGACTTAATTTATAAAAGATTTAGAACAAAGTTAACGATATCTATATTATGTTATATTAATTGAATATAGAAAATTCAAAACTACAATCCAATGCTGACTTTAGGAATATTAAATCGCTTTTATGGTGTGCATAGGAATTAATTCGTTTGAGATGTATTCCTTTAACGACGTATTGGTGTAGCATAAAACGTTTAATATTTAACTCTCCGCATATCGTATACAAAACAGCTTAACGTTAGCTATTAAAATAAAGGTAAAATACGGGTAAATTACAAAATATTTAATTAAGTCTGTTATTTTCTTGCAAAGAATTTAATTTGCATATCTCGGGTCCTTAATAGTCCTTATAAATACGACGCTGCGGGTATCTCACCAAGAATATATTTGTATTCTAGATGGACCGTTAATATTAGCGAGAAATGGCAGCTGAGAAAAACACAAATTACTTGTTCCTCTGTTTTACTTAAATATTTGGATTAATTCAGAACTTGAAACTATTTGTGAACTACTTTGTTCGAAATCGTTGTAAAATTAGTTTGTTATTAATATTCTTTAACAAACACTAAAAAGTAAAAATAAGTTATGAGGTTAGATTGTTTTTATGGGTTTGCCTAATTTGGTGGCATTAAATTCAGTAATACCGCAAACAACTTTTGTTTTCACTTCTAAATAAAGCGGAGGGTAAACACTATACTTTAATAATTCCCCTATAAAGGGGATTATTTATAACCAAGTAAGTAATTTGAAAAAAATTGTATTACCGAAACGATCATCCTGTAAAAGTGCAAGCATTTCATTATGTTTCAGGAACCGTCGGATGGTTTGTTTATTTGCATGATAACTCTTGAACGAATCAAGTTCAAATTTGGTACACATATGATACTTGACATAAGAAAAAAAGATATAGTTTTTCAGTAACATCGTTTAGGAAGATGGGAGTGGAAGTTAGTTAATTTTGTGTACATGCAATAATAAACAATATTTAAAAATAAAGGCTTGTAGGGGGTAGTTTACAAGATATATTTTCAAGATTCTTGCAGTCAAGGGACCTGAAAATTATGTACTTTCTCCTTGTTTCCGATTTTAGAGAATTCTCATTTCAAGCAAAATATCAATTTTTATTGATATCACACCTTTCTCATTTTATTTTATTATATTTAAAAATTTTGATATAACCAGTGTCACTTACGAAGCGAATATTTTGTGACCTCATTCATTAAGTCGGTTCAGGTTAGGTTGTTTATGCTCTAAGTGGTATCAACAAGGAAATAACGTGTATGGCTGTGTAGTATCCCATACCTGTGGTTGGTGCCTTTTTTTAGGTGTTTCCACAGATAAAGACAGTTTAATGTCGGTTCCGAACGGCCAAAGTGAGAGGGCTTTACTAGGCCAGATACTACGAGTGGTTTGCCATTGCCTTCCCGAGAGATGCCACCGTCAGGTTGTAAATTTTATTTTATTTTTTTTTTTTTTTTTTCTTACTTCCCGAGACAAGATGCGAACTCAGGTCGCTGGCGTATATATATATATATATATATATATATATATATATATATATATATATATATAGAGTATATATATATATATATATATATATATATATATATATATATATATATATATACATATATAGGTATATATATTAAACAAGGCTGCCCAGGTATATAATCATATATATATATATATATATATATATATATATATATATATATATATATATATATATATATATATATATATACGAGTATATATATATATATATATATATATATATATATATATATATATATATATATATATATATATATACGAGTATATATATATATATATATATATATATATATATATATATATATATATATGATTATATACCTGGGTTATATACCTTGGTTCAGTTATCTCCAGCGAATGAGAGACGACAGATGGCCAAAAAAGATATGGATCCCCACCAGAGAGGAGTAAACAAGGCTGCCCAGGTATATAATCATATATATATATGTATATATATACTAAATTATGAAACTAGTTGAGGAACTCGGCAAAGACGGGCATCAGCAGATGTTCATACTATATTGATTTAGCCAATATTTCGGTCCTAGGTTGGGACCTTCATCAGGGCACAAACTGAAAAAGAGATAACGAAGATTATGGAAAAATGTCAACAAAACTCACTTGTAGCATGAAAATTAATCTAACAAGAATGACCATCAAAAACAATCGCCATGGTAAAAACCAACACTGAATTAAAAAACAACCACTATACACACTAACAATTTAACATAAAAACATGGCATTTACAGCAGGGATGCCATTGATAACGTATATATATATATATATATATATATATATATATATATACGAGTATATATATATATATATATATATATATATATATATATATATATATATATATATATGATTATATACCTGGGCAGCCTTGTTTACTCCTCTCTGGTGGGATCCATATCTTTTTTGGCCATCTGTCGTCTCTCATTCGCTGGAGATAACTAAACCAAGCGAGACGTTTCCCTTCTATGTGGCCCAAAATAGGTCCTTCTGCATTCATTGTTTGGCAGATGGCGTCATTTGGCACATGTTTTAACTTTGATGTTTGACTGCTCCATCTCAAAAAATCCATTTTGGTCTTATTTTTTTCGTCATTACCAATGTCTCTGCACCATAAATGCAAATATTTTCAAATATTCTGCCACTTTACTTCTCTTGCTTGTCCTATTTTGTTAAGTTTGTTAAGCAATTTTATCATCTTTAATGCATATGTTCGGAATATGGCCAACGTGAAATTTCTTCGTATGTTCATATTAAATTTTATTTATAATGTGAAAAATTAATTAGTAAAGATAAAAAAACGTAATGTTTTTATTTGAAATAATCGGATATATTGATTACATTTTTTTGAAGGATTTAATCTATTTATTAAAAACTATATTTATCTATACCTATAGACGAATAAATATATACGATATAATTCTTTCGTTATAAAATAGTTAACCAGGAATTTATAAAATTTTGAGAATGCCCCTCTTGGCATATTAAAAACTTCATTACCTTTCGACATTAAATTTAATATTACTTGGTAAATAAAAAAAAAGAAAACAAATACTAAATCTTTTAAAATAGTTAGGGTAGAGCTGAATAAGTTTTGCTTTTTGAACAAAATTTTCTATCAGGATAATGTATAATATGGGTTTATTTATTTTTTTATGGCTTTCTATACAGTTATGAGCGTCTGTTTTGAAGTGAGTGTCTCGTTTTTTATGACTATAAACACTTGTAAACACCTGTTGCGAAGCCGCTTTTGGTAAAGTTATGTATATTATTAGAATTTCTTTAAATTTAACGACTGAATTGAGATACAAAGTAATATTTCAGTGGCAACAAAAATCTCAAATTCCCAATTTGGTTCTGGGTAAGCGATAATGCGTAAATATTGGAGTGGCTGGAGGAATATAGTAGCATTATTTTTCTATAAGTTCCTCTATCTCGTTAAAGCTGTATAGGCTGCGGAAACAACGCCACTCATTTTTACTTCTTTCCTACGTATACAGTGTGGCATGTTTGTGTAGAGCTATCATTACGATATTGGAAAGTACTACAGATAAAATGGTTAAATAGGAAAAGTTTTATAAAGTTAAGTGCTTAATAAAAGTTAACTAGGAAAAAAGAGACTTATTTCTTTTATTATTGGAATAATTTTCATTTTGTATGTTTTTTAATTATTTTTCTATGTATCTGGCAATTATTGAAATATTCTGTAGACATTTTTTTGTGATTTTCAAGACATTATTAGTATTTTCTTATTACGACGTTTTACAGCACAATAAAATTGATTTGTCGCGTAGCCAAGGGAATGGGCCAGGGTTCTAGGGGGCATATGCCTTCCGTTTTTATAGTTGTGAAAAATAGTGCCGTTTTAGAATTTGGACTTTATTTTATTGAGTGAAGTTTTATTGTATCGAAGGGTTCTTCTTTGGGAAAAATCTCTACCACCAAGACTGAATTTTAAATTAAGTTCTCCGGTGATCGATTTTAAGTTAGAGGTATTGGAAAATTCTAAAGTTCAAGCATAAGAGATTTCTTTCCTTTACGAGGCTTCACATTCTTGTTTTCGTCAATTTCTCCCTTTTGTCGATTGGTACTCCTTTCCCTCCACTATAAGTAGCCTCCCCTTTAGTTGAAGTAGGGAAGCTCTTTGTATCCATATACCTGCTCGTCTCGTCCTTGACCCTAGCTACGTCTTTTGTTGAGTAATCTTGTTACACGAAGTGTTCACTAATAGGAATAATATGATATCAAAAGTTCTGCAAAAATATAATACATAATAATAACAGAGCAATAATTGAGAAATATTTTTTATTCATGGGCCTAGCACATGTACCGCAGGGAAATCCCTGAAGCGCTACAAGAGCGACACGTGTGCGGAAAAAGCGATTCACGTTGGCCTTGAATCGCTGTAAGTTGTACTCGGTCGGAAACACAGTCCCGTGTAAATTATTCCAAAGGGTTATGGCTCTACATATAAATGACTGCTTGGTACGGGTTGTAGGAGGAGTAGCATGCTGAACCTCGTACGGATGTGAAGTATTAGCGCAACGTTTATTTTCAGCATGTACCACTCTAGAAGGAATTATGCGGGCTACATCCATCGAACGCTTTCCATGAAAATACTTGTAGAATAGATTCAAGTCGCCAACCGTCCTTCGATGTTCTTACGAATCAAGGTTGATGGCCAGTTCCGGGTAGCCAATCAGGCGAACAGCTCTCTTCTGAATAGAATCTAACAAATGCAGTGTATGTTTGGGAGCGGAGCCTCAGACATGGGAGCAGAGCCCCATACATGGGAGCAGCATTCCATCGTTGGTCGAATTTCGCCTTTGTACAGAAGTAGCAGTTGTTGTGGGGTGTAAAGCTTTCTAGTTCGAAATAATATTCCCAGCTTTTAAGAAGCTCTCTTCGCTGTGCTTGCAACATGTTTATGCCAAGACATATTTGCTCCCAAATTAACGCCTTGCCATGTCGGGTTCAGAAACGTGAACTTTTTTTGGAAAACGCGTCGCTGGGGTTTTTATAGTGTTAAATTATAGTTGGTTACTGTCACCCCAAGATAGAGTTTCTACCAGGTCTTTGTTAAGTTTAACAACCTCCTGTTGTCTGCGAATATTTGCATGAGTAGCGGATGTTCGAGCTTTCAAATGATGTAATAAGCGTACTGTCATCTGCTAAGCTGTAGATTGGATTCCTGGCCTTTCAATTGCGTTGTTCCAAACATGTGTTACACAAGTTAGAAGATCTCCTGTTGATCTATGTTTACGAAAGCCATATTTATGATCGCTAATGATATTGAATCTTTCAAGATATTTAGAATATGCTGCCTTTTCGATGACTTTCGATATTATTGAAAGCAGTGCGACTGGTCCGTAGTTGTTTGGCAAGGTCTTCTTGCCTTTTTTGGGTATCGGCTGAACTGTAGCGCATGTCCAGTAGGAAGAAAATATGCTCTTTCTGTATGATGGGTTGAAAAGTTTACAGAAAACCCTGTGTTAGTTCTCTCGTGCAGTTTTTGGGTACTATGGCAGGAATTCCGTCAACGCCAGAACCTTTTTTGTTGTCTAGCTTCATTAAAATACGTTTTATGATACGCCGTCTGAAGATAATATCGGGCATCTTTGACTACACTCTGGGAATAGTAGGTGGTGTTTTTCCTTGGAAATCAATAGTAGTGGGTGAAACAAAGAGTTCAACCAACAAATAGTGTGATACGAGTACATAAATAGAAACAAATACATTTAAAAATGCGGCAAACAATGTCGGTCGTAAATGGTAGTATACAGTTGAAACACTACCCCAGAAGCTAAGATGGATATTATTATAGATCAGGGACGCAACTAGGGGGTATATAAACAAAAGGGGTGTGACGAACTGAGGTAAGCAGTTTATTAAAGAATTTGACATGAAAGTAGTTACCATTAACTCTGCTTGGTTAGATAGGCCCCAGTTATTTTGATATATATTATGGGTATGCATTATTGCTAAATAAAGATGGTCATATTAGGAATTATAATGGTAAATAAACTTTTGTTTCACGCTATTTCGACATCTCAATTTTGTCATTATAATCAAGTCAGTAAATAAGTTTTGAAAACGACACCTATGGAGCATCACTTAATTCAAATATTGAACACCATGAAGCTTCATCTGTCACATGAATACACCCTAAATTTCAAGTTGATCTGTCAAATGATTCATTGTTTATCAGCTGGTTAAAGTAGACGTGTTTGAGTATTTTTTTAAAAATGGAAAAAATTGATTATTGTGCAATGAAAAAATCCTTTGTTTTGAAAGGTTTATAAACAAATCCATACAAAGTTAGTGAAAGTTTTAAAGGAGTCTGCTTCTTCATTTCCAACTGTTTATAGATAAACTCTAGAGTTTAAACGGAGTCTTACAAGTGTCAATAATGATCTACGTTCAGGACGTCCAAAAACTGCAAAAACTGAAGAAACTGTTGTGTAAGTACGAGATATGGTATTGGAAGACCGTCGATTAACTGTGAATGATTTAGCTGAAGCTATAGGCGTCTCACATGGATTAGTACGTGAGATCCTAATTAATGTTTTGGGTATGAGAAAGCTATTCACAAGATGAATGCCTCATTTGCTAACATCGGAACAAAAACCCACTCCAGAGAAACTTTCTAAACCACATTTGGGTCGTTTCACATAGAATAAAACTGATTTTGTTCGTCGATTTGTAACTATGGATGAGACTTGGGTTTACCAGTATGATCCTGAACTATGACAACAAACCACACAGTGGACTGAGCCCGGTTATTCAGTTCCAAAGCAGCCAAAGTGGTAAAGTCGTCTAAAAAAATTATGGCATCAGTTTTCTGGAATGCAAAAGGAATTTTGTTAATTGATTGCCTTCAAACCGATAAAACAATCAGAAGAGAGTATTAATGCAACTTTCTACATCAGCTGGATGAGAAAATTTGTGAGAGAAGGCCCGGTTTGCTGAAGAAAAAAATCATCACGACAATGCACCTGCTTACAGCGGTGCTTTGGCAACAGCAAAATTGGACGGATTAAAGTACGAATTGTTAGAATATCCACCCCATTCACCAGATCGGGCTTCGTCTGACTTCTATTTGCTCCCAAACCCTAAAAGATTTTTACATGAGAAGCGTTTTTCAACGAATGATGAGGTTGAAGATCTTCCGGAAAAACACTTCAGAGATGGGGTAAATGAATTGGAAAATCGCTGGAAAAAATGTATTAAGCTTAAGGGAGATTAAACTGAAGAATAAATGTACTTCGACTCACTAATTCATTTTGTTTCATTTTCGTTTTAAAAAATTATTGACTTCTTACTTCTGGTGGTAACTTAATTGTATTTGCTTCTACTGGTAAGTTCGGTAAGTCCCTAAGTTTCTCCCCTTTTTATTAATATACAAACGTTAAGCAATTTTCTACGTTAAACATTTAATATTTTCTCATGTGTTAGTTAATTATCTGCCCTTCGTAAGACATTTATATGTAAAATTGAAAAGAACTGATGACATTTTTAATAAAATTTGCTATAAAAATAGTAAAGAAGATAAAAACTGCTTTAATCCAAAATATAATGAGTTATGTAATCTCTTATAAGTCTCAATTGATGAATTTCTCTGTTATTGTTGGTTAATAAATGTTCTTATATTAGTTAAAAATAATCCTCTTTATGTTAATACCATTTAGCTCGAAAATTTTTCCAAATGTTCTCGTTGTTCCTTTGAGACCACTTTCTATTTCTCATGACAAGATGTAATATATCATCGAAGTTGACCTTTTTGCGTGTGAATATCACATTATATCTTTATTGTACACTAATTGAAAAAATAAAACATTTTTGGGGTAACTTTTTTAAGTCAAAGATAAATAACTACCACTTATGTAACAATGACCAAATTAATTGAAATGTTGAATTATAGGAATCAAGTTAATGAACTTAAATAGAAATAACGACAAATAGATTCTACCTAATGTAAATAATATTAAAATAAATTACAATTACTCAACCTCAAAATTCTAAACCTAAATGTAAGAAATTATTTTGACTTAAAGTTACTTTTTTATAGCAAGTTTACAAAACTCGCAGTATAATTTAGGAAAAATCTTGGTCTAATTTTTAATCAATATTTAAATCTTGATAAACAGATGTAAACATACTAAAAAACGCAAATTTTAAAATAAGAGTTTTATGTAATTTTAGAGATTACTTAAATAATAAATAAATTAACTAATATAGACTTTCTACTATAATGTCAGCTACTCAGAGGGAAATGGAAATATCCAGACGGCCTAAGAACTCCAAACGCCCCTATTTTATTAATTTACTTGTGTTAAATTCTACTATTGAAATACGGGATGTCGCCTTGTATCCGTTCCTCCCTTGTTGCAAAAAGTTTACCTTTCACTTTTGATTGTCTAACATTTACCCGAATGAACATAATCTAAGAGGAATAACTCGGAATATGCTTAAATACTAAACAGAGAAGATTGACTGATCGAAATATCTTTTCAGTTCGAATTATTTCGAACTAAAATGCTTAACACGCCACAATAACTGTTAATTCTGTACAAAGCTAAAATTCGACCGACGATGGAATACTACTCCCATGTTTTTGATGCTGCTTCCAAACATACACTGCATTTGTTGAATTCTAAACAGCACAGAGGTGCTCGCCTAACCAGTAACCTTGATTCTTTGGAATAACGAAGAACGGTTGACGACTTGAATATATTCAACAAGTATTTTCATGAAAAGTGTTCGATGGATGTAGCCCGCCTAATTTCTTCTAAAGCGGTGCATGCTAGAAACACACGTCGCTCTAATACTTCACATCCGTATAAAGTTTAACTTGTCACCCCTCGTACAACCCTTTTCAAGCAGTCTATTATATGGCGGAACTCATCACTTAAGAATGATTTGCTTAGGACTGTGTTTCCCACTGAGCACAATTTACAGCGATTCAGGATTAACGTGAATCGCTTTTTCGCACACGCGTCGCCCCTGTAGCACTTTAGGAATTTCCCTGCAGCACGTGCTCTATGACCATAAAAAAAAGTTTTACACAGTTACCAACCAGGAAACCTTACAAAAAAAATTGAAGAGAACAGTAACAAAATTCTATGGTACTAAAAGAGTACATTTTCAGGAAGACTTATCCTAATGGAAGCTGACATACTGTCCCCATTTATCTCGCATAAAACAAAACATAATTCAAAGTACATATTAGAAACACTACTCTAGTTCCTCAATGATGTAGAAAACATACACTGAAAGTTATTTAAAAGAAGAATCATATTATCTAGCAGATACATGTTCTGAAATCAAGCTAATTGACCTGCTAAACCCTCAGGCCAATTTTTTCATGTTTACTTTCAGCATTTAAGACAGATTGAATCTCAGTAGTTATACTTCATGACTGAAGTGATCAAAATGGATAAAGTTAACGCCGTAGGATATGCTTTCATCGATCTATCTTGTGCCAGATGTGAAGTTACATGTGTTGGAGCTCCAGTTAAATTCTTCACGTGGTCCAGCCATTTGCTTGGTGAGCGATAGATAGAATACAGTTCTATTAACATAATAATAGAAGCAACAGAATAGATTCTCATAATAAAGTTTCGCATCGCGATAGCGGTTGGACAACAGATGCTGAAAATGACCTTATTATTAAATAATAATAATTTCTTGAAATTACTAGGTTGTTTTATTTACCTTTTAATTCCAGCTAACAAGCATCGAAACTTACACACTAAATAGTTGCCAAACTTGGGATTGGCAAAAATTAGTAAGTAAAAAATGACAATAAGCCAGACAGTAGAGAGGTATTTTTTTAGAAAAAAAAAAAAAAAATCTAATATCGTGAAAACATATTTCCGGCTAGATTGATATTTTAAACATCTCTATGTGCGGCGATATAAAGCAGTTTAGTAGGTACTTGTATAGCTTATTAAGCGTTGCCAATGGAAAATGTGTAGACTGTTAAATTGGAAAAGCCATGACATGAGATAACACTGTGGACAGTGGACAAAATCGATAACGAGAGGACCATTAAGATAAATATTTTACAATTAAACGGTTCCTCGATTTACTGATACATTTGGCCTGTATCGCCTTCTAAATACACATTAAGAGCTACAACAATTTCATGACCTACTAGCAAAAATTAATAATATTTGTCGGATCCTTCTGGTTGAAGATTTATGCTGCTCAATACCACTCGTACATCCACAATGAATAGATAATTTTACTTTGCTGGAGTACCTGTAGTATTAAAAAATATATTACGACATCTTAATAAAATAGTATAAGTAATTTTTAGGGCTGCCATTTTAATTTTAAGTATAATCTATAATATATATAAAATGCAACGTCTCTCTGTCTGTCTGTCTGTCCGTTAGTGCGCTTATCACTGGAGAACCACTTATCCGATTTACATACTTTTTTTTTTAAAACATACATATGTTCTCTGGCCGGGTTATAGACTATATTTTGTTACGATAGGTAGCACAAGGAATGAGCAGTGACGATAATAGTGAATGAAGTCGGAAAAAAGTTTGCTCCCAGCGCGTTCCCTTACAATACACAGCCTAAACCATTAAATATGGAACAATGTTATGTAACAGAGGATATCTATAATCTATAATATATATAAAATGCAATGTCTCTCTGTCTGTCTGTCCATTAGTGCGTTTATCACGCGAGAATCACTTATCCGATTAACCTGTATTTTTTTAAATTCATGCATATATTCTTTGGCCAGGTTATATAATAATAATAATAATAATCTATATCTATAATATATAAAATGAAACGTTTCTCTGTCTGTCTGTCTGTCCGTTAGTGCGCTTATCCCTCGAGAATCACTTATCCGATTTACGTGATTTTTTAAATTCATATATATGTTCTATGACCAGGTTATAGACATATATTTTATTACATCTATAATATATATAAAATGCAACGTCTCTCTGTCTGTCTGTCTGTCTGTCCGTCTGTCTGTCTGTCTGTCTGTCCGTTAGTGCGCCTAGCACTGAAGAACCACTTATCCGATTTACGTACTTTTTTTTTTTTAAATATACATATGTTCTCTGGCCAGGTTATAGGCTATATTTTATTACGATAGGTAGCATAAGGAATGAGCAGTGACGTAAAATAGTGAATGATGTCTGAAATAAGTTTGCCGCTAGCGAGTGCCTTTGCAATACACAGCCTAAACAATTAAATATGGAACAATATTATGTAGCAAAGAATATCTGTAATGTATAATCTATAATATATATAAAATGCATTGTCTCTCTCTGTCTGTCTGTCTGTCCATTAGTGCATTTATCACGCGGGAACCACTTATCCGATTTACCTGTCTTTTTTTTAAATTCATACATATATTCTTTGGCCAGGTTATATAATAATAATAATAATCTATATCCATAATATATATAAAATGCAATGTTTGTCTGTCTGTCTGTCTGTCCGTTAATGCGCTTATCCCTCGAGAACCACTTATCCGATTTACGTGATTTTTTAAATTCATACATATGTTCTCTGACCAGGTTATAGGTATATATTTTATTATATCTATAATATATATAAAATGCAACGTATCTCTGTCTGTCTGTCCGTTAGTGCGCTTATCACTGGAGAACCACTTATCCAATTTTCGTACTTTTTTTTTTTAAAAACATACATATGTTCTCCGGCCAGGTTATAGGCTATACTTTATTACGATAGGTAGCATAAGGAATGAGCAGTGACAATAATAGTAAATGAAGTCGGACAAAGTTTGCCGCTAGCGCGTTCTCTTGCAATACACAGTCCAAACCATTAAATATGCAACAATATTATGTAGCAGAGAATAACTAAAATATATATAAAATGCAATGTATCTCTGTCCGCCTGTCTGTCTGTCCGTCCGTTAGTGTGCTTATCACTGGAGAACCACTTATCCGATTTACGTACGTTTTTTTTTTTAAACATACGTATGTTCTCTTGCCAGTTTATAGGATATATTTTATTAGGTGACATAAGGAATAAGCAGTGACGATAATAGTGAATCAAGTCGGAGAAAAGTTTGCCGCTAGCGCGTTCTCTTGCAATACACTCCCTAAAGCATTAAATATGGAACAATATCATGTAGCAAAGAATACAATATATATATAAAATACAACGTCTCTCTGTCTGTCTGTCTATCCGTTAGTGCACTTATCACTCGAGAACCACTTATCCGATTTACGTGTTTTTATAAATTTATAGATATGTTCTATATAATTCGATATAAGCCTAGATAATTGGAGATAAGGTGAGATAATGGGAGATAAGGAGAAATAATGGGAGATAAGGAGATAAGCCTCGATAATGGGAGATAAGGTGAGATGATGGGAGATAAGGTGAGATAATGGGAGATAAGGTGAGATAATGGGAGATAAGTATAAATAATGGGAGATAAGAGAGATAATGTGAGATAAGCAGAGATAAGTCTTGATAATGGGAGTTATGGTGAGATAATGGGAGATAAGGAGAAATAATGGGAGATAAGAAGAAATAATGGGAGATAAGTCGAGATAAGCCTAGATAATAATGGGAGATAATGGGAGATAAGGAGAAATAATGGGAGATAAGGAGAAATAATGGGAGATAAGGAGAAATAATGGGAGATGAGCAGAGATAAGCCTAGATAATGGAAATTATGTAGAGATAATGGGAAGTAAGGAGAAATATTAGGAGATAAGGAAAAATAATGGGAGATATTTTATTACGTTGGGTCACATAAGGAATAAGCAGTGACGATAGTAGTGAATCAAGTCCACGCGAGCGGAGCCGCGGGCCCGGCTAGTCTTAAATATTCAAGGAAACTGTGGACTGACCAAGGAGACGAATTTTTCAATAAGGCATGGACCCTAACTCGAAATTCCAATAAGTTTTACTAACGCAAATATACGGAATAGAAAAGCTGCTCCAGAAGTAAACGAGTTTCTGCATTAAAACAGGCCAGCATTTTAATTATTACATATTTCTCCATATCTAATAGAACCTCCAGACTCTGAATTTCAAACAAATATTTATATTTCGAAAAGCCCACCAATTACTTCACATATTCATGAAGCCGAAGATATGTTTAATTTAATGTATAAAATTGAAAAACAAACCCTCAGCAAATTTAATTACTATAAAGGGTTTTGTTTATGTTACATCATTTTAAGAATATGTGTGCGGTTATAACTGGAGAATAAATAATACAATTTTTATGCAGTTTTTTTTTTTTTTTTTTTTTTTCACCTCTAGGCATATAACGTTGAAAATATATTTTACTTAAATCAGTTAGAATAAATTACTTTTTACTAGCAGTATTGCCAAATGTTTAGCCTGTACCCATAGTACGAGGCTGGTTTGAAAAGTCCGTGCAAAAATAAAAACTACTTATGTGTTTGGGGTAAACCTTTTTTATTTTTCGACATAGTCTCCTTTTAGGCTTATACACTTCGTCCAACGATGTTCTAGTTTGTTGATCCCTTCCGAATAATAGGATTTGTCCAAGTCTGCAAAATATCCATTAGTGTCTGCAATCGCCTCCTCGTTTGAATAAAATCTTTGTCCCGCCAGCCATTTCTTCAAATTGGGGAACAAATAGTAGTCCGAGGGAGCCAAGTCTGGAGAATAGGGGGGATGTGAAACGAGTTGGAATATTATTTCCATTAATCCACAACTGCTGAGGTGTGTGCTGGTGCGTTGTCGTGATGGAAAAGGACTTTCTTGTGGGCCAATCGCGGGCGTTTTTCTTGCAGCTTGGTTTTCAAACGGTCCAATAACGATGAATAATATTCACCTGTAATAGTTTTACCCTTTTCCAGATGGTCGATGAGGATTATCCGTTGCGAAACCCAAAAGACAGTCGCCATAACCTTTCCGGCCGAAGGAACGGTCTTCGCCTTTTTTGGTGCAGATTCCCCTTGGTAACCCATTGTTTAGATTGTTGTTTGGTCTCAGGAGTATAGTAATGTATCCATGTTTCATCCACAGTGACGAAACGACGCTTAAAGTCCTCCGGATTCTTCTTGAACAGCTGCCAACCATCCTTGCAACACTTCACACGATTCCGTTTTTTGTCAAGCGTGAGCAATCGCGGCACCCATCTTGCGGATAGCTTTCTCATGTCCAAATGTTTATGCAAAATATTATGTACCCGTTCAGTCGAGATGCCCACAGCACTAGCAATCTCACGCACCTTAACTCTTCTGTCATCCATCATCATATCATGGATTTGATCAATGATTTCTGGAGTCGTAACCTCCACAGGCCGTCCAGAACGTTCAGCGTCACTTGTGCCCATATGGCCAGTCCGAAAATTTTGAAACCCTTTATAAACTGTTCTAATCGAAGATGCAGAGTCGCCATAATGTTTATCAAGCTTCTCTTTAGTCTCCTGAGGCGTTTTGCCTTTCATAAAGTAATGTTTAATCACCACACGAAATTCTTTTTCGTCCATTTCTTGAAAATCACTAGACTTCCTTGATTAACACGAATGCCAAACACAAAGAAATAGACCAATATGCCTGAAACTTGGTGTGCGTTCATTCAAGAGATGCTACTAACTAAACATGACCTCGATACGCGCCGGTGGTGCCATCTCTCGGACTTTGCACGGACTTTTCAAACCAGCCTCGTACTTTAATATAAGGTAGCATTTACAACTATTTATCAACTGTAGTGCAGACGAAAGCGAAAAATTTAAGTTAAACGGAAAATAGGTGGCTCTGCTATGCCCATAATGTACGTTATTGCCCATAACCTACATTATGGGCATATGCTAGCCACTAAAAGGTTGTCTTTGGAAAATAATGTACCAAAAACAACGTTATTGAAATGTATATCGTTACGTTCCTAGTACTCTTCTAAGCGAGCCAGAAACTTATAGTCACTGCTAAGCAACTGGTTTTGTGATCGTTGCCATCTGTGGTCAGACTTTTTATTTTAATGGTTGCAGGAGCGAAGATTTTTGTTGTAAGCATTAGTTTTAACTTTTTAAGAGAAACAAACCTAGCCGCATTAAATCACTGATACGTGAAGGCCAACTGATGTAACTTTTTTTGTAAATTAATTTGTTCTGAAGAATTTACCGAGTGACCCGCACAATTATGTCTGAAGTTGTGGTTTTTTAGTTACCGTCATCAACATTTCTAAAGCATGTGAGAAGCAGTTTTCAATCCTCACCAGATATTGCCCCCAATTAAAATTTATTGTGCGGCCTCTGTGATCTGCACGTGTCTATATCTTTATAAAAAGATTCTTGCATGTAGAAAGTTTACTTTTAACCATTTTTATGTAAAAAATGCGAAAATACAAATATATTGTACTTACCACTATTATATTGCGTTTGTTATCACTTTTTTTTACTTACCTAAAAAACAAATAAAAAATTGTTACGAAAGACACAGATTAATAGGTAATTATTTTATCTAAGACTTCAGTTTGCATTAAAAAAAAACACAATGTTTAAATTAAGAAATCAACTTGACAATATGGTACCTCGTGTGTAATGTCTTGATATCCTTGGTCGTCCTACCCGAGGTTTGCTTAGAGTCGGACTAATCTTCCCAAACTATATAGGACAGTTGAACAGTTGAGATTGCATTTACGTTATGTAAATTATATTGAACGAGAAATGTTTTGCTATAGTCGAAAATTACTGTACAATATAATGTATAGTATAATATAAAAACAAAAGGCACGCTTCACTACAGCAAAACGCTTCATATTTCGGAGAGTGGAAGTTACCTTTTATATCTGAACAATCGTGACAATTACAATGGTGGAATAAGGTTAACAAATTTCAATATACTGAATGCACACTTTTAATATAGCCTGCTCCATATGTATGAAATAATGATTCCACAGCATTTATTAATCAGTGAGTCAAAAAAATGTTTAAACAAAAGTTATAGGGTGTTATGTGGCGCACATACTGAAAATAAAATATTTTGAACTGTCAGTTCGAAGAAATAACACCCTCTTAATTTTTTTTTAATAGATAGCCCTATATATTATTTTATTTTTGAGTCCTACTAAAAATTCTGGATATTATTTGTCTAACTTGCCATGTCTAAATTGAACTGTTTTGGAATTATGGCCATTTGAAATTTAAATTAAAAAAGGCAAAAAAACTATTAATAATTACCCTAGGTTTATTTTTAAGGTAACAGTTGCTCAAAATGTTTGCTGTTAACGGTGAGGCAATGACCCAATCTGTCATAAACTGCCTGAACAGAGTTTTGTGGAGAATCAGGGGTGATCTGTGTTACTTCATATTGAATTTTTTGTTGTTGTTCATAAAAAAAAAATCGCAAAAAGCACCTCTTCTGCCTATCCACCGATTAGGAAAAATCACATCCAAATATCTAGGAACATTGATTTCATTGAGGAGGTGCTTCGTCCCGTTGATATCACAGATTCCTGTTAGGGATAGCCAAATTATTTTCATAGGGAAGAAGATCTGCACAAGTTGGAATAACTTGCTCCTGGAGTAATTATAAGTACCCCTTTCCTGTAAGACTTCCATCGATAAAAAAGGGATCAATAATATAACGTCCACAAAACCCTGCCCACACGTTTATCTTTTGTGGTCTTTGAGAATGACTGTCGATCTTGGATTTTACAAAATGCAGCAATAAACGCTTAGTCAATAAATCATTTTTTGACGCGTTATGTCGTTATCTGACAGTAAATGTTTGACACAAGCCGGCATAATTTTTTTTTTTAATTTGATCTCCTTAATTTCAAATATTAATAATTCCGAAACTGTTGAATTTAGACATATGGTATGTTAGACAAATAATATCTAGAACTTTTTGTGAGAGTCAAAAATAAAATAATATGTAGGACTTTCCATTTAAAAAAAAAATAAGATAGTGTAATTTCTTCGAATTAACAGGTTTATATTTATTGTTAACGTAAGCATATGCGCCGTATAACACCCTATAACTTTTATTTAAACATTTTTTTTATACACTGATTAATAAATGCTATGGAACCACTATCCCATACATATGGGGCACCCTTTATAAGAATAAATAAATTTAAATTTTTACTATTTTCTCGAAGACACAGCTGCGGGCCTTTGCAAATTTATGCTGACAAAGGACACGCCAGTTTATGAAGTTTCATTTTATTCCAAAAAATTATAATAATTTGTTAATACAATAATAAATTTGCAAATATAGAAAGACTCTAATGTGATCAGGGAGGTGAATTTTTCAATAATGCACCAGCTGGCACGTTCGATCAAAATTTCAAATTAGATTTTACAAATGGGAAGATAAGGAATAGGATAACAACTGCCGTAGTAAGCGAGCTGTAAATTTGCTTTCAGGTCATTACTTACATCTCTCGGTATGCGTTTGAAAATGCAGAAGTAGTTTTCTTTATAAAAAAAAGTTTACAAAATATTTTAATGAACAGAAACATAGTCGCGACGAAACAATATTCTTTATACTATATGCAGAAAAAATAATTACTAATATTGCATATTTAATATTTAATAGGTATCGAGTAACAAAATTCTGTAAATATGTGAACTCAATATGTTTTTGAAAAGCATATTAAATTATAATTAAAATAAAATGATATCGTTCACAAATTCTGTTGAATTTGCTATATTCTATGATTTAACTGTTTGATATCAATTCAATATTGATTTGAGCAATTAATTTTCGCTTTCCGAGTATTAATTATTTCATTAGAACTTCAGTCAAAATTTGCATATAGCGCTTTATTATGGTACATGTTATTTCTTTTTTAATTTAAAAAAATTGCGCTTTTTTTAAATAAAATGCCCTGACTAACTGAAAAATACTTAAAAAAAAGAGTAGGTATATAAAGCTTGTCAAAAAAATGTCCACCTTTTACCTGGAAAAAAAGTTAAGCCCCTAATCTTCTTTGTATTTGTCCCCTTTGACTACCTGAAAAACTTCTGGAGGGCGTCTTTATGAATAACCTGATATTTCTATCATGCTCTCTTTATTATTCAGCGTCCTCTTTATCTTTGAAATTAACTGAAAGTCACAATGAGCCATGTCTTGAAAGTGTAAGGCTTGGCGGACATATTTTAAGAAATCCTAGATAAGTTGTTACGAGACGAGCAAATGTCGTCGTGATGCAATTTTCCGTATCATCAAATGACGGTTTGTCATTATCAAAGTTTGCATTTTGTCGAAAACAGGTATCTTGAGAACTATTTACCGCCTTTTGGAACGTGGCTCAAAGAGTAGAGATACTCGGTCTTTTTTAAACCCATTTTACTACTGCAATAATTGGGTGTTCCTCAAGGCATTATCACTAAAAGCCCTTCAAATTTTAAGTTAAGTGAATGGTAAAACAAAAACTTTTTTCATTTATTGGTAAACTCTATGAGTTTACCAGTAAATGAAAATATTGTTTGTTTTACTGTTCACTTAACTTAAACTTAATAGATCTCCACCAAGTATCGTCTAAAACAATTCAGCCCTCAAATTTTGTTGTTTCAGTTATGGTATTTTGGACAAAATTGGAAAGTCACACACTTTCGGTCATCTAGGGCTAAATAAATGTAATAAACGTGTCTACAGCATTTCTCACAACGGCCATCTAAGAACGACTCATATACCCTACTCCTATGTTCCGTCACTGGGGAAGATGGCGCATATAGGCCTTTTTTTAATATGTCAAATTAAAGTCAATTTTCTTCGGGAATGAATTCCTAGCCTATCAAGTTTATCCGAAGTCTTCAAAAATTTCATACTGGTACATGTTTTGGTACATGTTTAAATTTGATTTAATCTGTCGTGTCATTATGTTAAAACTAACATTTCATCAAAACGGTTTTAATTTAAAAAATATGGACAACTTAAAAAAACACTTATATTGTAAATTAACAAAAACATAATGTAGATAGTATTTCGTAAAGCTAGAGACTATTCAAGGTACGAACTAAACATATTATGTTACTAAAAAATGTGTTTTAAATTTTAGAAAACTGTGGCAAATAATATAAAAAGTGAATTTTATCTTGCTTAGAGTAACGACGTATAAATACATTAACTTAAATACAAAAGGGTGTTCACTTCTAAGGATTGCACTTAGTTTAATGATATTAATAAGAGTCGCTCCATTGTCCTTAGCAAATCTCAGGGTCAAGTTTTTAAGAGTGTATAGGACGTCTGCAGAGCTATTTAGCATTGCAGACCCTAAGTTTTTATGAAGAGGATATGTAAAGATAATATAATGAAAAGTCTTGTATTTTTTAAGATTATACACAGAAAGTTTTATTTATGATATTCACGGGTGAGCAAAAAAAAATCAACTCAATTGATTTTGCTTCATTTAACACCGATTCTTGAATTTCATTTTCAAACAGTGGTATTATTTTTCGTATGGAATGTTGATTTTCCACTCCTTCAAATAACATCAAAAAGATTTGGATTTCCAAAAATGTTTACTGATTAAAACGGTTTTACTCAATGGAACCGTTCTTGCTCGCTCAGCAACGTACCCGTTTCGCGCTATTCAGCCCTATAAAAACACACTGCATTTTCCTATCATTCCTTTTTCGGGACTTGAACCGTTAATATTTCTGCTATACCTGCTCACTAAGTCATCGGAAAATGGATACCACCCCGGAAGAAACGGCACAAGTTATTGCCCTATTGCAGAAGGGACATAGCCAACGTGTAGTCGCTACGCAACAGCATTTGAGCCAGTCAGCTGTCTCCAGACGTTACCAAGAGACTGGCGCCTTTACACCTAGATCAGGATTAGGAATAAGAAAGTGTATCTCGAAGTGAGATGACCGCATCATTGTCAACACAACTCTGAGAAATCGTCGCTTGACCGGCGTTGAGGTCCAGCAGGAGCTCCAACAAGTTCGAGGTAGGGCTATTAATCATTGAACAGTCAGAAAAAGACTAAAAAAAGTTAAATTAACTCCGAAGAGACCAGCTAACAAACCCAAATTAACAGCAGCCTATCGAAAAGCACGACTCAGATTTACCCGAGAACATGTCTACTGGACTTTAGAGCAATGGCGCTCCGTTTTGTTCTCCGACGGGTCTATGGTCTGGGGAGCGCTAAGCGCAGTGCTGCATTACTAAAACGGTCGCCTACGGAGGAGGTTCTATCATGGTGTGGGGAGGCATCTCACTGAATACGAAAACCGATTTTATTTTTGTGACTGATGAGACCCATAGCAGTGGATTAACTGCTCACCGATACATCGAAGAGACCCTGCAGGAACACGTCGTTCCTTTCGCTGGGTTTGTTGGCGATAACTTCGTGCTAAAGCACGACAAAGCGAAGCCACATACTGCTGCATCCGTGCGGCAATACCTGTCGAAAGTGGGAATACCCACATTAGATTGGCCTGCGCGGAGTCCTGATCTCAATCCAATCGAGCACATGTGGGATGAGCTCAAAAGAAAAATTTGAGCCAGAAATCCAGTCCCTGCATCGTTGAGGGACTTAAAGGTTGCGATGGAGGAAAAGTAGGGAAGATTCCCACCAACAATAGTGAAAAAGCTCACCCGGCGGGGGAGGGGGTAATACAAGATATTGATTTTGGTATTTATCAATAAATTTAATTGTTAACTTAAAATTTGTTTAATTTTTTCTTTCTCTTACCCCTATTTTCAATCATTGTTCTCTTTGTTTTCCCTTTCAATGATTTTAATGCTATGCTATGGAATTTGGTATAATTAGAAAGAGAATAGAATCGGCTTTCAAATGATATATAATCCATTAAAAATATATAAATACTAGGATCCGTGGTACATGAAGCCAAAGAGTTTGAGTCGATTTTTTTGCTCACCAGTGTTTATATTTTCACCAACAAAAGGTTAGAAAGATTGTGTAGTTGGATTAACAATACCTTTGTCAGCTTCAAAATATTTTTGGCCAACGTGGCAAAGCATTTCAGTTTTATTGTGTTTAGTTACGTCTATACTTAAGATACTCCAAGTTTTCCTCTAATTAATATAATTGAAACAGGCTCTCATAAAGCAAAATTCTGTATTATGTACTATTTTACCGAAGGTTACTTATATTTGCGTTTAATATGCTACATACCACGCCCATATTTTAATTGGAATAAAATATGTGTAATGGATGCACTTTCTATCTTCTATAGTGTAGGAAATTAGAATGCTTTGTTTCGATGTAACCTAATTTGTAAACAGCAATTTTGTAATTTTTGCGTTGCTTTAAACAGAAATAAGTGACGACTACATACAAAAATATGTTGAAAACAAACAATAACATAAAAAATAAAGAGATTAATCGAGTACTTTTCTCAGAAACGCGTAATTCTAGAATAAAGACTGTATTTGATCATCCCACAATAAATAACAACTTAATTTAATCATTAGAAGTCGGTATTTTAAATTTAAGATATTAAAGACAAAAAGTGAAAGGGCTTCAGAGATATTTGTGACTGAATTCTGACGTTTTCACCAACAGGTCGCCAGCAACGTCAATTCCTTAAAACATCGAAGAACGATTGACGACTTAATTCCCGTTATAGTTTTGTATACTAGAAAAACACTTAGCGTTAACACATCACATGAGGTTCAGCTTGTCATTGCTCACCACCTTTTTCAAGAACTCCTTTATAGGGAAGACCACCCCTTGTGTAACGCGTAGTTGTTTGTTAGCACCTATCGTAAGTGATCGACACGTTTCATAGAAATGATGAAAGCCGAACATCGCTAAAAGAATTTACTGCGCCCCAGATGCAAACTGAACTGAAGGAAGTACATAGAAACTCTACACTAGTACTCAAGACCATTTATTACTTGATAAATTAATTTAAACCTGGCAGTATGAGAGACTTCAAACTCGAAGCGGGTGTTCGTCAGGGATGCATCGAATCACCTATATTGTTTAACAGATATAGTGAACACATCATCTGACTGTCAGGGTGGCATAACAATAGGTAGTTCTAAAATAAAGTAGTACATCATAGATAGACTTAACATCATCAGCAATAAATACGGGTCACAGTTGAATAAAAGCAAGACGAAAGTGATGATCATTGACAGAGTCCGAAACAATCAGCCTTACGTTAGAAACATTGTAGGGTATGAAACAGTTACTTCAATTACCTCAGCTCAGCAGCAATAATAAACAACAGCGGATGTGAGAATGAAATACGCAAACGTCTTGCTATGGCCAGAACAGCGACCGCCAAGGTAGCAAAAATAGGGAGAGACAGTCACTTGACGCAGAGTACCAAATTACGACTAATCAATACACTAATATTCCCAATTGCTACATACGCAGCCGAAACCTGGACCATTAAAAAAATGACAAGAAGCGAATCAACACATTTGAAATGTGGGTATACAGAAAGATGCTCTGAATACCCTGAACAGCGCTCCGCACAAATGCTTCCATCCTAGATGAGCTCAACATCAAAACAAGATTGACTACTATAGTCAATAGAAACATACTAAGATACTTTGGTCACATAGCAAGACATAGAAAGACGCACACAGTAGAGTGGTTGATTGTGGAAGGTAATGTCGAGGGCAAAAGACCGAAAGGACGGTCTCCTCCACTGTGGTCGGACCATATTAAAACAACAACTGGCCTTACATTCCCGGAAGCATCACATCAAGCCCAAGAGCGAGACATATGGGCTAAAATAGTGTCACAAATACTATGATATCACCACGTCCTTACATAGAATGACGCATAGAGGAGGAGTACGAGTACTGCAGATGCAGCACGTTCATCACTACCTATTGAGGTATCTTCTAAAGAAACTGTCGATAAAATTCATGTTATCGTGATAGAAGATCGTGGCATTGGGCTTTGTGAGATTATTGAGATTACAGGCATCTAATATGAATGAATAAAAAAAATTCAATATATTCAATTTATATATATATCTATAATATATATAAAATGCAACGTCTCTGTGTCTGTCTGTCTGTCTGACCGTTAGTGCGCCTATCACTGAAGAACCACTTATCCGATTTACGTACTTTTTTTTTTAAAACATACATATGTTCTCTGGCCTGATTATAGGCTATATTTTATTGCGATAGGTAGCATAAGGAATGAGCAGTGACGTAAAATAGTGAATGATGTCGGAAATAAGTTTGCCGCTAGCGCGTGCCTTTGCAATACACAGCCTAAACCATTAAATATGGAACAATATTATGTAGCAAAGAATATCTGTAATGTATAATCTATAATATATATAAAATGCAATGTCTCTCTGTCTGTCTGTCTGTCCATTAGTGCGTTTATCACGCGGGAACCACTTATCCGATTTACCTGTCTTTTTTAAATTCATACATATGTTCTTTGGCCAGGTTATATAATAATAATAATAATCTATATCTATAATATATATAAAATGCAATGTTTGTCTGTCTGTCTGTCTGTCCGTTAATGCGCTTATCCCTCGAGAACTACTTATCCGATTTACGTGATTTTTTAAATTCATACATGTTCTCTGACCAGGTTATAGACATTATTTTATTACATCTATAATATATATAAAATGCAACGTATCTCTGTCTGTCTGTCTGTCCGTTAGTGCGCTTATCACTAGAGAACCACTTATCCGATTTTCGTACTTTTTTTTTTAAAACATACATATGTTCTCCGGCCAGGTTATAGGCCATATTTTATTACGATAGATAGCATAAGGAATGAGCAGTGACAATAATAGTAAATGAAGTCGGACAAAGTTTGCCGCTAGCGTGTTCTCTTGCAATACACTCCCTAAAGCATTAAATATGGAACAATATCATGTAGCAAAGAATACAATATATATAAAATGCAACGTCACTCTGTCTGTCTGTCTGTCCGTTAGTGCGCTTATCACTCGAGAACCACTTATCCGATTTACGTGTTTTTATAAATTTATACATATGTTCTATATAATTTGATATAAGCCTAGATAATGGGAGATAAGGTGAGATAATGGGAGATAAGGAGAAATAATGGGAGATAAGGAGAAATAATGGGAGATAAGTCAAGATAAGCCTCGACAATGGAGATAAGGTGAGATAATGGGAGATAAGTATAAATAATGGGAGATAAGGAGAGATAATGGGAGATAAGCAGAGATAAGTCTAGATAATGGGAGTTATGGTGAGATAATGGGAGATAAGAAGAAATAATGGGAGATAAGAAGAAATAATGGGAGATAAGCAGAAATAATGGGAGATAAGTCGAGATAAGCCTAGATAATGGGAAATAAGGTGACATAATGGGAGATAAGGAGAAATAATGGGAGATGAGCAGAGATAAGCCTAGATAATGGAAATTATGTAGAGATAATGGGAAATAAGGAGAAATATTGGGAGATAAGGAGAAATAATGGGAGATATTTTATTACGTTGGGTAACATAAGGAATAAGCAGTGACGATAGTAATGAATCAAGTCCACGCGAGCGGAGCCGCGGGCCCGGCTAGTATATATATATATATATATATATATATATATATATATATATGGTATATATATATAATATATATATATATATATATATATATATATATATATATATATATATATATATATATATATATATATATATATATATATATATATATATATATATATATATATATATATATATATATATATATATATATATATATATATATATATATATATATATATATATATATATAAAGTACGAGTATCAAAAATCAAAAAATCATCAAAATTATTTCTAATAGTAACATATTCTTAAATCTTTAATAACAATAAAGCCGCTATAAGCGGCTTATTTTCATTGTTAATTGGTACAAGAGTAGCTTTTTAAGTTCTCTATCTATGACAAAAACTAGGAGGGCCAAGAAAAACATTTCTATTAACGTGTGTACTAATAAAATTATTCTAGTGTTTCTCGAATTTCATTCCATCTAAAAAAATCTTTTTTTTTTGCGCCTCAAATAAAGACGTTACAACGGCTTTTAACTGACCATCTGAGAGCAATTTTTAGTTTCTACAGTATTCTTGTACTCTACTGTTAGCAGCTGATAAGATGGAAGTAAGTAAAAAGATCGTCCGAAACTAGTCAACAGAAAAGGTGTCGTCTTCTATCATGACAACGCCAGACCAAACGCATTTTTGATGACTCGGAAAAAATTGACAGAGCTTGGCTGGAAAGTTTTAATCCATCCACCGAATAGCTCGGACCTTGCACAGCCAGACTAATATTTGTTTCGTTTTCTGCAAAGTTGCAGCGTAATCTGTAGGACTTCCATCGTTATTTTGTGATTGTTGGCGAAACGTGGATCCACTATTACACCTCGGAGATAAAACTGCAGTCAAAACAGTGGTTTGGCAAAGACGGAAGTGCACCGAAAAAACAGAAACAACTGTTTTTAGGCCTCACAGAGTGCTATCATGAGCGACTATTTATTAAAGCATATGGAAATTGATATAATTTACTTGAATTTTTGATGAAAACCATTACTAAAAAACAAAAATAAACATTTAATTAATAAATCACCTTCGGTAAAATAAATTTTAACAAAAGCAAGGATTCTAGTTTTCATACAATTTTAATTGAAGCCAGAGTTAGGGTGATTGTGGGTCTCGAAATTATTTCCTATTTTGTATCTATTTAACTAGAGGGTTTATTGGGAAAATCAATAACAAATTATTAATTTAGACAATGTATTAACCAATTTAATATTGAAATAGAAATAATTTTACTTGTTTACAATTGTTTTTGAAAATATGTACGTTGATTATAAAGCTTTCGAAATACTAGTCTAATTATAATTAATTTGAATAACTGTTATTATTCGTTCTCTTACTAAAGTATGTTCGTAAAAAATCACCCTTCGAGGATTATGAATTACTTCACTGTTCAGCGTTCCTAAATTGAGAGAAACATATTTCTCAATTTGCGGTCTGTTTGTCGGTTGGTCTGTTTGTATATTGCTCTGTTGGTAAGATTCCTCATGAAAGAAATGAGATATCGACTTCAAACTTAGTACACGCGTAATACTTGAAGCAAAAGTGCAACCTACTATTACTGACCGATATGGATTATAGGCAAGGGGTTAATATATTTTATTCATTTTCTATATTATTATAGGATTTTTGGGTTGAATCCTTAACACATTATACAAAGTAAAATTATTTACAGTAAATCATATAAAAAATGGAGAGAATGGTTTTGTAAATATCGAGATATAAGTTTAAGGATTCTTTGAAATAAGAAATATGAAAGTCGTTATTTTTTTGTAGTAGAAATTATAGGAGAACATTAGAGGTTGTTTTGTATACCGGGTGTCCCAGTATTCTGTGTATATAGAGTTACTGTGGATTTCTGGGATCAAAATATGACCATTCAACCACCTTAGTCCAAAAATTTGTAGTTTTTGAGATACAGGGTGTCAAATTTATACTTTTATTTTGGTTTTTCTTAACTAACTTTCTTAATAATTGTACTATTTGTACAAGATTTGGTACTAAAGGGTCTTCTGAGATGAAAAATCGAAATCAGCTCACAGTTTTGTTGTAAGGTTGTAGGGGCGCCACTTATTGCACTGTGTATACTTTTAAATTGCCATAACTTTTTTATACCACTCTGTATGATATTTTTAATTAAATATTCGTGTTCTCCGCCTTCTCCTGCCTAAAAAAGCTCTCTTTATAAATGTTGCTCCGAGCAACAGTTTCTGAAATAGTGGGATGTTTTTTCCAAATTTATCAATTTGCAGGTAATCTTTTATACCCTTAGCCAGTTGGTTTTTACAATCTTACTGGTCCGTTTGTCTTTGAATGTATTATTATTGTTAGCCTGTTTGCCTTTAAATATGCCCCAAATTTGAAAGACTATTTTTTTGGACCTGTCCTAAGCCTGGATGAAGTGTGAAGCGTTTGCGAATTTGACAATGGAATTAAAAAATGGAAACAAACAACCCACTATCGCAGAAGCTGCTGCTCGGAGCAACATTTACCAAGAGAGCTTTTTTAGACAGAAGGAGGTGAAGAATACGAAAATTTAATTAAAAATATCATACAGAGTGGTATAAAAAGTTATGACAATTTAAAAGTATACACAGTGCAATAAGTGGCGCCCTCTACAATCTACAACAAAACTATGAGCTGATTTCGATTTTTCATCTCAGAAAACCCCTTAGCATCGAATCTTATACAAATAGTACAATTATTAAAAAAGCTACTTAAGAAAAACTAAAATGAAAGTATCTGACACCTTGTATCTCAAAAATTACGATGTACACGGAATACCGGAACACCCTGTATATCGTGTTATACGTCCTTGTCGGGGTCTTTGGAGCCGAGGAATCTCAAAATATTGTCTAATTTTTCGCTTTTCAGGACGTGCAGAGCCGCTACAGTATATAATTTTCATTTTTACTGATAAACCAGCGTTCTGCAGACGCAATTAAAGTTTGTCGTTTTTTAACATTCTCTTAGCGTCAGGCTCTGACGTATTTTTCTGATAATAATAGTTATTCGATAGTACTATGCCATCGTATATCATGAACACGGAGATAATATCTTTGCTGTAGAGACAACCTGCTACTCTATTAAAATAGGCACACGACTCTTTGTACGTTTTTGTCAGTATAGGTCCACGCCGCGCCACGTTTTGGCAAATCATCAACGGTTTTTGTCTTCATATAACGTTATACCCATTTCTCGATGAACGACCTTGATTTTTCCAGGTATTTAGCCTAAGCGGATTGAGACATTTTTGGTGATTTTGAATAAGAACACAAGAACACAGCTTCGAAGCCAGACGCGTATGCAGCCTTCATTTTGAAAATTATAGTCTTATAATTATTTTCACCTTAACAATCAACCATGATTAACTAGACTTAGAACATCCACCACTGGGCATAGTCCCCCTCAAATATATCCATAAAACTACTTTGGTGTTATTCGTTTTAAGTCATCAGTCCATATAGTTGGGGTGTCCCTACACTTCTCTTGCCTGACTTTCCACTCTAACAGTTTCTTTGTCCACTCAACTCAATTCTTCTAGCGTGTGTTTTGCCAGACTCCACTTGAGTCTAGCAAATTTTCTGTTATGCCTAGCACTGATATTCTACGCCTCAAATACTCGTTACTGACACTTTTTCTCAAAGTGACTCTTAACAGTGATGTCTTAATTTTTCTCTGTACGACCAGGAATTTAGCTATAGATGTTTTGGTCATTATTCGGGTTTCTGCTTCATATGTTTCCGTTTTAGAGAAGGAAGCAGAGTAATTTGAAATATATCCTTGAACTTTCCAATAGCTGCCCATTGTAGAGTGAATCTACTTTGAAGTTCGCTACTCCGGTTATCCCTCTCACTTTGATTTTATATTTAAGACACGTACGTTTGTATCATTTCTAGCGCTACCTCGCACAGTGGAACAAAAAAGGAAAAAATTTAGCCACTCTGCAAATCCAATCCAGTGGCGGTAGTCTTTTTCTAATCTTCTTGGTATAACGTGGTATGCTGGAAGTGTTAAAAATGTGAAATCTGTCAAGGCACTTTTTTGAAAAAGAAATTAAGCCATTAGTGTCAAATAAAATTGGTGTTTGAGGAACAAAAAATAAATAAATTATGCACTTGATGTTGAAAAGTCAAAAAAACACAATAATTTAAACCAAAATCTATCTATTTATGATATGATATCCTATGTGTTCTGAGGTGTCAGCATTGTCCTTATGCTGTGCCTAAAATGTGGTAATTAACATTTTAAAAACCTTTACCATATATTAACTACACCATACTTCCGAACTTTTTAATGTCTTCTCATTTACTGTCTTTTTTTTTATATTATAGACTTTCTAACAAGGTCCAAAAAGTTTTTTACTTTAGGACATTACATTTGCTTCTTCATTTATTGTGGATTCTAGTACTCCAGCTACCGGCGCAAAGTTTCGTTGAAAGCGGAAATTTTGCAACTTTAAAAAATCGGGAAGATATTCTGTAGTGAAATAACAGTAACACTATTATTGTGTATTAGAGATAGTAGTTTCTTGTTCTTCTAAAGATTTAATATTATAGTCTATTTTCATGATTTTGTATTTTATTTGTGTTAACCGAGCTGAATATTGGTCTGTTTCTTTTAAGCGTCACTGATTTCTTCGAAGCTGATGTCTCCTCCTAGATAAGGAACCAGAAACCTAGTCTGTAAAAATACTCCTTAAAACGTACAGGAAAGAGTAACATACCCTTTTAAACCGAATTTGTTATCACATTTTTTTTTTAACTGATTTCTTTCCTTCCCTGTCAAATTTGCCACTCTTTTATGTACAAAGCAATAATCTTCATTACATATTCATACATTCTCTTACGAGTACATATTTACAAGGTTCGACCTTTCAACTAAAAATTTACATTATAGCATTTTAACCTAGACTGAAAATGCGACTTAAAATTCTAGAATTCTATCGCCCTTTGTGTATATATTTAATTTAAGACAGAAATACAAATTGCCTTTTACGCTGTAAATATTTTAAAAGATTAAAGATAAAAAATTATTATTTTAAAACGAGAGGAGAATCACATTAGTTAAATCTAAATTTAATGAAATAACTCAATAAGACTAGTTTTAATATAAAATCTCACTTCTTAAAACGAAATTATCAATTTGATGACTTTTTCATTACGATCCAACGTCAGTTTAAACCAGAATATACATGGCCCTGAAGCCTCTGCTCTCATAAAATTTTAACAGGTTTTGATTCAATATATAATTTATCAATTAACTTGCCAATTTCGTTCCTCGTTGGAAATAAATACATGCCTTTTTGTTGCCAGTAGCTTGCTTAGAATCACTGTCAAACCTTTTCTATGGGTTGCCGTGTAAATTTTTTATATGTAAGGTATAACCGTCTATATTAACCCCATAATCCGTAAGCCAATATTTAATTAAAGGAAACAATGAATTAATTGTTCGAAATTTATACTACAATCTACATTCTTGCAGACTAAGTATCATGAAATACTTCAGATAGGACAAATTAAAGCAGTGTTGAGGTTAGAATATGTACATAAAATACCACTGAACATATGTTATTTGTAGAAGTGATGTATCAAGAAATAACTAAGCAGAAAATAACAATCCTACAAAGCCTTTTTCAACCATACACAATGAAAATTCTATGAATTAACGTTAAGGCTTGAGCAGAGAAAAATATTATCATTCAGGCGCTACCTATTGCATAGCCAAAGGGAGGAGCAGGAGTAACATATATCTCCCCTTCAATGGACATAGGAAATAACCACTAGTATAAACCGTGGTTTTTTATTAGGGGAAGTTTACAAAGTTTTGATGTGTGAAAAGGTTTCTTTTTGTGAAAAATATCTCATAGTCATCAATTTTAAAGTTCTACGTATATCTTGTAAAAATTTCCCATCTCTTGGTAGTCTATTGTGAATTTACTGTATTGAGAAAGGTTTGAGGGAATAAGGTTCCAGCGCAACGTTTTTTTTTTTCGGCTAAGATTGGGGCCCACTCATTTGTTCGTTGCGCCCCCTTAACAAAAAGCTTTGCTATTTGGGCTAGCTTTTTAGTGTTCCGAACGGAACACTTATGGGATTACTTCGGTATTTGCCTGTCTGTTTGTCTGCCTGTATCACACCCGATTTTCTCCGAAACTATTGTATAAAGAAAATTGAAATTTGGCACAAGTATAGAAATTGGTGGCCCAATTAGAGGCGTGTAGGTTCGAAAGTTAAATTTTGACATAAGGGGTTAGTTTTGGGAAGTGAAATCGGAACTGAAAAAGAAATTGCTAAGTCATCGAGCGGGGTGCAAAATGAAGGCTTGTGAAAACACGAGTTCAAAAATATATATGTTGTAATATTCGCGCAAAGTTTTGTTTATATTATTTAAAAAAAACGGCCAAGTGCAAATCGGACTTACACAATTAGTATCTTGTACCGTGATTGCTGAAGTTATCCATGAAATTCAGTTACATGAACGTATGACTTTAGTATATTATATATCAGAATTACCAAGATTATACAAATAAGCGAGACATCTTTGTAGTAAAAGTTTAAAACAAATATTTTGTTTGTGTGTAAAATATATGAGTCAATCATCGCTCCTGATGAAGCTAACATGGTTAGCGAAACGCGCGTCGAGTGCAAAAATAAAGTGTTTGGTGTAGTGGTGATATATACTGAGTAGTATCATTGTGCCAAAGATTCCACATTCCCAACTTAGTACCTAAATACTTGTTTAATTATACGAAAATAAAATGAAATTATTTTTTCTCGGCACGTATCCGTTAATCACCAATAATCATGGAAATAAGGTGAGAGGACAGCGATTTTTGGCCATTTTTTAAAAATAATATAAAGAAAAGTTTGCCCGAGTATTACATCATATATATTTTTGAGCTTTCATTTGACATCCCACTTGATGACGGAGAATATCAAATGTGACAGACGGGAGACAGACAGACAGATAGACAGATAGATGGACAGACAAATAGAGAGATAGATAGACGGACAGATAAATAAACAGATAGACAGATAGATAGACGGACAGGTAAATAGAGAGATAGATAGACGGACAGATAGATAAACAGATAGAAAGACAGATAGATAGACAGCCAAATAGAGAGACAAATAGAGAGACAGATAGACAAATAGACAGACACACAGATAGACAGACAGATGGACATACAGATAGACATACAGATAGACAGACAGATAGACAGACAGATAGACAGACATATAGACAGACAGATAGACAGACAGATAGACAGACAGATAGACAGACAGATAGACAGATAGACAGACAGATAGACAGACAGATAGACAGACAGATAGACAGACAGATAGACAGACGGATAGACAGACGGATAGACAGACGGATAGACAGACGGATAGACAGACGAATAGACAGACGGATAGACAGACGGATAGACAGACAGATAGACAGACGGATAGACAGACGGATAGACAGACGGATAGACAGACGGATAGACAGACGGATAGACAGACGGATAGACAGACGGATAGACAGACGGATAGACAGACGGATAGACAGACGGATAGACAGACGGATAGACAGACAGATAGATAGACAGATGGACAGACAGATAGACAGACAAATAGACAGACAGATAGACAGACAGATAGACAGACAGATAGACAGACAGATAGATAGACAGACAGATAGACAGACAGATAGACAGACAGATAGACAGACAGATAGACAGACAGATAGACAGACAGATAGACAGACAGATAGACAGACAGATAGACAGACAGATAGACAGACAGATAGACAGACAGATAGACAGACAGAGAGACAGACAGATAGACAAATAGACAGACAGATCGACAGACAGATAGAAAGACAGACAGACAGACAGACAGAAAGTGTTCCGTGCGGAACAGTAAAAACGGCCAAAAATCTTTTTCCGCTCACCCTATCTCTAAGAGTACTGATTAAAAGATTTCGAAAAAATTCCAGTGAGCGAAAATTACCATGAGTGCATTACATTAATATAACTGGTACAAAAAAAACTATTTGACTAATATGGAGGAGATTTTTTTTGTTGAAAATTGTGAATTTAAACGGGAATAAGAGGGACGAAATATCAGTACGTATACATTACTGCTTTAAGCATTTGACCCATCACTGATAAATTTCTTTAATTCAATTTTCATGATAACTGGTGACTAACGGATAGGTACCCAGACAAAATAATTTTATTTTATTTGTTTACAATTAAAGAAATATTTAGTTAGTAAATATTTGTTTTAAACATTTACTACCAAGATGTCTCGCTTTTTAAATATTCTCCTTTTTTATGGGCCTTGCACGTGTGCTGCAGGAAAATCCCTAGGCGAACAGCTCTCTTCTGAATAGAGTCCAATAAATGCAGTGTTTGTTTGGTACAGGCCCCAAACATTTAAGCAGTATTCCATCGTTGGTCGCTACTACTAGGAAGGCAAATTTTTAGAAATTGTTCTGTAGGCTTTACATTATTGTCCATGTATATATTCAATTAAATTATCTGAATTGTTTCATAATACTTAATCTATGCTTACAATAAATGTTTGGCAATCTATATCTTGAATCATATATTGACCTAGATTTTGCACTATTTGTCAAAATGTGTGTATTGTTGTATAATGATTTTCATAGCTTTTTAGTGTTTCGTACGGAACACTTATAAGATGACTTCGGTGTCTATCTGTCCGTCTATCTGTCTGTCTGTCCGTCTGTCACACCCGATTTTCTTCGAAACTATTTGTCGTAGAAAGATGAAATTTGGTAGTAATATAGGAATTGATGGCCTCATCAGAGCCATGTAGTTTTGAAAGTTAAATTTTGACTTAAGGGGTTAGTTTGGGGGGGTGAAATCGGAAGTGAAAAAAAAAAATTTTTTACTAGGTAATCGAGTGTGGTGTCAAATGAAAGCTTGTGAAAACACGAGTAAAAAATATATATATAATGTAATACTTGCGCGCACTTTTCTTTGTATTATTTTTAAAAAATCGCGAAAAATCGCTGTCCACCCGCCTTATCTCGGAAAGTACTTATCAAAAAATTTTGAAAAAATTCTGGAATATTCTCCACGGGGTGTAGATTGAACAAAAATTATCACGAGTGCATTACCTGTAATAATTTATCTGGTATATAAAAAAAACAGAAATTTCAAGGTCATCAATTTTCAGTAAAAATTGGAAATAAACTTTGTTGAAAACTTATTTGGGGTGTGTTTTGTGAAGTCACTGATCATTTTATGTCACTGTAACATAAATTTTGACTTAAGGGATTCGTTTTGAGGGGTGAAATCGGAAGTGAAAAAAAAAATTTTTACTAGGTCATCGAGTGTGGTGTCAAATGAAAGCTTGTGAAAACACGAGTAAAAAATATATATATAATGTAATACTTGCGCACACTTTTCTTCGTATTACTTTTAAAAAATCGTGAAAAATCGCTGTCCCCTACCTTATTTCGAAAAGTACTGATCAAAAAATTTTAAAAAAATCCTGGAATATTCTCCACGGGGTATAGATTGAACGAAAATTATCATTACCTTTAATAATCTATCTGGTATATAAAAAAACCAAAATTTTAAGGTCACCAGTTTTCAGTAAAGATTGGAAACAAACTTTGTTGAAAACTCATTTGAGGTGTGTTTTGTGAAGTCGCTGATCATTTTATACCACCCTAACAAAAATTTTTATTTTAAAAACAACCAACGTACGGAACACTATTTGTGCAAGTTCAACTTGCACTTGACCGGTTATTTTTTCTGTAAACAGGATATCTAAGCGACAAAGAAGTATCGAAAGAAGTCTTTGCACTCCAGAACAATGGCTTGATGCAAAAACACGCATCGAGGCCGGCGAAAGTAAGAGAGCGGCAGCTAAATCCTTAGGAATGCATGAAGCAACTTTGCGAAAGAGATTAAAAAGATCATCTCTAGCCAGAAGTCTGGGCAGATACTCTCAAACTTTTTCTCCGGAAATGGAAATAGAACTGTGTGAGTACATGAAAAAAATAGATATCATGTTTTACGGATGAACCACTAAAAAAGTACGAGAAGTTGCTTAAAATTTTGCGAAGAATAATGGGTTACAATATCGCTTTAATAAAGAAAAAGAAAGGGCTGGCACGGAGTGGCTTCAGCTATTTATGGAAAGGCATCCAGAATTGTCGTTGCGTATGCCAACCTCAACAAGTGTTGCTCGAGCGATAGGCTTTAATAAGCCTCAGTGTGATCGCTACTTTGAAAATCTGACGAAGTTGTTGGATACCTACAAGTTCTCTCCTCACGCAGTTTGCAATTTGGACGAGACTGGGATCTCCACAGTGGCAAACAAACCACCAAAGGTGATTTCAACAAAGGGGAAGCGCTGCGTCAATAAGATTTCCAGTGCTGAACGTGGTATCAACGTAACACTCGTAAATGCGGTCAATGCTTATGGGAATTTTATTCCACCAGCATTAATATTTCCTCGCAAGCGTATGAAGGCCGAACTTTTGGACGGGGCTCCACCTTCTTTTATAGGAATGGTGTCAGACACAAGCTACATCAACAGCGCTTTGTTTGTAGACTGGTTATCTCATTTGAAAGATCACGCAAGGCCTAGTAAAGACAATCTAGTATGCATGCTCTTACAATATCACCTCACAGCAGCCACAAAACAGCCATTTGATCGCTGCATACAGCCTCAAGATTTTTTACGTATCGGAATATGAAAAATGGATGCGTAATCATCCTGGTCGAGTGATAACAGTTTACCAAATTGTTCAAATTTTGACTCCGGCTTATCTCAAAGCAGCAGCTCCCGCAAATACCATACAGAGTTTTAAGGTATCAGGAATAAAACCATTAAACCCAGGCATTTTTGGAGAAGAAGATTTTCTAGCCAGTGCAGTGACAGAAAGGCCTTTGTCGGAAACTCATGATGAACAAAATTTCCAACCAGTTCATGACCCAGTGCAAAACTTTCATTATGCTACATCTGCCGTGGCTGACGTCGTTGGCGTCAATAATGGGAATCGGACTAATGAGGTAGTAGAGCAACTTCAGTCTGGCAACTTAGGGGGGATTGAGAAGTCCAACCAGGAGCAAAGCAATACTATCGAAGTAACATCAAAGGAAATTACTGTTCCAGCTAGTAACGAGAATGTACCGGGTAATTCATCACTGTCCTCATGTACAACAAATGAAATATCCAGCAAAATGCAGGGTGAGAACACTGAGAACACTTCACTTAAAGAGAGTCACAACATTTTGAGAGAAAGAGCGCGTACACCACTTGCCTGCATTAAAATTAAAGGAATTGAATCGCCTCACATGTCGTTTGTAGATGTAGCCCCACTATCAGCAAAATCAGACATTTTGAGTGGGTTTCCGTACAAGTTGGCCCTCGAAGAGGATTTGGCCTCAAAACAAGTACCAAAGAAAAAACCAAAAAGGATTCCAAAACTAACTACTAAATGGGCCAAAAAACCTTTTCAACTTCCAAAAAAAGACACCAAAAAAGAAAATGTGGAATTGTCCACCATGTGGTGAAGTATACGTAGACCCCCCCAGACGAAGACTGGATAGGATGTTCCAAATGCAAGGAGTGGTGGCATAAAGCTTGTACGAGCTATGAAGGTGAAATAAACTTTATTTGTGACTACTGCAAATAATGTAGGCACGAATTTTGAGATAATTTTTCCTTACTCTTATCAACTCACATGTGTACTCTTATCAACTCACATGTGTACTCTTATCCAATAGCTCTTGTAAGAGTACGCAATTCTTACTTTTGTTATTTTTTTATTTTTCCAAAGATACGGCATATTTTTATTACGTTTTATGTTATTTTATGAAAGATGTGTTAATTAAGCACAAAATAAACGTTAAGCTGATTATCTAGAATTATATATTTTTATTTTAGAACAGTTTGAACCTTAAGTGCGTACTTCTAGACCAGCCTACCCTATTGTACGCAAATCGACGTAACTCAACAGTTCTTGAATAGTCTTTTATTCCAGAAAAGGTAACATCGAAAGAATTTTTAATGTTGCTCCAAGGTAAAATTAAACAAAACCATGGAATTCTGGTTCCAAGTTTAAGATTGTTCTCCCTAATATACTTAAATTATTAAAGGACACTTTTCGTCTGTTCGGTGACATTTTTTCGTCGAAAGTTCATAATATACATCTTGGTGATACAACACATTTATTCAGCTTCAATTTGGCACTTCTCGTACTAACCTCCTTAAGAACATTCTTGTATGGAAAACTTCGCCTTCATCATGAATCACTACCTCACCACATGCATTACTTCTCGAGCGACTTACGACTTATCATGCGGTGGATGCGTCAACCATAGAGTAATAGTAATAAAATAATAAGTTCAATAATTCAATACCACAGCACTAAAATGACAATCCTACAAGAATGTCTGGCTGGCCCAGTTAAATAAATCAAAAAACTTTCATTTTAATAAAAGCTTTAGAAGCCCATTTTTCTAATGTTGTGACTGAAACTTTTTCATTTCCTTTTAAATTCTCGGGTGTCGTAAGAGAAATTTTATTTATAGTGACACGGAATTTGCATCTGGAGGAAATATAAAAATATAAATTTAAGTTTATGTCATCAACCACCAATGTACGTGCAGCCATTTTTCGATTTCAATTTGCGAGTATTACAAGAGTTGCATTTTCCACATTCATTTCCAAAATTATCTTCTTATTTCCACTTACAAAGGTGTAGTTTAAAATACTGGTAGAAATTTATGTTTATGTAGCTTAGTTCTGCTTGCTGCCCAAAAAAATGGAAAGAAATAAGACACAGACTAGTTATAATCGTTCAAATATTTAATTCTTTTTAGGATTGTTTTGGCCGACCGAACAGCTTTTAAACTCAACTTAATTATATTAAAAAACAAGAAATAGTCATTACACTTAAGACTTGTGTAACACAAAACTATTTTGAATTTAATAATACTATATATACTAATAATAAAGGCCTCATAATGGGTAATCCCCTTAGTCCCTTACTAGCAGAAATTTTCATGAATTCTATAGAATGCAAAATCAGTGAACATCCGTCTTTTAAAAAATTCATTTATTGGTATAGATATGTCGATGATATTTTAGCCTGCTTCATAGGAACAGATAGACAACTCAAAATATTTTGTGATTATATAAATAATTTATATGCTAACATAAAATTCACTACAGAAAAAATAACTAATAATAGCTTAAACTTCTTAGACTTAACTATACAAAAGATAATAATAAACATACGTTCTCTATTTACCATAAACCATCGCGTATTCACGCAACAATACATAATAAATCATGTCACCCAATCCAATACAAACTAGCTGCCTTTCATAGCATGATATGGCGGAATACCTGCCATAGTTCTTAAAATCTGTGCGAGGGAACTAACACCAGTTTTCTGTAGACTTTTCAACCTATCCTACAGAAAGGGAATATTTCCTTCCTGCTGGAAATGCGCTACAGTTCAGCCGATACCTAAAAAAGGCAAGAAGACCTTGCCAAATAACTACCGACCAAACGCACTGCTTTCAATAATATCGAAAGTCATGGAAAAGGCTATCAATCAGCATCTTCTAAAATATCTTGAAGGATTCAACATTATTAGCGATCACCAATATGGCTTTCGTAAAAATAGATCAACAGGAGATCTTCTGACTTATGTAACACATGTTTGGAACAATGCAATTGAACACTTTGGAGAATCTCGAGCGGTTGCTCTGGACATATCCAAGGCATTCGACCGTGTTTGGCACGATGAGCTGTTGGCTAAGCTACGTTCTTATGGTATGTCGGAAAAGTTCTGTTTGTGGTTCTCATGTTTCTTCAGAGAGCGTTCTTTACGAGTGGCAGTCGACGGATTTCTTTCTAACACCTTCACTATCAACGCCGGTGTACCTCAAGGCTCCATACTGTCTCCTACTCTTTTTCTCATTTACATTAACGATCTGCTGGAAAAGACCGAGAATCCAATCTACAGCTTTGCAGATGACAGTACACTTATCTCTTCATTCACTTTGAACGCTCGGACATCGAGTACTCAGACGAATATCCGCAGACAGCAGGAAGTCGTTCAACTTAACAAAGACCTGGAAGAAATTCTATCTTGAGGTGACAGTAACCAAGTGGAATTTAACGCTACAAAAACCCAGGCGGCATTTTTCTAAAAAAGTTAACGTTACTGAACCCGACATAGTTATGTCGGGGCACTCCATTCCTCTAACATCGTCACTCAATTTGTTGTGCGTTAATTTGGGAGCAAATATGTCCTGGCATGAACATGTTGCAGGCATAGCAAGGAGAGCTTCTCAAAAGTTGGGAATATTATTTCGAACCAGAAAGCTTTACACTCCACAACAACTGTTAATTCTTTACAAAGCTCAAATTCGACCAACTATGGAATACTGCTCCCATGTTTGGAGCTCCGCTCCCAAACATACACTGCATTTGTTGGATTCTATTCAGAGAAGAGCTGTTCGTCTGATTGGAGGCCCGGAACTGACCGTCGGTCTTGATTCGCTGGAACATCGAAGAACGGTTGGCGACTTGAGCCTATTCTACAAGTACTTTCATGGAAAGTGTTCGAAGGATGTGGCCCGCTTAATTCCTCCCAGAGCGGTGCATGTTAGAAGTACACGTCGCGCTAATTCTTCACATCCGTATGAGGTTCAGCTTGTTACTCCCCGTACAACACTTTTCAAGCAGTCTTTTATATGGAGAACATCATCCCTTTGGAATAATTTGCCCAAGACTGTGTTTCCCACCGAGTACAATCTACAGCGATTCAAGAACAACGTGAATCGCCTTCTCCGCACACGTGTTGCTCCTGTAGCGCTTTAGGGACTTCCCTGTAGCACGTCTGCTAGACCCATAAAAAAAAAAAAAAAAAAAGTTCCCCGACAACTATCTATTCCATTAAATGAAAAAGAATTTCTTAAAGAACTAAACATAATAAAACAAATTGCAGTAAATAAGGGATATAATGTAGATATAGTAAACAAAATTTTAAAAAAGAAAAAATATAGTGTTATTACATACATAGGTGAGACTAGTAATAAAATTAGAAATGTCTTAACAAAAAAAACTAAATATTAATGTAGCATTTAAAACAAATAATACCTTAAGCAAATTTATAAAAAATAGTAAATCAAAAACAAAGAGCAAAAATCAGGTGTTTATAAACTTAATTATGAAAATTGCTATTGTACTTATATTGGTCAAACAGGAAGAAATTTTAAAAAAAGAATAAAAGAACATTTTACATCTTTTATAACTAGCAAATCAGACTCGAATTACGCTAACCATTTAATAGAATCAGAACATCAGTTTAATAAACACTTTAAAATTTTACATGTTGAAAATAAAGGGTATAAATTAAATTTGCTTGAATCTCTGGAAATCAATAAACTTAAAAATACTAATTATTTGTTAAACGACCAATTAGAATTAAATAATTTACCTCTTTTAAACATATTTCAATAATACCGTACTTAATTAATTTGTTACCTATAATATAAAGTCTTTATATTAGGGATTTCCAACAATATTGTATTTTACCTGTAGGGATCTTATATATAACGAATTTTCCATCTGGTTCATTTAATCTTGATAAAGCTACAGTGATAGCGAACCATGTTGATATATTAAAATAAATGTGGAGTTTACCAGTAAACAAAAAAATTATTGTTTTACTGTTCACTTAACTTCTTTTTACTCTGCCTAGGTCTCAATTTAGTTTTCAAAAGGGCCAATTAACTTGCTAAACGAGTTTTTCATATCAGTTTTCGGGACACTGTTAGAGTAGTTATCCTTAATACCTGAACATTTTTGGTATCGTTATATTTCGTTCTTTTCTTCGACGAATAAAGTCGATGGTTGATAAAAGTCACAAAGCGTCGGGTCACATGATTATGGCAAGCAATCCAATATGCAAACTTGATTTTGACCCAAAAATTTTGTTACAGTGTCCTAATGAACGTCGCTTCTTTATCAGTAAATCGTTTTCAGAAAGCCTTAGTTCTTACAACTCATTAAAATATTGCGCACAGTTGATTTTCAAATAACTAATTTCAATTTAGTCAAACTTGTGGATGTTTTCTTAGATAAAACCACGCCCTTTTTGAACAATAACTTCTTGTCCAACATTTTGTGATGTCTAATAACGATTTATGTAAAGAATGAACATTTTCAAAAAATACTACAACCGGAGTTTTGAGAAAATAAAAAAATATATTAAATTAAATTTTAAATATTATTTTCAAGTTCAAGTTAATTTCTAGAATACATATACAGAGCAGTCTAGAGAATAATTCAAAAATAAAATATTTTTTTTTATTGGAAAGGTTTTAAAATGGTTAAAAAAACAATATTTATTTAAAGATTCGTTCACTATTTAAAATATACCATCAGAAAATTTGCAAATAAACAAAAACAATATTAGAAATATACCAAAAAATTACTAAAATAACCTGATATTATTTCACTGTGAAATCAGTAGATCATTTTTGCATTTTCGTGGTTATACAACTACGGGAAGTTGCTCGAATGACGAAATCTTAGAAAATAAATAGAGTCAGAGTTCCACGTTTTGAATTACTGATGTCAACTCATACTCCTTTTAATTAGCTGACTGAAGTAAGGGTAGAGCTTAAATTATACTTGTTGCTAATCAAAATACCCCTTTGAAGCGTTGAAGTCAAACAAATCTTTTGATTGGTCGATCTACTTAAAAGAGGGAACCCGAACTAACAAAATAGCTTATATAACAGACATGACAGAAATCGGTGATTTTTTTATATCATCGCGTGAATTGACTATAAAAAGCTGCAAAATGTCGAGAATTCTTAAACGAAATGCTGGAATTCATTAATGAGAGGAATTAAGAAACTTCTAGATCTAGATTAAAGTAAATCAATGACAAAAAATTAAAAAGTTTTTCCTTAAACATTCTCAAGGACCAAGATATGCATTAGGTATATGAGAAATATAGAGAGAACAATGAATACAAGGAACGCGACATGTGATAGTGGAAAGTGATCATTCAAAACCGTTGATGTAATAGATATAATCTGCTTGACTGTGATATTTAAGATGAGTTTATTCGAAATATATTATTTATATAGGATATTTAACGACGACTGAGTAATCACACAATTACTACAGTCTTTTTTTTCTTTGATTGTGTTAGCCGATACTTGTTGGAAATTCATAATAAAATTATATAAAAACAACACTATGTTTTAATTTCCAATATATTTAAAATAACTTGTTTCACCATACAATGGATTCTTCAGAAATAAATTAGAAAGAAAAACATTTGGTAGTGATCCTGGTTACATAGTGCTTAAAACTATCCTTAATTACCTAAGATTATGCTAATCGTTTAGTTATATTATTTACTGACAAAGTTATTTTAAAAATGCAAATCTGTGGTACTATTTCAGAAAACTAATAAAGATTAAGTAAGGGTGAATAGTTGAAGTCTACCTGTTCGTTTAATAATAGATTGGAGTTTTTCCGTTTGTTAATTTCAAGACATTCAAGCATATTAAATTTTTAGGTTTATTTTCTACGTGTAGGATTTTTAATGTATCATCAAAATTATGGGATTCCTTTATTATATGGGTTGCGTAACGTGAATTGTTCTTGTTTTTTAAATCACTATTTTTATGTTCTTTAATGCGAATTTCAAAAGATCTACCAGTTTGTCCTACGTAGGTTTTAGTACAAGCTCCACAATTTAATAAATAAGCTCCTGATTTTAATGATTTGTTAGATTTAGCTTTGTTATTCAAAATTATAATCCCTAAGGTATTACTGGTTTTGAATGCTATTTTATTGTTCTTTTTTCTTAAATGTTTTGAAATTGTTCTAGTTATTTTCCCTGTGTACGTGCTAAATTTTCCTTTTTTGTCATTAATGGTGAAATAAATTAATATGGATATGACCCTAGCATTATAGATAATATCTTGAATAAAAAATCGTTTAAACAAGCAATTTCTCTAATTTATCCCACCATTAATGACAAAAAAGGAAAATTTAGCACACTGACGTACACAGGTAAAATAACTAGAAAAATTTCAAAACATTTAACAAAAAAGAACAATAAAATAACATTCAAAACCAGTAATACCTTAGGGAATATAATTTTGAGTATCACTACCAAATAATTTTCTTTTTAATTTACTTCTGAAGAAGCCATTGTATGGTGAAACAATTGTCAAGTTATTTTAAATATATTGGAAATTAAAACATAGTGTTGTTTTTATATAATACTACAGTCTTTAATAGTAGAGTATATTTTTAGATCATTCATGAAAAAAAGTTATCTACTTCGGCTCCAGAGAGTTGATTTGAAATAATAGAGACCCTAAATGTATAACTCTGGGCGTACTGGCTTGACTAAAGGCTTAAGGTACTTATTACTAGCTTCAGTAGCACCCTTACCTTGACAGCGCCATGTTTTATATTAAAGTTTTTGAACATATCAGCAAACAGAATAAAATATTTCTAATTCGTAAGAAATAATGCAATTCAAAGGAAAAAATTCATCGTCATAATCATCATTAGCTTACTCCATGCATAGTTAGATGTAAGTCTTCCTAAGTTGCCTCCAATCAGCTTTGTTGGCTGCTTTTTGCATGTAATCTTTTTAAGTCGTCCGTCCATCTTGTCTATAGTCTACCTCTACATCTCTTCTGTTCTATAAGTCTCCCTCCAATTATACCGCGTTTTCATCTGTTATCATTTATCCTTGCGATATGCTCCTCCAAATTCCACCTTAATATATATATTCGTTGTATACGATTTTGGAGTCTAATATTTAGCTCTCTCCTCTCCTTTCCTCTTTGGGTCACCTGGAATGCCATGTGTTAATACCGGCAGTACATATTGATCGAATATTCTGGTTTTTATTTTATTTGAGATATCTAATTTAAATGAAGAATGTAACTTTCTGAACGCAGACCAAGCTAATGAGATTCTTCTATCCAAGTCAGTCTTTAAATTATTTTTGTATCTTTCCTACTTTTTCACCTTCTATTAACAGTTCCTGGTTGTTATCTTCACTTTCGTTATTCAAAAGAAGTTTGTTTTTAAACCTATACCTCGAGATTTGTTATTTAATTCCATCAGCATTTCTTGGAATTCTTTTGTGTTGGCGATCAGAGTGACATCATCTGCAAACTTTAAGTAATTTAATTGTGCACCGTCCATTAGTATTCCTTTATTTTCTCACTTTAATGATTTGAACTTATCTTCTAGAGTCAATGTGTACAGCTTTGGGATATCTAGTCGCCTTGTCTAACTCCTCTTTTAATTTTGATTTTATTTGTTTTTTCTTCGAGCATTATTTGTGAAGTGGCATTTTTATAGACGTAATCAAGAAGAGTTGTGTATCTTCCATCGACTCTGCTATTACTTAAGGCGTTAAAGATTGCCCATATCTCTACCGAATCAAATGCTTTTTCGTAGTCAACCATTTCTACCTAAAACGTGACCTTATATTCATTTGATTTTTCCACTAATAATCTAATTGTTTGAAGATGGTCCAAAGTGCTATATGCTCGTCTAAATCCCACTAATTTGTTCGTTATTATATATGGTATAATTCTAGTGGGTATTTTATATAGTACCGATAACAGGCTGATGGGTATATAATTCTCCCATTTAAATTTGTTCTCTTTTTAAAAACAGGAATAATCAAGGCGTTTAACGAAGGTGTTGGTATGTCTATAAGACACCAGCTAAATAGAGCTTGAAGTGATTGTATTATCGATGTCCGTCCATATCTTATCATTTCTATAGTTATTTCATCTCACCTGGTTGTTTGTTGTTGTGCATACGTTGTAGGGTGTTCATTATTTTATCCGTTGTAACATCGGGAATTTCTTCAAATCTCACATTTCTTACTATCAGCCTGTTTTAAACTTTGAATTGTTGTGGCTGTTACTTAAAGGATATTTATGAATAAGGACACCCAAATATGCAAAGCGCATATATTGTATAAATGCTTTAAGAATAGCATATATGTGCATATTTGAAGGAATTTATAATAATGTAGGTCTTTGGCAGGCATTTTCATTCATTTTTCGAAATAAGGGTTAATGTTTAGGCCGCCGCCGCCGCGCCGGTGGTTTTCCCCAAATAAATTTTATTATTTTATGGTCAGTAAAAACCAGTTAGTATACCCCAGACGGCCGTCAGAGCATACTTGTATTATTAATTTATTAGATTTCATTTTTGGTTGTGCTTTTAAAGTGGTTACTTTTCAATGGAGAAGTTTGAGAAACATTTAGTAGTTTATTGTTTTTATAACTAACGCCGACCGTGTCTTTTGCAATATTTGCATATTTTCGCTTACTTAGTTGCATAGCCCTGTATGTATCAAATTTAAAATGTATGTTTTATTATGCTGTTTACTACGTATATAAATTTTTAAAATATGTACCTACATTATTATTATTATTATATGTTCATCTTTAAGTAAAGTAATAAAATACATTATTATTTATATTTATTTTTTACTTTGTATAATATTATATTTAGATTTAGATCATTCGCCCTGTATGTTGAAAATTTAAAATGGGTTTTTTATTGCTACATTGTATAGTAGTCGTATCATGTAATGTGAAACAATAAATTTACATTTTTCAAGTCTATTCCGATTTTTTTTACTGCATATTTACAACATGTATGTGATATTTTGAGAAAATTATTTGCATATTTATGCGCATATTTTAAAGTTTTTCACTTGCATATTTGGGTTTCCTTATTTATAAACACTTTAAAATAATAAAGTGGAAATTGACAAAATCAGTCTTTCATTACATTCTTACTATAACTCATTTCCTTCTTCTTTCCCGGGCGGTGGTGATATTTTCGTGTCATATAATGTTTGATAATATTTCTCTGTAGCTTTCTTTATCTCTTTCATTTGTGCGATCTCTTGGTTATCGTTATTTACAAGTTTTATTATTTGATGTCTCCCTTCATTCATTTATTTGTTTAGGTGTTTCAAACTTTTCCCTGTTTCAGAGTTTCTTCTATTTCCGAGAAAAAAACTATAATGGCTAAATGAATCATACACAGTATAATTGAAAGATCATAGTGTTTATTTGCAAGAATAACACTGGTCAACAAAAAAAAGAAAATTGCTTGTTTCCTGTGATTTTTTTTTGTTTCTATCTCAAATTGACGCGTATTTTTTAAATATGGCAACAATTTTTCTCTAACAGCTTTTGTTTTTGAGTTATAGCTAACTACCCTCATTTACTATTTTTACTTAGATTTTCGTTTTTTATTGGACACTAAAATATAATTTGTTGTTGTTTTAGATATGGCTTCGTCAAGAAGATGTTGTGTGCTTAATCCCGATTGTTTTTGCTCTATTTGTGGTAAATATATATTTGCAAAATATCGAAAACCTATATCGGACTTTGTGAAAACTGCGTATCATCAATATTTTAAAATAAAATTGTGTAATCAGGACAAGCCATGAGTTCCTCATATTGTATGCCAGAAATGTGTGGTATGTCTACGGTTATGGTCCAGTGGAAAAAGAGATGCAATAATGTTCGTAACACCCATGATTTGGCGAGAACCTCGAAACCATCATGACGATTGCTACTTCTGCGTTGTGAAAATAAACGGAATTAACCCTGGAAATCGAAGTAAGTGGTCATACCCTAACTTATCTTCTGCTCAACGACCTCAGTTAAAATCACAAGAGGTACCCAGCACATCTAAATCTTCTGATGATCCAAATCTCTGTGAACCCGAACGAAATACATCAAGTGAAGACTCTGATTCAGACTACAAATGTAGCCTTTCAGAACCTCAACCATTTAATCAGAAAGAACTAAATAACCTAGTAAGAGATCTGAACTTACCAAAAGAAGCTTCTGAAATTTTAGCATCTCGTTCAAAAGTAAAAAAATTTGCTTACTCCGGAAACCAACATTACATTTTATCGTACCCGAGAAAAAAATCTGTTACCGTATTTTTCTTAAGAGAAGGATTTAGTTTTTTGGAACGATGTTGGTGGTATTTTGCAGCAGATGGGATTAAAACAGGACCAACCTAGTGATTGGCGTCTTTTCATAGACAGCAGCAAAAGAAGTTTAAAGTGTGTTTTGCTTCATAACGGCAACAAGTACGGATCTATACCTATTGCACATTCGACGACTTTAAAAGAAGAATACGTAAATGTTTCTAAGGTTATGGAAAAAAGTAAGTATCAAGACCACAAATGGGTCATTTGTGTTGATCTGAAAATGGTTAACTTTCTTTTAGGTCAACAAGGGGGGTACACAAAGTTCCCTTGTTTCATGTGTCTCTGGGATAGTCGTGACAAACAACACCATTGGTCACAAAAAGTTTGGCCAGTGTGGGAAGAGCTAAAAGTTGGTACAAAAAATGTTATAAACGTGCCTTTAGTTAGCCGAGACCGCATCACACTTCCACCACTTCATATTAAATTCGGCATAATGAAACAGTTTGTGAAGGCGCTTGACAAAAGTCGCGAATGTTTTAATTTTCTTTCACGCAAGTTTCCAGGATTAAGTTCAGAAAAATTGAAAGCTGGTATTTTTGATGGGCCACAGATTAGGCAACTCGTGAAAGATCCTAATTTTGTCAAATCAATGACTGAAGTCGAATCCACAGCTTGAAATTCATTTGTTTTGGTTATGAGTAGCTTCCTAGGCAAAAAGAAATCTGACGACCATGTCGAGCTTGTTGAGTGCATGCTATCGAACTTGCAAGAGCTAGGGTGCAACATGAGCATAAAAATCCACTTCCTGCACTCGCATTTAGACCGATTTCCACAAAAACTGGGTGATTTTAGTGAGGAGCAAGGTGAAAGATTTCATCAGGATCTTCGGACAATGGAAGAGCGTTATCAGGGGCGGGCGGTGGGACTCACATATGATGGCAGACTACTGCTGGAGTTTGCAACGAGATCTACCTAAAGTCGTTCATTCAAGGAAATCTTATAAAAGATCATTTGCTAGTGTTCAATAGAAATTTTGTTAACATAATGTATTATTTTTTTGTATTTTTTTGGCAAAATAATAAAACTGTATATTTCAAAAGGTAAAGCTGTTAGCAATCTTCCAGTATTTTTTTCATAGTCAGGGCCATAGAAATACTCAATAACAGAAAAAAAAATAAAGGAAACAAGACTTGTGTTGACCAGTGTAATAGCACATCTTAAAACTTTTGAATATTCTGAGCTATGTTGATTTGAATTATAGTTTAGAGATTCTAAAAAGATGTTTAATTTGTTCAGTTTATTTTTAGCATTCTAAAAGTATAATTTTACCCCACAAGAAAATTTTGCTTTTTGTGTTCAAACTTGTTATTAGAGTATATTTATATTTGATGAACTTTAAGATTAGGTTTTGGATGTAGAAACCTAACGTAAAATGGCCCCTACTAGGTTGATTCTTTAAATAATCAAGTTAATAATTGTCTGAAAGTAAGAACGAGAAATATCTTATAAAATTTGTAGTAGAAACGGTGTGGTTAAAATCTCAAAATACCAACGGAAATACGAATAAATGCACATTATAGATTCTTTACATGCCCACACATTAATAGTATATGTCATCAGACGGTAAAATAAAATATAAAATTTACGAAAATTCTGCTAATATAGGACATCCGACTAACATTAAATGGTATAATTGGGTTAATTTTTAAAGCCACGGGTAGAAACATCGATAAAATTCACCGTTAATAATGACCTAATAAATTTAGAACTTAGAATTTTAACATTACAAATTGAGACAGAAAACTAAATGGTGGAGATAACTATTTCATTCATTAGTCTTCGATCTCGATGTACGTGTTGAACATCGATTATTTCCAACGTTGTGAATATAAATGTTTAGACGATAGTTCCGTTAAAGCTGCAATATAACTCCGATTACATGGATCCATAGATGAGATTAATAATGTTCTCGTTATAATGAGAGTTTATATAATTAAGGTACAGGCCGAATAAAAGACAAAGTAATCCTAAAAATACAAGAAGTTGGAGCATATGTTAAGAATTCGGGGTGACCGCCGATATGAGAGTAAAATCTCAATCCTTTCCAAAATGTCCAGATTTTTACCTTTATTTTAAGGTTAAGATCTGCTAGTTTATCCTGTGTGCAGGGCATAAGTTATAGGAAAATAAATAAATCCAGTTATCAAAATTATTCGATTTCTACTTTAGACAAGAAAAGTTCTGTCGATTGGCCTCTGACAAGTTTGAGTGGCGTTATTAATTTCTCAAGAATCCTTCCTATAATTGTAGAGGTTTTTCCCAAGAAAGGTAAAGAGGTGAAGCGTGAATTTGGTGTAGAATTATTCACATAAAAGTTGCTTTTGTTTTTTTCTGAAGGGTTTTGCTACTGGGAAATAATTTTTTGTGGTCAACCAATACATCATATCTTTTTATTTCCGAAATTTTCTTTCCAGGTAGCTAATTTAGGGCAAGAATGGTGATATGCATCTGAAGGTATCTTTCGGGAGATTTGTGTAGAGTGTATTTAGATGTTAAAATCACTATTGTTGTTCTTGTTATGTCAAAAGTGAAAATAGAATATATGCTTATTTATTTACTTTATTTTGATTCTCAATTTTCATAGTACATTTTATGTTGAGTGAATATTATTGAAAAACTGTAAAAGGAAGTTAATTGTTCAAAATGTCAGCTTATTCAAATTAAAGGTGTCATTACGATATCGATATCCAGTTGCTACTTATCTAACAAAAGAGAAAAGATTATCTTTAAATTAATTTAAAGTTCAAATTAATTATTTCAAATTAAAACTTTACATTAAGAGGGAAAAGTCCAGCGCAAAAAATGTAATCTCTATATAATCTTGCTATTGTAGTTTTAGTAAGCTTAATCTCATTTTACCATTCAAGTCGATACCGGACAACTGAGTATACGACTATCCATTGATTAATACTGACCCAACTATTCGTTACTTCGACAACGAATAATCGTTAATACAAGTCGGAATATTATTCTATTAAAACTTACGAAATTCCCAACTTTATTGTCAGTTATAAACAATCAACAGAAATTTTTCATTTCTCTTGGTACTTTTACGCTACATATTTCTAAGTAGATATTAACTTAATACCTGGTAGAACTTTTCTGAACTTAAATATAATATACGTTGGCATAAACTTAAATTTATAGTCTTACAACCTAAATGTATTTTTCCCAGATGCAAATTCTGTCTTACCGTAAGGCTTGGCTTGAGGGTTGTATTAAAGAAAATGGGAAAAATGTTACAATTTACCAACGTATAACATTTTATCCCATTAGAATAATGAAATATAACGCAACTACACTTAATAATGTATATGTTTTTAATGGATGTAACTAAAAAAAAGTATTTTTTTTACACATTATTGTATAATCCTAAAGTGTTCCATAAAAAAGTTTAATTCTAAAATATTAATAGCAAAAGAAAACAAATTGTTAAGTGAAGAGAATATTATATCTGTATATTATATCACTATTCTTGAAAAATTCTTTATTAAAAGTAATGTTATCTAAATTCGAACCTTCCAGAGTGGTGGATGTAAGGAACCCAGGTCGCGCTTTTACATCATATCCCCATGAGGTTCAGCTTATCATTTCTAGTACAACCCTTCTCAAATAGTCTTTTATATGAAGAACCTCAACGCTTTAGAATGATTTGCCGACCGAGTACAATTTATAGCGATTCAAGTTTTTTTTTGGCAGACGCGTTGTTCCTGTGGCGCTTTAGGGATTTTCCTGCAGCGTGTGTGCTATGCCGTGAAAAAAAAAAGAAGAAACCCATCGGTGTCAAATTATAGCTATGTGGAGGCCAACTTACGAGACTTCACTGAATCCTCAGGGAAAATTTCTGAAATGTCTGGTATACATCTGTTTTAAGTTGTGATGTCATTCTAACCCGCTGAAGCCAGGTTTTCTAATTATATCCATCAAAATTTTGTAAAGCAGAAGCAATAGAGTTCTCAATCATCTCCCCTTATCTCTCCCAACTAATAGTCCTTATGAGCCTCAGTCATCCACTAGACTTTGACTGAATATATAGGCTAGTTTTGGATATGCCCGAGTTAAATTCTGTTTATTGACGTGACAGTAAGTATAAGATCTTGGTAAATTTTGAAAAGGGTTCAAACGTTTGACCAACAAATTTGCCTTTTAACAAGGTTCTTGCACTGGCTGTTCTTTGTAATGTTAAAAATCTAAAATTTTACGAAAATCCATTTAAACGAATTTATTTACTTACGACATGATATTAGAACGCACTTCATATTTGCATCCCTTTTTGAAATCTTTGATCACCGTGCCTTAGATTTACTTAAAGTTAAATCTTTTATACCCAGTATTTTATCAGCTGAACACTAAGTTCCTCATTTAGGATATAACTAGATTTACAAAATTAACCTAATATTTGAAGACATTGTCTGGAATGTCTTTTGTGAAACAAACATGTTTTTTTTATATGATGCAACTATCATAAATTAAAATAATAAATGATAAAACATATTTTATCAAAAATATGACTCTTTCAGAGTTTCTTCTATTTTCGAGAAAAAAACTGTAATAGCTAAATGAATCATATACGGTATAATTGAAAGATCATAATGTTTAGTTGCAAGAATAATAGCACATCTCAAAACAGAAGATTTTGAATGTTCTGAGCTATGTACATTTGAATTATAGTTTAGAAATTCTTTAATTTGTTTAGTTCATATAGAAAAATTTCTGTATAATGGCAAGGAGCTCGAAATTAATTATAAGATATTTTTTAACCCACAAGAAAATTTTGTTCTTGGTATTCGAATCTTTTATTAGAGTATAATTATATTTGATGAATCCTAAGATTACGTCTTGGATGTAGAAACCTAGCTTAAAATAGCTCCTACTTGGTTGATTCTTTAAAGAATCATCTGAATAATTCGCTGTAAGTAAGAACGAGAAATATGTTATAAAATGTGTAGTCCAAACGGTGTGATTAAAATTTCAAAATACCAACAGAAATACGAATAAATGCATATCATAAGTTCACTACATGCTCACACATTATATTATGTGAACAGTATATGTCATCAGACAGTAAAATAAGATATAAAATATACGAAGATGCTGCTAATATAGGACACCAGAGAAACATTAAATGGTATAATTGGGTTAATTTTTAAAGTCACGGGTAGAGACAGAGAAATTCACAGTTAATAATGACCTGATAAATTTAGAACTTAGAATTTTAACATTACAAATGGAGACAGAAAACTAAATGGTGGAGATATCTAACTCACTTCTCAGTCTTCGATCTCGATTATTTCCAATGTTGTGAATATAAATGGTTAGACGATAGTTCCGTGCAATATAACTCCGATTACATGGATCCATATATGAGATTAATAATTTTCCCGTTATAATGAGAGTTTATATGATTACGGTACAGGTCGAATAAAAGACAGAGTAATCCTAAAAGTAAAAGAAGTTGGAGCATATGTTAAGTTTTAGGTGTGACTGCCAATATGAAAATAAAATCTCAATCCTTTCCAAAATGTCCAGATTTTTGCCTTTATTTTAAAGTTAAACATGTGTCTTAAAAGTGGTAGTATTATCATATTTAATCTCGCTGCATCCCAAATGTTTTTTAATTTTTATTTTTAAAGATCTGCTAGTTTATCCTATGTATTGAGCAGGGCATAATTTATACGAAAACAGATAAATCCAGATATCAAAATTTCTACTTTAGACAAGAAAAGCTAAGCTATTCTGTTGATTGGCCTCTGACAAGTTTGAGTGGCGTTATTTCATTTCTCAAGAATCCTTCCTATAATTGTAGATATTTTTCCTAGGAAAGGTAAAGAGATGAAGCGTGAATTTGATGTAGAATTATTCATATAAAACCTGCTTTTGTTTTTTCTGAAGGCTTTTGCTACTGGAAAATAATTTTTTGTGGTCAACCAATAAATCATATATTTTTATTTTCGAAATTTTCTTTCGAGGTAGCTAATTTAGGGCAAGAATAGTGATATGCATCTGAAGATATCTTTCGGTAGATTTGTGTGGGGTGTATTGGGATGTTAAAGTCACTATTGTTGTTTTTGTTATGTCAAAAGTAAAAATAGAATATATGCTTATTCCTTTACTTTATTTTCATTTTCAATTTTCATAGTAAATTTTATGTTGAGTAAATATTATTGAAAGACTGTAAAAGGAAGTTAATTAGTTCAAAATATCAGCTTATTCAAATTAAATGTGTCATTTCGATATCAATATCCAGTTGCTACTTATCTAACAAAAGATCAAAGATTATCTTTAAAATAATTTAAAGTTCAAATTAATTATTTCAAATTAAAATTTTGCATTAAGAGGGAAAAGCCCAGCGCAAAAAAATTAATCTCTATTTAATCTTGCTAGTGTAGTTTTAGTAGGCTTATTCTCATTTTACCACTCAAGTCGATACCGGGTAACAGAGTAATCGACTATCCATTGATTCATACTGATCCAACTATTCGTTAGTGATAGGATAATTCGAATTAAAAATAATCGGTATTCCGATTATTGAAATAATCGACATCATCCGATTATCAAAACCGAAGAATCGAATTATATATAATTGGAATTCGCGTCATCATAAAATCTAAAATCAATAAAATCGTAAACAAAAGTACAAAAGTCAACAACAAAACACTCGGATTCTCGGATCGTGATAAAATCAAACATAGTAACGCGTAATAGTTTCGGATCAGGGTGATGGAGTTGGTGTATTTTCTGGGGAACAACCTGGTTTTTCTGTTGTCTTTCCATTTGCTTCATTTATAGATTGTTCTGTTTCAGTGTCTTTTGGAGAAATTTTTAGTTTTACAGTGGGATGTATTCCTAATAAATGTTGCTTCAAATTTGTTGTTCTGCCAAAATATTTTATTATTTTACCGCATATCTTGCAAGCAGCTTGTTTAGAGTTAATTTTTTTTTGAACCACTACCACACCAGCGAATGTCTTTTACACTCAGGCCTCATTTTCTATTTTCTTTATAAAATTTACTTTTAACTTTAATTACTCAACACTCAACTAATAGTCAACACCCAACATCAGCACTCATAGAACGACGATTCATTCATTCATTTATATTCATTCATACTATTAAAAAATAAAAATAATAAATAATTAAATTAATCGGCATGCCTCGAGTTCGAGTTTCGCTTCGGCGAATCGGCAAAATTGCAAAATCGGGCAATTCCGATGAATGTTAAGTTTTATTATGGTGACGCACGCAACATCAAAGGTAGTATGGGATGAGATGATTTGAAATTCGAATTATTATATAATCCGATTATCAAAATCATTCATAACCTGAGAAACCGATTTTTTTTTTTTATGGGTCTATCACACGTGCTACAGGGAAGTCCCTAAAGCGCTACAGGAGCGACACGTGTGCGGAGAAGGCGATTCACGTTGTTCTTGAATCGCTGTAGATTGTACTCGGTGGGAAACACAGTCCTGGGCAAATTATTCCAAAGAGATGATGTTCTCCATATAAAAGACTGCTTGAAAAGTGTTGTACGGGGAGTAACAAGCTGAACCTCATACGGATGTGAAGAATTAGCGCGAAGTGTACTTCTAACATGCACCGCTCTGGAGAAATTAAGCGGGTCACATCCTTCGAACACTTTCCATGAAAGTACTTGTAGTATAGGCTCAAGTCGCCAACCGTTCTTCGATGTTCCAGCGAATCAAGGCCGACGGTCAGTTTCGGGTCTCCAATCAGACGAACAGCTCTTCTCTGAATAGAATCCAACAAATGCAGTGTATGTTTGGGAGTGGCGCTCCAAACATGGGAGCAGTATTCCATAGTTGGTCGAATTTGAGCTTTGTAAAGAATTAACAGTTTTTGAGGAGTGTAAAGCTTTCTGGTTCGAAATAATATTCCCAACTTTTGAGAAGCTCTCCTTTCTATGCCTGCAACATGTTCATGCCAGGACATATTTGCTCCCAAATTAACGCCCAACAAATTGAGTGACGATGTTAGAGGAATGGAGTGCCCCGACATAACTATGTCGGGTTCAGCAACGTTAACTTTTTTAGAGAAAACTACCGCCTGGGTTTTTGTAGCGTTAAATTCCACTTGGTTACTGTCACCCCAAGATAGAATTTCTTCCAGGTCTTTGTTAAGTTGAACGACCTCCTGCTGTCTGCGGATATTCGTCTGAGTAGCCGATGTCCGAGCGTTCAAAGTGAATGAAGAGATAAGTGTACTGTCATCTGCAAAGCTGTAGATTGGATTCTCGGTCTTTCCAGCAGATCGTTAATATAAATGAGAGAAAAAGGGTAGGAGACAGTATGGAGCCTTGAGGTACACCGGCGTTGATAGTGAAGGTGTTAGAAAGAAATCCGTCGACTGCCACTCGTAAAGAACGCTCTCTGAGGAAACATGAGAGCCACAAACAGAACTTTTCCGACATACCATAAGAACGTAGCTTAGCCAACAGCCCATCGTGCCAAACACGGTCGAATGCCTTGGATATGTCCAGAGCAACCGCTCGAGATTCTCCAAAGTGTTCAATTGCATTGTTCCAAACATGTGTTACATAAGTCAGAAGATCTCCTGTTGATCTATTTTTACGAAAGCCATATTGGTGATCGCTAATAATGTTGAATCCTTCAAGATATTTTAGAAGATGTTGATTGATAACCTTTTCCATGACTTTCGATATTATTGAAAGCAGTGCGATTGGTCGGTAGTTATTTGGCAAGGTCTTCTTGCCTTTTTTAGGTATCGGCTGAACTGTAGCGCATTTCCAGCAGGAAGGAAATATTCCCTTTCTGTAGGATAGGTTGAAAAGTCTACAGAAAACTGGTGTTAGTTTCCTCGCACAGATTTTAAGAACTATGGCAGGTATTCCGTCAGCGCCAGAAGCCTTTTTGGTGTCTAGCTTCATCAGAATATGCTTTATAATACGCTGTCTGAAGATAACATCGGGCATCCTTGACTGCACTATAGGAATAGTAGGTGGTGTTTTTCCTTGGAAATCGACAATAGAATGTGAAGCAAAGAGTTCAGCCAACAAGTTCGCTTTCTCAACAGGTGTCGTTGCAATAGAATTATCTGGCCATGTGAGTGGTGGTATGGTGGATTTGGTGAAATTTTGACTAACTGCCTTAGCGGCCGACCAAAAGGACCTTGAATTGCCGGGACAGGCGAGAAGTTTGTTTCTAATTCGTTGATTGTGTACCTCCTTGGTTTCGTCGATAATTTCTTTGCATCTGTTCCTGGCATGAACAAATGTGTTACGATTTATGGTGTTAGGATTTTCGCGCCATTGTCGGTATGCAAGATGTTTAGAAGCAACAGCTTCTTTGCATTTTCGGTCAAACCAAGGCTTACCGTTGGAAGGGCATTTCTTCGAAAAAGGGATGTAAGCCTCCATACCGGCCAAAATAACATCGGAAACCTCCCTGGCGCAGTCAGATGGGTCGTCGGATCGAAAACAAACATCCAACCAAGGGAAAGTTCGAAAATATTCCATGAGATCGTCCCATTTAGCAGTCTTGTAGTGCCAAATCTTGCGCGGTTTAGGCGCCTCTCTGTCATTGATTGGTAGAATACTCAATGTCGAAAGTAGTTTATGGTCGGAAGAACCTAACGGCGAATTTACGCTGACTGTGTAAATCTCCGGATTGGTGGTTAAAAAGAGATCAAGAAGACTGGCAAACTCTCCGTCTCGATCAGGGATCCGTGTTGGTTCGTCAATAAGCTGAGTTAAGCCACAACTGATTGAAAATGATTCGGCTTCACGACCTTGTTCATCGGTAGTATTTGAATATTTAAGCCAGTTGATGTTGTGGACATTAAAGTCGCCCAGGATGGCAATTTCGGCATTTGGATAGTTAATTTGTAAATGATCGATGGTGTCTGCAAGGGAAGCGAAAAGTGTTCTAAAGTTAGTATCACTTGGTGGTCGATAGAGGATACAGATGAACCTTGTGGTTGGTTGAGACGTTATTTTTAACCACATAACATCAAAGTTTGGGGGCTCCAGAGTCTCTTCTCGTTGGCAAGAGAGGTCGCTTCTGACATAAAGACAGATTCCAAAGTTACGCCTAAATCGGGAATAGAAGTCATACCCAGGATAAAGATAGTTTACTGTGCTGGTCGATGAACTGACCTTAGTTTCACAGAGAGCGAGTACATGAGGTTTATTTGATTGCAGGTGTTGGTGCACTGAATTTATGTTCGTGTTTAAACCTCGTATGTTGCAAAAATCCATTTTGAAATTCTGATCTCTGCATGTCGACGCCCCTGAACCGGCCCCCACCCGGAGATCCGAACGGGGGGCTAATTTACCTCCGGAATTTTTTGTATCCAGGTGCCTCATCATGCTATCTGGTCCCATAGTCCGGGACATCGGCACAGCCACGAAACGTTAAGCAACTTCACGCAGCCTAAGCCGATGCGATGGTATCACACCTGGCGATGCTGGTGGGATCTGGGCATCTACCATCTAGGTTGTTCTTTAAGTCGCGTCCTACGACAGGCAGAACATACCGGGGGAGATATTCTATCCCGCTCCCCCACGGGCCAACCATGGCACACCAACTCCCACCATCCCGACCCGCCACAAACTATCCCGACCCGCCACAAACTATTATTGCAATAATGCGATTATGCCCACCACTACTATTCGTTACTTCGACAACAGATAATCGTAAATACAAGTCGGAATATTATTCTGTTAAAACTTACGAAATTCCCAACTTTATTGTCAGTTATAAACATCAACAGAAATTCTTTATTTCTCTAAATATATATATGTATGTATAAAATTTTATCCCATTAGAATAATGAAATATAACGCAAGTATAATCCTAAAGTGTTCCATAAAAAAGTTTAATTCTAAAATATTAATAGCAAAAAAAAATCAAACTGTTAAATGAAGAGAATATTATATCTGTATATTATATTACTATTCTTGAAAAATTCTTTATTAAAAGTAATGTTATCTAAATTTGAACCTTCCAGAGTGATGCATGTAAGGCAATCCACGTCGAGCTTTTACATCATATCTCTATGAGGTTTAGCTTGTCATTTCTAGTACAACCCTTTTAGTCTTTTATATGAAGAACATCAACCCTTTAAAATGATTTGCCAACCGAGTACAATTTATAGCGATTCAAGTTCAACGTAAATCGTTTTTTTGGCACACGCGTTGCTCCTGTGGCGTTTTAGGGATTTTCCTGCAGCGTGTGTGCTATGCCCTGAAAAAAAGAAGAAACCCATCGGTGTCAAATTATAGCTACGTTATGTCACTTCATTAATTTCTCTAATTATATCCATCAAAATTTTGTAAAGCAGGAGCAATAGAGTCCTCAATCATCTCCCCTTATCTCTCCCAACTAATAGTACTTATGAGCCTCAGTCATCCACCAGACTTTGGCTGAATATATAGGCTAGTTTTGGATTTGCCCGAGTTAAATTCTGTTTATTGACGTGACAGGTAAGTATAAGATCTTGGTAAATTTTGAAAAGGGTTCAAACGTTTGACCAAGAAATTTGCCTTTTAGCAATGTTCTTGCCATGGCTGTTCTTTGTAATGTTAAAGATATAAAATTTTACGAAAATCCTTTTAAACGAATTTATTTACTTGCGACCTGATATTAGAACGCACGCCATATTTGCATCCCTTTTTGAGATGTTTGATCATCGTGCCTTAGGTTTACTTAAAGTTGAATCTTTTATACCCAGTATTTTATCAGCTGAACACTTAGTTCCTCATTTAGGATATACCTAGTTTTACAAAATTAACATAACATTTGAAGAGATTTGTCTAGAATGCCTTTTGTGAAACAAACATGTTTTTTTTTTATATGATGCAACTATCATAAATAAAAATAATAAATGATAAAACATATTTTATCAAAAATATGACTCTTTCAGAGTTTCTTCTATTTTCGAGAAAAAAAACTGTAATGGCTAAATGAATCATATACGGTATAATTGAAAGATCGTAGTGTATAGTTACAAGAATAATAGCACATCTCAAAACAGAAGATTTTGAATGTTCTGAGGTATGTTCATTTGAATTATAGTTTAGAAATTCTTTAGTTTGTTTAGTTTATATAGCAAAATTTCTATATAATGGCGAGGAAGTCTAAATTAATTATAAGATATTTTTAGCCCACAAGAAAATTTTGTTCTTGGTATTCGAACTTTTTATTAGAGTATAATTATATTTAATGAATCCTAAGATTACGTCTTGGATGTAGGAACCTAGCTTAAAATAGCTCCTACTCGGTTAATTCTTTAAAGAATCATCTGAATAATTGTCTGTAAGTAAGAACGAGAAATATGTTATAAAATGTGTAGTCCAAACGGTGTGATTAAAATCTCAAAATACCAACAGAAATACGAATAAATGCACATCATAGGTTCAATACATACTCATACATTTCTTCTATAATATATATATAAAATGCAACGTCTCTCTGTCTGTCTGTCTGTCCGTTAGTGCGCTTATCACTGGAGAACCACTTATCCGATTTACGTACTTTTTTTTTTTAAAACATACATATGTTCTCTGGCCAGGTTATAGGCTATATTTTATTACGATAGGTAGCATAAGGAATGAGCAGTGACGATAATAGTGAATGAAGTCGAAAAAAAATTTGCCGCTAGCGCGTTTCCTTGCAATACACAGCCTAAACCATTATATATGGAACAATATTATGTAGCAGAGAATATCTATAATCTATGATATATATAAAATGCAATGTCTCTCTGTCTGTCTGTCTGTCCATTAGTGCGTTTATCACGCGAGAATCACTTATCCGATTTACGTATCTTTTTTTAAATTCATACATATATTCTTTGGCCAGGTTAAATAATAATAATACTCTATATCTATAATATATATAAAATGCCACGTCTCTCTGTCTGTCTGTCCGTTAATGCGCTTATCCCTCGAGAATCACTTATCCGATTTACGTGATTTTTTAAATTCATACAATGTTCTCTGACCAGGTTATAGATATATATTTTATTACATCTATAATATATATAAAATGCAACGTATCTCTGTCTGTCTGTCTGTCTGTCCTTCCGTTAGTGCGCTTATCACTGGAGAACCACTTATCGATTCACGTAATTTTTTTTTTTTAAAACATACATATGTTTTCTGGCCAAGTTATAGACTATATTTTATTACGATAGGTAGCATAAGGAATGAGCAGTGACGATAATAGTGAATGAAGTCGAAAAAAAGTTTGCCGCTAGCGCGTTTTCCTTGCAATACACAGCCTAAACCATTATATATGGAACAATATTATGTAGCAGAGAATATCTATAATCTATAATATATATATAAAATGCAATGTCTTTCTGTCTGTCTGTCTGTCTATTAGTGCGTTCACACGATTTACGTGTTTTTTTTTGTAATTCATACATTTGTTCTCTGGCCAGGTTATCTATAATCTTCTATCTATAATATATATAAAATGCAACGTCTCTCTGTCTGCCTGTCTCTCTGCATGTTTGTCTGTTTGTTCGTTAGTGCGCTTATCACTGGAGAACCTCTTATCCGATTTACGTGCTTTTTTTTAAAACATACATATGTTCTCTATCTATAATATATATATCTAAAATGCAAACGTCTCTCTGTCTGTCCATTAGTGCGTTACGTGCTTTTTTTTTTAAATATACATATGTTCTCTGGCCAGGTTATAGGATATATTTTATTGCATTAGGTAACATAAAGAATAAGCAGTGACGATAATAGTGAATCAGGTCGGAAAAAAGGTTACCGTTAGTACGTTCTCTTGCAATACACTGCCTAAACCATTAAATATGGAACAATATCATGGTGCAAAGAATATAATATATATAAAATGCAACGTCTCTCTGTCTGTCCGTTAGTGCCCTTATCACTTGAGAACCACTTATCCGATTTACGTATTTTTATAAATTTATACATATGTTCTATATAATTCGATATAAGCCTAGATAATGGGAGATAAGGTGAGATAATGGGAGATAAGTATAAATAATGGGAGATATGGAGAAATAATGGGAGATAAGCAGAGATAAGTCTAGATAATGGGAGTTATGGTGAGATATGGGAGATAAGGAGAAATAATGGGAGATAAGGAGAAATATTGCGAGATAAGTCGAGATAAGCCTAGATAATGGGAGATAAAGTGAAATAATGTGAGATAAGGGGAAATAACGGGAGATAAGGAGAAATAATGTGAGATGAGCAGAGATAAGCCTTGATAATGGAAATTATGTAGAGATAATGGGAGATAAGGAGAAATAATGGGAGATAAGGGGAAATAATGGCAGATATTTTATTACGTTAGGTAACATAAGGGATAAGCAGTGACGATAGTAGTGAATCAAGTCCACGCGAGCGGAGCCGCGGGCACTGCTAGTCTTGTTATTAAAAATTAACAGTATATGTCATCAGACGGTAAAATAAGATATAAAATATATGAAGATGCTGCTAATATAGGACACCAGAGAAACATTAAATGGTATAATTGGGTTAATTTTTAAAGTCACGGGTAGAGACAGAGAAATTCACCGTTAATAATGACCTGATAAATTTAGAGCTTAGAATTTTAACATTACAAATTGAGACAGAAAACTAAATGGTGGAGATATCTGTCTCACTCATCAGTCTTCAATCTCGATGTATGTGTTGAACATCGATTATTTCCAACGTTGTGAATATAGATGTTTACATGATAGTTCCGTTAAAGCTGCAATATAACTCTGATTATATGGATCTATAGATGAGATTAACAATTTTTCCGTTTTAATGAGTTTGTATGATTAAGGTATGGTCGAGATAAGACAAAATAATCCTAAAAGCTCAAGAAGTTGAAGCATATATTAAGGTGTGAATATATAGGCTAGTTTTGGATTTGCCCGAGTTCAGTTCTGTTTATTGACGTGACAGGTAAGTATAAGATCTTGATAAATTTTGAAAAGCGTTCAAACGTTTGACCAACAAATTTGCCTTTTAGGAATATTCTTACACTGGCTTTGTAATGTTAAAGATATAAAATTTTACGAAAATCCATTTTAACGAATTTATTTACTTGCGACCTGATATTATAACACACTCCACATTTGCATCGCTTTTTGAGATCTTTGTTCACCTTGCCTTAGGTTTAGCTAAAGTTGAATCTTTTATATACAGTATTTTTATCAGCTTTAGTTCCTCATTTAGGATTTACCTAGATTTACAAAATTAACATAATATTTGAAGAGATTTGTCTAGAATGCCTTTTGTGAAACAAACATGTTTTTTTTTACATGAAGCAACTATCATAAATTAAAATAATAAATGATAAAACATATTTTTTTATCAAAAATATGACTACACAGATGAAAAAGATGATATACCATGATAACATCAATTTATAGAGCATATCTTATTTTCGTATTACACACCAAAAAGTATCTTCTTCTTACGAGGCCGTTTCCTCACGAAAGTTGGCGATCCATATAGCTAAACGAACTTTAGAAACTACTGCTCGAAAAAATATCACTCGAAGCACATCCAAATTACCTTCTCATGTCCTTCGGCCAAGAATTCTATCATCTTTTGATAGATCGTTTGCCTTCTATAATTAGGCATAGCAATTCGTACTTAAGGCCTCTGATTATATATCCGAAGTATTGAGTTTTTCTTATTTTTGTTGTTGTTAGTCATTCCTTCATTTTGTTCATTCTTTCCAGTACTTCTGTTTCCAGCATTCACATCCATACAATAGAATGGAGAATACATACACTCTCATCATTCTCAATTGGAGTTCGAGACTGAAACTTGTATGATTAAAAATTTATTTATATTCATGTATGTTATCCGGGCCTGTTCAATTCGGGAATATATTTCCTTTCTTGGGTCCCACTTCTCATTTATACTGACTCCCAAATATTTAAATGTGGAGACCTGCTCTACGGTGTTGTCCCTGATTTCGAGTGATTCTGGTAGTAGATTTTTCTTTGTTATTACCATCCACTTGGTTTTTTCGTATTTCACTGGCTGTTACGACTCGATTGATCAGTTTGCTGGAGGTCTTTGATATTATTTGGTAATAGAACAGTATCATCAGTATGTTATTCAGTGGACTACCATTAACTATTATTCTGTCAATGGATTCATGAATGGCCCCATTAAATACAGCATCAGAATAAAGATTGAATAAAAGTGGTGAGAGAATGAATCTTTGTCTTATACTTTGGGTTTTTTCGGACTTTTCAAGTCTAATTTTAACTTCCACTGATTGATCCCAGTACAGATTTTTATTAATATTTAGATATCTTCCAACTTTAGAACACTTTTCGCTTCTCTTGCAGGCACCATCGATAATTTACAAATTAACTAGCCAAGTGCCGAAATTACAATCTTGGACAACTTTAATGTCCACAATATCAACTGGCTTAAATATTCAAATACTACCAACAAACAAGGTCGTGAAGCTGAATCATTCTCAATCAGTTGTGGATTAACTCAGCTTATTGACGAACCAACACGGATTCCTGATCACCTAATCACCAATCCGAAGATTTACACGATCACCGTAAATCCGCCGTTAAGTTCTTTCGACATCGACTATCCTACCAATCAGTGACAGGGAGGCGCCCAAGCCGTGTAAAATTTGGCACTACAAATCTGCTAAATAGATGGACGTTTGTTTTCGATCCGACAACCCATCTGACTGCGCCAGGGAGGTCTGTTATTTTGGCTGGTAGGAAAGCTTACATCCCTTTTTCGAAGAAACGCCCCTCCAACGGCAAGCCTTGGTTTGACCAAAAATGCAAAGAAGCTGTTGCTTCTGAACATCTTGCCTACCGACACCATAAATCGTAACACCTTTATTCGTGCCCGAAATAGATGCAAGGGAATTATCGACGAAACTAAGGAGGTACACAATCAACGAATTAGGAACAAACTTCTCGCTTGTCCCAATAATTCCAGATCGTTTTGGGCAGTCGCTAAGGCAGTTAGTCAAAATTTCACCAAATCCACCATACCGCCACTCACACAGCCAGATATTCTATTGCAACGACACCTGTTGAGAACTTGTTGGCTGAACTCTTTGCTTCACATTCTACTGTCGATTTCCAAGGAAAAAATACCACCTACTATTCCCATAGTGCAGTCAAAGATACCCGATGTTATCTTCACATAGCGTATCATAAAGCGTATTTTAATGACGCTAGACACCAAAAAGGCTTCTGTCGCTGATGGAATACCTGCCATAGTTCTCAAAAACTGTGCGAGGGAACACCAGCTTTCTATAGACTTTACAACCTATCCTACAGAAAAGGAATATTTTCTTCCTGCTGGAAATGTGCCACAGTTCAACTGATACCTAAAAAAGGCAAGAAGACCTTGCCAAATAACTACCGACCAGTCGCACTACTTTCAATAATATCGAAAGTCATGGAAAAGGTTATCAATCAGCATCTTCTAAAATATCTTGAAGGATTCAACATTATTAGCGATCACCAATATGGCTTTTTCGTAAACATAGATCAACAGGAGATCTTCTGAGTTATGTAACACATGTTTGGAATAAAGCAACTGAACACTTTGGAGAATTTCGAGCGGTTGCTCTTGACATATCCAAGGCATTCGACCGTGTTTGGCACGATGGACTGTTAGCTAAGCTACGCTCTTATGGTATGTCTGAAAGGTTCTGTTTGTGGCTCTCATATTTCCTCAGAGAGCGTTCTTTACGAGTGGCGGTCGACGGATTTCTTTCTAACACCTTCACTATCAACGCCGGTGTGCCCAAGGCTCTACACTGTCTTCTACTCTCTTTTTCATTTACATTTACGATCCGCTCGGACATCGGCTATTCAGATGAATATGCGCAGACAGCAAGAGGTCGTTCAACTTAACAAAGACCTGGAAAAAATTTTATCTTGTGGTGACAGTAACCAAGTGGAATTTAACGCTACAAAAACCCAGGCGGCAGTTTTTTTCTAAAAAAGTTAACGTTGCTGAACTCGACATAGTTATGTTGGGGCACTCCATTCCCCTAGCATCGTCACTCAATTTGTTTGGCGTTGATTTGGGAGCAAATATGTCCTGGCATGAACATGTTGCAGCCATAGCAAGGAGAGCTTCTCAAAAGTTGGGAATATTATTTCAAACCAGAAAGCTTTATATTCCACAACAACTGTTAATTCTTTACAAAGCTCAAATTCGACCAACTATGGAATACTGTTTGGGGCTCCGCTCCCAAACATACAGTGCATTTGTTGGATTCTGTTCAGAGAAGAGCTGTTCGTCTGATTGGAGACCCGGTACTGCCGGCAGCCTTGATTCGTTGGAACATCGAAGAACGGTTGGCGACTTGAGACTGTTCTACAAGTATTTTTATGGAAAGTGTTCGAAGGATGTAGCCCGCTTAATTCCTCCCAGAGTGGTACATGTTAGAAATACACGTAGCGCTAATACTTCACATCCGTATGAGATTCAGCGTGTTACTCCGCGTACAACGATTTTCTAGCAATCTTTTATATGGAGAACATCATCCCTTGGGAATAATTTGCCCAGGAATGTGTTTCCCTCCGAGTACGATTTACAGCGATTCAAGAACACCTTGAATCGCTTTTTCCACACACATGCCGCTCTTGGAGCGCTTCAGGGACTTCCCTGCAGCACGTGTGCCAAACCCAAAAAAACAAAAACTTCTGTCTATATTTGTTGTTTCTAAAGTTCTTATTAATTTTTCATGCACCACACAGCCGAGAGCTCTTCAAGGCCTTTTGTTTTCTTACACTCTCGCAGTCGAAAAAACACGCCCTGTTTCAGAAGAAAGTTCCACAGAAACTAAATTTTTAAGGACTGGAGTTATGTTCTGTGTGGGAATCTCTCTCACACATATAATTAAAATTCCTATAAAATGCAATACCTAATAATGGACTCTTCAATCTCGTGAAAACAGTTTTCAGAGACAGAACAAAAATGAAGAAGGTTCGACACCAATGTTCTTTTTGGACTTTTTAGCAAATAAGCGCGTTATGTTTAAATTCTCAGACAAAAATGTATTCATATTAAATGTCAAACTTTTTTTGATATATCAAGCATATCCCCTGTTTTCCACTTGAAAAAATACATATTGAAGTGATTTGTTTCGGCATAAAAAGATATATTGTAAACTCGTAAAACTGTGACGCGTAAAAACTCCTTAAATATTTTTTGTCTCAATTCATCTCAAAAATACGACAAAATACCTTTTTGTTTTTTCTTTATAACCCTATGAATATCAAGTGAAATTCGAGATTATTTCAAGCATGTTAAAGTTTTCCTTTTTTTGGTTTTCAGGCATATTTCCTATAAATTAACCAACTATAAAATAAGTGTTACATTATTTCTAACATGCAATATCCTTTTACACTATAAAAATAGAAGAGACGCAAATTGGTAGCAGCTGTCAAAATATTTTGGATACGTTGGAAAGACTTAAGTCAGAGATTAAAGACTTACTTGGCAGAGTGATGTAAATAATACATTGTAGATATTAAGTGCAGGGTATGCTGCCAACAGCTAGAATCACTGATATATTAGCTTTCAGCTTCCCCAGTTCTTGTATTATCGCACACCCAACTGACAGAACTGGGTGTCCTATTTTACCATTTAACTCATTCCACGGTATTAAGGATGAACTCAGGCATCATATCTTTATATTTATGAACATGGAGTAGCCAATAAAATGTTAGATTGAAAGGGAGGTATATATATATATATATATATATATATATATATATATATATATATATATATATATATATATATATATATATATATATATATCTATCAATTACGACCCTGTTATGGCCAGGTACGTGCGAAGATCCTAAAATAATATAACTAACATTTATAAATATAAGTAAGAGGCTATGGCTTACTTAGAATTCAATAAAGAATATGGTTAAAACGGTATTTAGTAAATTTTTAATATTTTTTTTAACACTATTTCACTATATTACTGCAGATAAAATGAAGAATATTCTTTATATTTATGAACATGGAGTAGCCAATAAAATGTTAGATTGAAAGGGAGGTATATATATATATATATATATATATATATATATATATATATATATATATATATATATATATGTATATATATATATATGTATATATATATATATATATATATATATATATATATATATATATATATATATAATATATATATATATATATATATATATATATATATATATATATATATATATATATATATCTATCAATTACGACCCTGTTATGGCCAGGTACGTGCGAAGATCCTAACGGTCGTTTAATGTTTTTATTGCATCAATTTGCCAAATCACTTTCTTAGATCTTGAAAAATAATATAACTAACATTTATAAATATAAGTAAGAGGCTATGGCTTACTTAGAATTCAATAAAGAATATGGTTAAAACGGTATTTAGTAAATTTTTAATATTTTTTAACACTATTTCACTATATTACTGCAGATAAAATGAAGAATATTCTTTATATTTATGAACATGGAGTAGCCAATAAAATGTTAGATTGAAAGGGAGGTATATATATATATATATATATTATATATATATATATATATATATATATATATATATATATATATATATATATATATATATATATATATATATATATATATATATATATATATATATATATATATATATATATATATATATATATATATATATATATATATATATATATATATATATATATATAATATATATATATATATATATATATATATATATATATATATATATATATATATATATATATATATAACATATATATATATATATATATATATATATATATATATATATATATATATATATATATATATATGTATATATATATATATAATATAACATATATATATATATATATATATATATATATATATATATATATATATCTATCAATTACGACCCTGTTATGGCCAGGTACGTGCGAAGATCCTAACGGTCGTTTAATGTTTTTATTGCATCAATTTGCCAAATCACTTTCTTAGATCTTGAAAAATAATATAACTAACATTTATAAATATAAGTAAGAGGCTATGGCTTACTTAGAATTCAATAAAGAATATGGTTAAAACGGTATTTAGTAAATTTTTAATATTTTTTAACTTCTTTTTTTTAAATCTTAATAATTACTTTTTCTACAAAATGTTGAGTGGTTATTCAAATTTTTCTAATAAATAATTTTTCACAAATAATTAAAACATAAAATCGCATACTAAAGTTTGAAACACAGTATATTTTTTTATTTTTGAAAAAAAAATCCTTCGACAATTTTTAGCTATTACATTATTTTACAAGAATAATTTTAATTTTTGCGCATTGAATTATTTTTTGTGAATTTATCCTGCAGATAAGTTTTTATCAGTGGTTCATTTAACCCGATAAAAAAAATGTTAACATTTAAAACGTATAAATTATTTTTCTTATAATTTAAAGTACAATAGAAATATATAACCGCCATTCCTCTGTATTATTCACTTAATAACCTTTAAAATATATATTTTTTTTAAATATACATACTTTTTGCAGCTCCCAGGTGTATGTAACCTCTTAAGTCGCGATTCAAGACCAACGTGAATCCCTTTTTTTCCGCACACGCGTCTCCTCTGTAACGCTTTAGGACCTTTCCTTCAGCACGTGTGCTATGCTCGTAAAAAAATACCAAAAATATTTTAAAAATGATTAAGATAAATTAAAGAAAAGCAGATATATTGAAATTCATTCATTTCAACAGATTTTAACGGATAAAATATCCCTACACTGGGCAAACTTAGCTCTGAAGCTCTTATTTCAGTCGCACTATGGAAATTCATGAATATACCTATCTCTCTCGTGACCTATTCTCAAAAGATTTTAAACTTTAAATTTTAAAGTTCAAGTATATGTTCACTTTGAAAAGATCCTGGAATAGTTCCAAACTACAGGTAAACCTTGGAGCTCGAGACACGCAAATGAATTTACCAAACGTTTGTCTAGATAAAGTTGAATTTATGTTTCTTTTGGCTCCGAATATAGTTTCAATAGCAGAGTAAAGAATGACATTCTTGCAATATATTTTAGTAAAAATAGACTAGAAGGTTTAAGAAAAAAAAAACAGCTTTTTTGTAAGTTGCAAAAGTGAGAATTTTTTCTTTTGTTACACAAATAACTTTTATATGGATGAAAAATGAACGGGTCGATACTTTTGCTAAGCGTACTGTAAATGATGGTAACTTAATTCGTGGTCTACAGGATTGTAAAATAATTAGATTTATTAAAAGTACAATATTTTTTTAAAAAAATGGAAACTGAGTTATGAGCAGTTTTCAAAACGAAATCCTAGTCTTTGTGCCAAGATAACTCTAAACTATTCCAACGATCTAGCAAACACACTTCTTACTGGACACTAGTATGCCTTTGTTATTAGAGTAATTTTTTACCACGATAACTTTCGATACTTTCTGCATAAGATGAACCTAGTAAATTTTCTTAATAAATTTTCAAAAAATACATTAATATAATATTATCTCTTTCCCGCGATAATTTTCTTGAGGTCTGCGAATAGATAATAGTCGTTGGGGGCCAAATCTGGAGAATACAGTGGATGAGAAAGAAATTCCAACTTCAATTCATGCAATTTTTCCATCGTAACCAACGACTTGTGACAGAGCCCTTTTTCTTGTTCATTTGGGGCCGTTTCTTTGCGTCTTCTGCCTTCAAATGTACCAATAACTTTAGATAATATTCGCTATTGATGGTTTTTTCCTTCTCAGTATAGTTGATGAAAATTATTCCATGCGCATCCCAAAATACAGAGGCCATAACCTTCCCAGCTGATTGTGCCCTTGGTTGCTTCGAGCAAATTTTAACGGCTGCTGTTCACTCAGCTGATTGCTGATTTGATTCCGATGTGTAGTGGTGGATCCATGTTTCATTCATTGCCACATATCGCATGAAAAAATTCTATTTATTGTACTTAAACAGGTCCAAGCAGCGTTCAGAATTATCAACACGTTGTTGCTTTTGGTCCACTGTGAGCAAACGCGGTACCCATTTCGAACAAAGCTTTCTCATGCCGAAATGCTCATGAAAAATATGACCAACTCATTCTCTTGATATCTGGTGTCAGCTATCTCACGTAATTTCACTTTGCGGGCATCCAAAATAATTTTGTGGATTTTTTTATGTTTTCCGGTGTAACCACCTCATTTGGGCGTCTGGAGCGCTGAGCATCATTTGTGTCTGTACGACCGCGTTTAAATTCAGCATACCAGTAAATGATGAGTGATTTTCCAGGGCAGAGTTCCCGTAACACTTATCATACCATTACTTCGGTTGAACGATATTTTTTCCCAACCAAAAACAGTGTTTAATCAACATACGAAATTCGATTTTTTTCCATTGTTTTGAAAATATAAAAAATAGCGTCACTAAAACCACTGTAACTTAGTAAACTAATCGTCGAAATGTCATGAAATTTTGAGATATATTGTGTGAAGGTTGGTACTTCCCAAAAATCATGAATTTTTTGAAAAGGGCGACATCTATGTGTCAGACCAAAAACTTTTCTGCCTACGCGTTATATATATATATATATATATATATATGCATAAATATATATATATATATATATATATATATATATATATATATATATATGTATATATATATATATATATATATATATATATATATATATATATATATATATATATATATATATATATATACGAGTATATATATATATATATATATATATATATATATATATATATATAAAGCGAAGGAGTGTAGGTAGATAAATTTTGTATGGTTTTAATAATATGTTTTTTTCTAGTTTCGTGTTGAGATAATAAACAAATATTTTGCATAAATATTTATAGTAAAAAGTAAAAGGGGGGTTAGGTAGGTTAGCGGGGTATGTATGGGTCTTTTCAAGGTTTTTTGATCAAAGGAATTCAAAAATTAGGTTTTTATTTTGTTTTCTATATTATTTCAAGAAGGGGGTGAAAGCGGTGGGGGGTCGTTAAATATTTTATAGTTTTAGTAACATTTTGCGAATTTTTGGGGGTTTCCTGGTTGATGTAATTGACATATTTTAAGCATATTATTTGTAGTAAAATATGTTAGGGGTTAATAGGTAGAGGGATAGAGGGGTTGCTCCAGATATCTCACTCCCGCTTCAGAAGTGACATAACTCAAAATCTTTCATTTTTCAACTTAACACAGTTTTTCAACAAACAAGGTGGACTACGAGGCTGGTTTGAAAAGTCCGTGCAAAGTCCGAGAGATGGTACCACCAGCGCGTATCGAGGTCATGTTTAGTTAGTAGCATCTCTTGAATGAACGCATACCAAGTTTCAGCCATATTGGTCTATTTCTTTGTGTTTGGCATTCGTGTGAATCAAGGAAGTCGAGTGATTTTTAAGAAATGGACGAAAAAGAATTTCGTGTGTGGTGATTAAACATTACTTTATGAAAGGCAAAACGCCTCAGGAGACTAAAGAGAAGCTTGATAAACATTATGGTGACTCTGCACCTTCGATTAGAACAGTTTATAAGTGGTTTCAATATTTTCGGACTGGCCATATGGGCACAAGTGACGCTGAACGTTCTGAACGGCCTGTGGAGGTTACGACTCCAGAAATCATTGATCAAATCCATGATATGGTGATGGATGACAGAAGAGTTAAGGTGCGTGAGATTGCTAGTGCTGTGGGCATCTCGACTGAACGGGTACATAATATTTTGCATAAACATTTGGACATGAGAAAGCTATCCTCAAGATGGGTGCCGCGATTGCTCACGCTTGACCAAAACGGAATCGTGTGAAGTGTTGCAAGGATGGTTTGCAGCTGTTCCAGAAGAATCCGGAGGACTTTAAGCGTCGCGTCGTTTCGTCATTGTGGATGAAACATGGATACATTACTATACTCCTGAGACCAAACAACAATCTAAACAATGGGTTACCAAGGGGGAATCTGCACCAAAAAAGGCGAAGACCGTTCCTTCGGCCGGAAAGGTTATGGCGACTGTCTTTTGGGATTCGCAAGGGATAATCCTCATCGACTATCTGGAAAAGGGTAAAACTATTACAGGTGAATATTATTCATCGTTATTGGACCGTTTGAAAACCGAGCTCCAAGAAAAACGCCCGCGATTGGCCCACAAGAAAGTCCTTTTCCATCACGACAACGCACCAGCACACACCTCAGCAGTTGTCGTCGCAAAATTAATGGAAATAGGATTCCAACTCGTTTCACATCCCCCTATTCTCCAGACTTGGCTCCCTCGGACTACTATTTGTTCCCCAATTTGAAGAAATGGCTGGCGGGACAAAGATTTTATTCAAACGAGGATGTGATTGCAGACACTAATGGATATTTTGCAGACTTGGACAAATCCTGTTATTCGGAAGGGATCAACAAACTAGAACATCGTTGGACGAAGTGTATAGGCCTAAAAGGAGACTATGTCGAAAAATAAAAAAGGTTTACACAAACACATAAGTAGTTTTTATTTTTGCACGGACTTTTCAAACCAGCCTCGTACAACTATAAAAAAGTCACACATCTGAGCTTTCAATGGTTTTCGCTAGAAGGCACTAGTGTCATATTTTGCCCCTTTACGGCATTCGAAGTGATACATCGCATATTGAAACAGTTGGTTCTAATCTGTCAAAGGGGATGTGACCCGTGAAAACGTCCTATTTTGAATTGTGTCGTCTTTAATGAATTAGCAGTGAGTTATTGCGTTGTGTTATTTGACTTAGGTAATCTTAATAGCACAAGTTCATGCGTCAAAACATGTTATTTTGAGTTGTGTCGTTTTTAGGGATTTAGTATATTAAATTGTTTTGTGTTATATTTCAAGTTGTGTCATTTTTCATGCATTAGTGTGTATGCTTCAGTTGGAATTCAGAAAATTTGCTCCTGTAAGGTAACTTCTACTTGTTTTTTTAAAGTGTATTTGAATAGGTAAGTTAAAATGATGTACATAATATTATACTCCGAATATTACAGATTAACAGTTATGTCTGGAAATCGTGGACAAATTTTGTTGGAGCTTTTTGGCGAAGCAAGCTAAAGACAAATTAGAAAGAAACGACAAGTTGGAGACGAATAATGTTCCTGTTTCTGCTGATAAGGGTATCTCACTAAACATAGACGTCATATCCAAATCAACATCACTATCAAGACCCCTTTCAGGGCCTCAGAAAGTTTCCCGCTTCCCAAAAGTAAGTAAGGAATTTACTAAATTACTACTAATAAAGTTAGTTTATTGTTTCCTAAAAAGTCTTGTTCAATTAAAATCTTTGTTTTCTGTTTTTTAGGAAATGAAATTCAAGATGAGTAATATTATAATATAAATATAGAAACACTCTCATTCCTTGTTTAACTGGAATGGATCGACAACTAACTATCTTTCTTAATTTCTTAAATAATTTACATCTCAATAATAAATTTACGTTAGAATTGGATCATTTTCTTAGATCTGTCGATATCAGAAATAAATAATGCATGATTTTTTCTATTTTTCATAAGCCGTTACCTACGGACACAGTAATTCACAATAGCGCATCACATCCTTCCACTCAAAAAATGGCAGCATTCAATTCCTTTATCCATAGATTATTACATATTTCATGTCAAAAATTAATTTTAACAAACAACTAAACATCATTAAACAAATAACAGTAAATAACGGATAGCACCTTATGCAGTTATTTGAAAAACAGTTGCAACTCACATTATGCAACCCATGTAATTAATCAATCACATAATTTTAATGATGAATTTAAAATTCTATACATTGAAAATAAATCAAAGTCTCCTAGAAAGTCTCGAAATTAATAAACGCAAACATTTCAACCAGCTATTAAACGAACAAGTAGATTTAAATCATTCTCCCTTACTCAGTTTATATCAGTTCTCAGAAATTCTATCATTGATTTATACTTTATAAAAATAATATAACTGTACATAATTTAATAAAATAATTAACCAAAATAGGTATAAATTATAGTTTAGGGAACACATTACTTACATTACTATTTCAAATAGTTTAGTTACTCTTATAACACTTTGAAGAAGACATTGTGTGTTTGAAACAATTGTTAGGTTGTTAAAATAAATAAAATGAAAATTGAAACTACAGTGTTTCTATATTTTTATTATAATAAATTCCAACAAGTATCGGCTCATGAAAATGAATAGCATTTCTGTCTCCGAATCAATTATTCTCTCAGGATCTAATATTCCGCTACAATCATCAGAAGCGGGCCATCGGGAACTGTATGCTTAAAGTATAAACTACGTAAGTTATCAGAAAGAAACTATGCAATATCCCCAGAAAAATAGAGGAGAAAGTGACTGGTGCGATATAGAAAGAGATCCAGAATAATCTCAGCATTAGGGAAATAAAAAATCCACGTCTAGCCAAATAACCTCATCACTGAGTGAATCCGAACGTTTGCCAGAGCAGGATATTAAAGATAATGACGAAAATAGTGTTAAAAAAGTAAAGAAAGAAAGTTAAATGTAGAAAACTGGGATACTAGAAAAGCGAAGATAAGAAGAAGCCGGAGGTTAATTTATGTATTCACTTCAAAAAGTAGGCGGGAGTATCAATAAATGAAAATGCGCTCTCCATGCGGATGAAAATGTAAACTGCAGTGCACCACAAAAATTAATGATACTGAACGGAAAAACATTTTTGTTTGTTGTTATTCGGCATTAAGTGATTTGCAAAAACAACGATGTTTCATTGCTGGCGACAATCAAACCTAAAAACAGATATTCATCTATACAAAATCATCGCGATTTTAATCATGCCTTTTATTTCGGTCTTAACGGACGAATTAGAATTTGCAAAACGTTTTTTTAAAGCGACACTAGATATAAACGGCCGTCCAATCAAAACTGTTATTGCCAAGAAAAAAGAAAATGGTATCGTTGCACCAGATTTAAGGGGATCCAATCCACACCCAACGGTTCATGTTGAAATGAAATAACCGGTCAAGTGCAAGTTGAACTTGCGCAATTGGTGTTCCGTACGTTGATTGCTTTTAAAATAAAAGATTTTGTTATGGAGATATAAAATGATCAGTGACTTCACAAAACACCCCAAAT
>CM032449.1:47484203-47501703 GCA_019049505.1 Pachyrhynchus sulphureomaculatus
AACTGTAAAGAAAAAAATGTTTGTTTTTGTAATCATAAGGCGACTTTAACAGGATATGGCTATTTTAACAGAATAAAATAGGATTAATTAATTATGGCAATGAAAAAACCAAAATGCCGGCCGCGATTTTAATTATTAAAAGCAATAAACTGCTAAGACCCATATAGAGGTTTTCACAAAACGGCTGAACCTGTTTTAATGTAATATAAAATATTTTTTGATTAATTATATTTTGATACATTTCTGTAAATTCGAGTGAAAATACTTTTAAAGGATATTTTGACACCAAAACTCCGCGATTTTAATGATTTATTTATTACTTTGATGTACGTTACGAGTGGTACATAAAGACACGTACAATTTATGAAAATATTTTTAGTCATTTAGCATCAGCAACTACGAGGGCACTGAAATATGTACAAACATGCAGGTCAATCATATATCTCTCCTTTAGTGAATCACCACAGTCGGATAAATAAATAATTTTATAATAAAAAGTACTAAAAGTTCAATCTTTCTCGGCTTTCTATTCTTTTATAGAAGTATCGAATAATGGCCTGTTCAGTATTTAATTTTTATTACGTACCTACTACACGCAAACATAACAAATATAATATTATTACAATATAAAATAAAAGTATGAATAACAAATAGGCAGGTACTTACTTTTTCCGGCACTGGCAAACACTGACATCGATTCACTCACACTTTTCTTTTTAAAATTCCGGGAAACAAATGAGTAACGTTTGTCCTTGGCATTCGTATTTATATTGGTGAAGAATCAAACAAGTTCATGCAAGATTGCAAGCACAGTACAAGTCGTATTTCGTCCCTTTGCACGTCTGAACGGGTTGCGTTGCGGACGGGCGGGCGGCGCTTTGCAAGTCTCGACGCGCGTTGTACTGAATATCGAATATGCAAGTTTTTACAAGTAACAGTCGCTGACCTTCTTAAAATATATTACTCAAAAAAATTAAGGGAGGTTTTAAAACAAGGAAATTAATGCTAAATAAACATGCTATCTGATCCATATGCCGCCTAACTGATAAATTTTTTTTTTAAGCCCGTGGACCAAAAAAAAGCAAAATATTTGCAATATTATTTTTTTGAGCTATCTGTTAGGATTGCATGAGAACCGTAGCTCCTAAAAAATGTTAGCCAAAAAACCTGAAAATTAGAATCTTAAAGCTTCAAAATGTTTTTTTTTAAAGTCTCAATATGACCATTTTTCACCGAAATACGGCCTGTCAAAAATCACCGAAAAATTTGGATTTTTTTTTGCTCCCTTAATTTTTTTGAGTAATGTATTATCTGCCTACATTGACAGGTAAAGCCAAGCCAACATTTTTGTTCTTTACTATCGAAACCAGTTAAATTTTCGTGGACCCCCACTTACAACTTGTGAACCACCTTTTTTTTTTCACGCCAACGTAGACCCCCGTCGAGTCTCCCGTGGACCCCTGGGGGACCACCTGAACAACTTTGGGAATCACTGGTCTAGAGTTACTGCTGTTTGCACTAAATGTGTAAAATTGAAACGAGAATACTTTAAATAAACAATTTTTTGCATCTTCTTTCCATGATAGGCTAGAAGCTTATCAATATGCCCTTGTCTCACCTTCTTAAAGTAAATTTTAAGACAATTTTTCAATTTAAACTCGTCTTCAATCTTAAGTTATTTTTGAGAATTACCAAAAAAAGGTTCATCATTAGTAATAAATACGGTATCATTATACAACGTAGAGTGACAAACATATTATAATAATTTTGTAGTACATCTATACTGCGCCTTATCCTTTTAACATGTAAAAAAAGATATAAATATTATTTGCTTGCTAAGGGGAGTTGGTTTCAATCATCATGCAGAGGCAAGAAAAAATCCCATTATTTATGGAAGCAAAGGAAAACAAAATCGCTTTGAAGTAAAGAAAATGTTGTTTACGAGCTTTTTTTATAGTTGATGGTATAAAAAGAAACATCACATCAGCGTTACAGTCGGTGACTGGCAATATTTAAAATCTTCGAGGTTGAGATTCGGTATAAATAAGTGAAAATATTGAAGCCAGGGGGTTTGTTAGGAAGAAATACGTATTATTTTCGGCTCTAAAGTGTTGTAGCCCCTAAAATAGGAAAAGAATCGGCTGCAAAGAATAAAGTTGTTTGAAAATTTCTGAATAAAATAAATAATGTGTAAGTTCATCTTCTACTCTTAGAATAGGTTGAAGTACGATTCGCTATGTTTGTTTAAATTTTTAGGAGTATATCTTGTTATGTGTTCACGTTAAATACAAGAAGTAATATTTTTAGACTCCAAAATGTATTTATTACCTTATCAGATTCTCTTTTTATAAGGAAAATTCTTCTTCATCTTAGTGGTAAGATTTGAATACACATTTAGAAGTTAATCACTAAATCGTTTTAAAAGTAAAATAAGGAAAATTCTTTCTAAGAGCCATAACCGAATCCAACCTTAGTTGATACAATTTTATTTACTAAATGCTTTCATCTCTCAGAAACTAGAAAGATTTCAGGTCGCCTAAATACAAAAATTTTCACCTAAAATAATTTACCCTTTAATAACATAAGAGGGAAATGACTTTCTTTAAAATGTCTTACGTAGAAATAGAAAATAAACTGAACTTGTTCGTTTATTGTCAATTCTTCACTGTTTGTTCACAAACAGTGAGGAATTGAAAGTAAATTAGCTCACTAGAACTACATATTGTTCACTTTAGCACATACAACAGTAGATAATCCCATTCCAAAAAGTCTCCATACACCACCTGCTTTCTGTACTATTTTTCTGTTATATTTAACTAACTAATTGGAACTATGAGAAAACATGTGAAATATGTGAAACTTAACCGACGAGGATTAGTATTAGAAACAACTACGGAATATTTTATTTAGAAGTTACATCATTGTTATAAAAATATAACAAAATTAATGTCAAAAAAGTCCATACACTTAAGAACTGCATTGAAAAAAACACGTTATAATCAGCCGCAACTGAAAACAAATGAATAATTTTCGGCCATACTTTATAATCTGTCATTTGTTGCTAGTAATTTTGTAGTAGGTTTGCAAAAGGTTACAGGAGATTATCAAGGCCAACGACGGTCCCACTAAATATTAGTTTAAGCGAAGTAGTTATTTTCCGTTAAAATCCGTCAAAATATTATTGGTAATTGTTAAGTGTATAGAGACTTCTTGGACTGGTTGTATATGTAATATAGATCAAGAGTCGCTGACAGCCTATTATGCTCTCATTGTGTTTAACATTAGTAGATAAACTTGAACCACATCCCACCTCAACGCAAAGTACCAACAATAATAACCAAACCAAAATAGATAGAATAGATGGATAGAACGATTTGAAACAAAACAGTTCCACTTTTATAAAAAAAAAAACCAGCCAAGTGACAGTCGAACTTGCGCAATTAGTGTTCCGAAGGGTGATTATTTTTAAAATAAAAAATTGTGTTACTTTAAATGAGTTTTCTACAAAGTTTGTTTCCGATCTTTGTTGAGAACTGATGACCTTGAATTTTTTTTTATATACCAGATAAATTATCAAAGGTAATTTTCGTTTAATCTACACCGTGTGGAGAATATTTCAGAATGTTTTCGAAATTTTGTGGTCACTACTTTTCGAGATAAGGTGGGACAGCGATTTTTGGCAGTTTAAAAATAATACAAAGAAAAATGTGCGCAAGTATTATATCATAGATATTTTTTTGAACTTGTGTTTTTACAAGCTTTTATTTGACATCCCACTCGATGACCAAGAATTTTTTTTTCACTTTTGATCGAGTCAAAATTTCAAAACTACACGGCTCTAATGTTAGTACCAAATTTCAACTTTCTATGTAAAATGATTTCGGAGAAAATCGAGTGTGACAGAGGGACAGACAGACGAACACCAAAAATGACTTAGTTAATTAATTAATAACCCTAGCAACTTTGTGACATGCCAGGCGTAAAAATTACTCAACTCAACAATTAATTGTCTCTTCCAATCTCTAGAACGACATTCAACTATTTTTAATACGTAGGTATAAAACTATAATATATAGTAGCTTTTCATCTATTTGTTTATTTTTTCAACATTTTAATTGTGATGGATGAATTATTATAGTGGGGGTTATTATGTAGTGTATCGCAGACTTTAGAAAGGAGTTTGAAACGGACCAGCTATTCTAACAGCACTACAAGAGTGTAGAATCAACCATCGCTACTGTAACATAGTAAAGAATATGTATGCTAACGCCACAAGAACTGTAAATCTACATTCCACAATTAACAAGATAAAAATAAAAAGAGAAGTTAGGCAGGGCGACACCGTATCAACAAAACTATTCATTACAGTTCTCGAGCCTTTAAAATATTGGCCTGGCAACAAAAAAGTATACTCATTGATGGGAGAGAGACTATGCCACATGCGTTTTGTAGATGATATCGTCATTATGTCAAATAATTTGGGCGAGGCCATAGACATGATTCTGGAGTTAATCGGTATCTCACGGACAATTTTGAAGGATCTAAAACGATGACTAATATAGTTTCCAGCAACCAGATACAAGTTGATAATAATAATATAGAACCTGAGCCATGAAATCAGAATAAGTAGAAATAACCAGACCTGCGAGTTAGAGCAGACATCCTAATTCCCCTGAAACGGAAAGCATTTATCCAATGCATCTTGCCAGTTCTGACCTCTGATGCAGAAATCCTAACTCTGAGTAAGGTAACTGCAGAAAAACCAAGAGTGAAGCAAAGGCGACTGGAAAGATTGATGCTTGGCCTGACCTTAAAAGAAGAAGTAAGAAATGAAGAGACACGCCGGATACATCGCCAGAATGGTGGACGAAAGGTTGATAAAGAAACTACTAGAGTCGACAAGCACAGTGGAGGTAGACCTCTCACACGACGGACGGATCACCTGAAGAGAATGTCAACGAATTGGATTGCAATAAATAAAGAGAGAGAGAGAGTATTGGAGAAGTTTGGAGGTCGCCTATGTCCAGCAGTGGACTTGAAAGCGGTCTGTATGATGATGATCGCATAAAATAGTAAACAAAGTCATAATAGTAAATATTTAAATTTATTTTTATGTTTTGTTTTTTCGTCAGTATATTAAATTGTGGATTCTAGTTTATAAATTGCATTTAAAACTTTGTGAATTATTTTCAGGATAAATGAATATATTAATACAAAATGGGTAACAATTAAAATATCTAGTTTCTATACTTTTACTGTTCACGCATTATTTCATTTTTTCCACCTGTTATGGCAATATTTTGTTTTATACACTTGCCTTGGCGAAGGGCTTGCTTTATGCCTGAGATAGTTCATTCCAGCACTTTAAATGCTGCTAAGTATGTTTGTGTCTGCTATTATCGCCATATCGTCAGCAAAAAGTAGTTCTAATATTTCGATTTTTACATTCTCCAGTATCCCAGCATCATCAGTTTCATTTTCTTCTTGGCTCTCTTCACTGCCTCGTTTAGCAATAATAAAGGGTTTAGCACACATCCTTGTTTTAGGCCGCTTGTTATTTCGAAATCTCTTGACTCTTCATTATTTATTCTTACCCTATTTTTTGTTGTATCGTACATTATTTTTACCACTTCTGTTAATGCTCTGTCCACTCCACATCTTTGTCTCACCACTCATCCTCTCGTCTTACTCTATCGAATGCCTTTTCTAAGTCGATGAAAGCTATATGTGCCTTAATATAAATATGGGGTCCTGTGTATTCCTGCCTTTTCTTCTAGAGATTTTTCTAACTGGTCTTTTATTCTTGTTTCTATTATTCTAGCGAGTACTTTGGCTGGTAGACTCATTAATTTTATGTCTCTTCCTCCTCCTCCAGGCTTGTCAGCATTTCCGGTGTGATTTCGTCGATTCCAACTGCTTTACCTGCCTTCAATTTTGCTATGACTTCATTGACCTCATCTTCGGAAATAGTTAATTCTACAGGCCCTCTTTCCCTCTCTCATTTCAGTACCTTTGTGACTGCTGATTCTGTTATTTCCTGAAAGTGTTCTCTCCATCTGTCCATTATCTTTACTTCATTTGTTATTATATTTCCATTTTTGTTCTTCATATTTCTCATGCTTTTTTCTTCTTCCTTAGTTGTTTCAGTGTTTGGTAAAATAGTTTCTGGTTGCCTCTGAATTTTCCTTTATATTTTGCCAAGACTCTTGCTTCGCCTCTTTTAATGTGGTTTTGACTAGTTTCCTTATCTCCTTGTAACTTTCGTAGTCCGCTGACGTGGAATATACGATTTGTATAACAGACGTAATAAAAGATGAAAATAAAAAAGTCATGTAAGTCTAATTATCTAGTACTGAGCTAAATTAATCTCCGATACACATACATATTTGCAATTTTCTATGACCGCCTTTAAAATTACTGAAGCTTTTTTTTCGCACTGAATCTATCGTCATCTAACCGCAAAGTTCTTCAATTTATTTAACTTCATTGCAAGTAATACAAAACAGCCATACTATACCATAACAGCAAATATTTTATTTTTGCACTCGATGCACGTTTTGCTATTATCTTAGCATTTTCAGAAACGATAACTGATTATCATTATAGCTTTACATGATGCTAACATGATTAGTAAAAAAATGGACGAGGCACTACAAAAAAAAATAGCACAATTGGAGTAGCATCTAGTTATTTAGTGAACTAGATGCTTCCAATTGTGCTATTTTTCTCTTGACTTGATAACATATACATATATATATATATGTATATGTTATCAAGTTAACTATATACATATATATATATATATATATATATATATATATATATATATATATATATATATATATATATATGTATATATATATATATATATATATATATATATATATATATATATATATATATATATATATATATATACATATATATATATATATATATATATATATATATATATTATATATATATATATATATATAAATATATTTATAATAGAGGGCCTATTCCCCATATTCCTCTCTATTGGTTACAAGACCAAAACTGATGTCCCCGTTAGTTCGGATTAAGTAATTCAGATGTTAGGCTAAATATAAATAGAGTAGATTTGTAGTTTAGCTTTAGTCAATCATCACTCGTGATGAAGCTAATATGGTTAGCGAAACACGCATCGAGTGCAAAATAAAGTGTTTGGTGTAGTGGTGATATATACTGAGTAGAATAAACTTACTGTTTTTTTTTTACTTTTCCTTTAAATAGTTTAATGGTTATTGTTGCTGGATGATAACACATACAGACGGAGTCTTAATGCCAGGAATTATACGTTTAGGTGTGGTTGAATACAAAAACAAATTCTACGCCTTCTCTTCAAAAATCGCTGCCAGTTCTTTTATACAGAATCCAGACGAGGAAGTACAAATTTATTATATATATACGAGGATGGTTTGAAAAGTCCGTGCAAAATAAAAAACTACTTATGTGTTTGGGGTAAACCTTTTTTATTTTCGACATAGTCTCCTTTTAGGCTTATACACTTCGTCCAACGATGTTCTAGTTTGTTGATCCCTTCCGAATAATAGGATTTGTCCAAGTCTGCAAAAATATCCATTAGTGTCTGCAATCACCTCCTCGTTTGAATAAAATCTTTGTCCCGCCAGCCATTTCTTCAAATTGGGGAACAAATAGTAGTCCGAGGGAGCCAAGTCTGGAGAATAGGGGGGATGTGAAACGAGTTGGAATCCTATTTCCATTAATTTTGCGACCACAACTGCTGGTGCGTTGTCGTGATGGAAAAGGACTTTCTTGTGGGTCAATCGCGGGCGTTTTTCTTGCAGCTCGGTTTTCAAACGGTCCAATAACGATGAATAATATTCACCTGTAATAGTTTTACCCTTTTCCAGATAGTGGATGAGGATTATTCCTTGCGAATCCCTAAAGACAGTCGCCATAAACCTTTTCGGCCGAAGGAACGGTCGTCACCTTTGTTGGTGCAGATTCCCCCTTGGTAACCCATTGTTTAGATTGTTGTTTGGTCTCAGGAGTATAGTAATGTATCCATGTTTCATCCACAGTGACGAAACGACGCTGAAAGTCCTCCGGATTCTTCTGGAACAGCTGCAAACCATCCTTGCAACACTTCACACGATTCCGTTTTTTGGTCAAGCGTGAGCAACTTTCTCATGTCCAAATGTTTATGCAAAATATTATGTAGCCGTTCAGTCGAGATACCCACAGCACTAGCAATCTCACGCACCTTAACTCTTCTGTCATCCATCACCATATCATGGATTTGATCAATGATTTCTGGAGTCGTAACCTCCATAGGCCGTCCAGAACGTTCAGCGTCACTTGTGCCCATATGGTCAGTCCGAAAATTTTGAAACCACTTATAAACTGTTCTAATCGAAGGTGCAGAGTCACCATAATGTTTTATCAAGCTTCTCTTTAGTCTCCTGAGGCGTTTTGCCTTTCATAAAGTAATGTTTAATCACCACACGAAATTCTTTTTTTCGTCCATTTCTTGAAAATCACTCGACTTCCTTGATTCACACGAGTGCTAAACACAAAGAAATAGACCAATATGGCTGAAACTTGGTGTGCGTTCATTCAAGAGATGCTACTAACTAAACATGATCTCGATACGCGCCGGTGGTGCCATCTCTCGGGCTTTGCACGGACTTTTCAAACCAGCCTCGTATATATATATATATATATATATATATATATATATATATATATATATATATATATATATATATTGTAGCCTATGAAATGGTGTTTAATTGCGCCCCACGTACACTGCGTCATTTTGTAACCTGTTAAACTGTCCTCAGTTTGAGGCATCTTTTTTTGTACCCTGTGAGAAGTTGTTTGTCCCACGCTTGAGCGCAATTTTTGTAACATTGGAACTTACCCGCTTTAATTTCTGATACTGAATTGAGTGAACCCTGATTTTAAAAGAACTAAAGAAATTAAACACACACTAGCTCAGTTTTCCTTGGTAGAGAGATACGGGTAAGAGATAATTTTCTTACGTCTTTTTGGAATTAATTTCTATTTTTTTAAAAGGCTTTAGCTGTACCAAATTTTTGGGCACCATCCATTTTAAAATAGAAAGGATCTAACTTCAGCTAAAAAAAATGGAAAAAATGCTGAAGGAAAGTATTGTTGGTAAACAAAAAAAATCAGTTTGGTACAGCCGTTCTTGCCCTGAAAAGTAGGATAGGTATTCAGTGAGACACTAGCTTTAATCAACAAAAAAGAGAATTTATTCATGTATTTTTTTTTAAATTAAAAAGTTCTAACGTTTGCAGTTTTACCAAAAAAAATTCTAGCCTATCTAGTAGTTGTTACATTTAAATTTTAAACTATTATAACCCCCGAAGACGAAAAGTCGTGCTTTACACTTCACTTTTTAGTCTGTTTTAAATTGTAGTTAAGGCACTACTCCGGGATAAGTCTATTGAAGGAAGTTTTTGTTGACTTACTGTTCTTATTCCTGTTTTGATGGACTACGCCCGATTTCACACTTTTTCTTAGCAACCACTTAGAAAGCCCACTACGGCTTTTATTTAAGAAACTGGTACTTAGCTCGCATGATGGTTGTTCTGACCTTTAATTTTTTTTAGCTCAGTCGAAGTGAGCCTACTTGGCGACTCTCATGAAAATTTAGCCTGTCGGCTAGATGGTAAATAGCCTGGCTGCGGCTCGATGGAAAACAGCCTCGATTCAAGCTCCGCGGAGCCTTAAATAATCGTGCGACTTTTGCCTGTAATATCACGACGCTCCAATCAAAACTGCGGATCAAACATTTCACCAATCGCGGCGTAGCGAGAGGTTCGGTCAGGAACCCGCACAACACAATATATACCGAACGTCTTGGAACTCTGTTTAATATACCGTTCGATACAAAAAATGAAAATAAGTACAATTTGAAATGGAAAAATCAGTAACATTACATGGTCTTAAAATCTAGGAAAAAATGAATGTTACATTTACCCCCTTCCAAAAAGAAATAGACTACACTAGTCTATTAAACTAAGGCTACTTATGAAAAGGTACAAAGTGGTACACTATCACTTAATACTAAGGTCAGAACTTAAAACAAAATTACAAACTCGGACCTTACTACTAGACTTAATTCAATTAAGCACTAATATTAAGTACAATGAAAACCAAATGAAAATCTTTGCATGTACACAAAAATCTTATAACTAGACTTAACTTAATTAAACACTAAGGTTAAGTACATCAAAAAGTAAATAAAAATCCTTGCATGAACATAAGAAATACCTGTTCAAAGTAACAATCGCGGTCTTCTTATATAAAAGAATCAGCTCTGTTATTGTTACCAAAACAAAAAAATATAACTTTGTCTAGACTCTTGTCTAAATCAAAAAAAGTGAACTGAAATAAAATATGAACGCCCCCCCCCTTAAAATATTTTAAGGATTGCCTGAAAATTTTCTACTTCAGCAAAAGAAATTTATAAAAATTCTTAAATAAAGAAAAAAATAAAAAAATGATTCTAGTGCAAACACTTACACTAAAAAGAAAAAGTCTTGTCAGACCATTTAGCACAAGGCCAAAAAAATATCTGGATAAATATCCAGGCAAACGCTCGGGAAAAATCGCTATCAATGCTCTAGCTCATCGCTAAGAGAACATTCCAAATCTAGTATCACTACTAGTCGCATCAGAAAATAATCGCACTCTATCGCGCAATGTCGACGTCCTAAGACATCCAGACATGCAAAAATCGCTAGGGAAAACGCTCTGGTTGATCGCCAGAAAACACGTCAGCTTATCGCCAACAAAACACTCTGGTATATCGCCAGAAAAAAAGCCTTGGCTCCTCGCCAAGAAAACACTCTTTAAATAGTCCTCGACTACACAAAGTCTGCGTTCTAAAAGAACAATCTCGCCATTAACATAGTGAGCAGCTATAAAAGCTAACAATACCACTATAGGCACAGTGAATAGCTATAAAAAAGCTAAAATTCACTCTAAACACAGTGAATAGCTATAAAAGCTAAAATTCACCAAACTGAATGATCCTGCTTCAAAAAGCAACGTTCACTAAGAACGGAATGATTAGTCTGCGCACAACTAACATTCAAGGAAACATTCCCAATATAACTATATGAGACAGCAAGTCTCGAAATAGGACCTCCCTAGAGTCATAATCCTATAATATAGGAGTCCATAAGCAAAACGACTCAAAATCACACATTTTGAGCACCTGCCCTCAGGCAACCAACATACACTGAAATATATACAGAAATATATACAGAAAATATATACAGACATATATACAGGAGTTCAAATCCCAAACCTTTGGTTATGACAACTCCATACTGAGCTTTGGTGAAAGCTCTTAGCAAAAGCTAATCAAATCTTCGGCACATCGCACCAAAGTGACAAATCTGCCTAGAAACATGAGCCAGAAAAAAAACGCCCTCCATCATTCTTCAGGGTGGCTACACAGAGATATAAAATTTAACCAGCATTGCGCTTCTCCAAGTTGCATGAAGAACCCTCGTGTACTGGTCTCGCCCTAGAACAACAACGAAAAACATTCAATCCATCCCACATAACAGGAGACAAACACCTCACCACGATATACTGAATGGTGGAGACAATAAAATACAGAATGGGTGACCCTGGAGTCCACCAACAAAAGTGAGTAGATTATAGCATCCACTAAACTAAAACGGTGTCTACCACACCACCATAAGTCAAAAAAAATTTAATCAATAGGGTGTTCCGAAACACACTACTGCCAACAGCCTGTCACCACTAATAGGCTAATTGGAGCTGAGGTCGACTACAGTAGCTAGGCTCTCCTTTGGTTCAAATAGAAATAACCATTGGGTAACAAAACCCCTAAAGGTCCCAAAGGTCAAACGTTCACCCCCCATAGACTACCCTTCCAATCAGTCTGTTCCTCAGGAAGACTAACTCCCTGCCAAACGTCGTAACGGCATCTGTTAGCACCCGGTGCATCACAGCCTGTAAAAAACAGATAACTCATGGGATACAACCTAAAAGGTTTACAAGGTTGACTTAACCAAGCTTTTTAACGAAATTTTAAAAAAAACGAAAATGAGCTTAAAAAGCTACATGAAGCAAAAATTTCTCAAATTTTCGGTGGTAACGCAACAAAACTTTTGAAGACGACAAGAGCTTTTCCAGCTTAATCAGAAACAAGAAGAAAACATCGTTGACAGCTAAAATATTCGATCATGGTGTTAATCGTCTCCCTAGACAATAGCCTCTAGAAGAAATGCTACAGGTATCAGGCATAACCGTTTTCTGTCAGCCCAAACTTCTAGATTACCTCTTGGAAATCTAAAAATTCGGTTAGGAATCTTCCTTCACTGCGCTTAGCCTCTCTTGACAAGGTTCTCATCTCGGTATCAGATTTTGATCATTTCTTTGTGAAACGACTGTCTTACTCTGCCCTCATCTCTTGTAAATGATCAGCCTTTAGTTCTCCTGCAGGGCTTCAATTTCCTATCAATCTGATAGGAAACCGAAAAAAAAACTCAACATACGCCTATGAGTCCATGCAAAAAAAATTTTAAAAAAATTAGTGACTCAAAGGTAACGTTTAAACGGCTCTGAAAAAAATAGAAAATACCCTTAGTTTGTCAATTCAGAAGAAGATCTAAATCAAAATAATCCAAGTCTTAGACTTACAGGATAAACCAAAATCAATTTACTCTTAATTGCACCCAACATATACCATTAAGGTAATAAAAATACACCCACTCGGGTAGCAAACTTTGAAATTGCTCTTAAAAAATTTTGACTCAACATCATACCACGCGAGCTCCATCTTGCGCTTGTCCAAACTCAAGATCACTTTGGATTGCCTCTAATCAAAATTTCGCTTCCAAGTGTCAAGAACTGGATATTATTTGGGGTCATAAGCAAATCAAATCCCCGCGACCACCGACATACCAGTCTTATGATATATCCTGAGTGTGACTCTTTCGCAAGCTCGCAACAGCTGAGTCGATGTTAAACATCAACTACAATCAACCTAAGTTTGGATATGATCAGTACCCAAAACCTTAGCAAAAACTATAAAAGTAAGCTATCCTCAGCTCAACTTTTATAACAGTCAAAAAACGAGGTCGTCACCTCTACAGAGCAACATCAAAAAAAATTTAAGCAATTAAGATAATGTAAATATAAATTATTCTTCTTCTGACAAACTTTCACTAGGGTTAGGTCCTTTGAATGGTTTTAAGTCTTTAATATGCCATCGTCCTATTTTAGTCCCATCCAAATTAACTAAATCATAAACTAAATCTGAAATCTTTTCTCTTATCACGCAATGCACATACTTAGGTACCAACTTAGATGTGAATTTATCTGCTGCACTGGAAAGAATTTTATTTTTTCGCCAAACGTGATCACCTATATTAAAGGCAAAATCCCTTTTCTAAGGTTGTAAGACTTACTGTTCCGTTCATAAGCCTTATGTATCCTACTACGCACGTCGGTGAAAATATCTTTTAAACCCTTTAAATTTTCGGCGTACTCACCCCTGTTACCCGGAATTATTTCGCTGTCAACATTGACATCCAAATCTATGTTTTTATAATATGATCCAGATAGAGGTATATGTCTGCCGTAAACTAAGAAAGACGGTGTAAACCCGGTTACTTCGTGTCTTGCGGTGTACACGGGATTAAAACGGATGTTAAAACTATATGTCCCACTTAAGCTTTTAAGACACTCAGAAGTAAATTGAGTACCGTTATCGCATATCGAAAGCGATGAAACTCCGTGGATTAGAAAAATATCATTTTCTAAAATTTTCAAAAAGCATTCGGCTTTAGAGCTTTTCAAAGGAAATAACACGGTATACTTTGTAAACCAGCAAGAAACCACGAGAAGCCATTTATTTCCCCTTTTTGAACGTGGGAAAGGGCCTACTAGATCAGCTGCTATGACTTGGAAAGGGTAATTAACCGTTTTCTCTTTTCCCATCAGTCCCATAGGTAGTGTATTTGGAGATGTTCTTTTTTCTGCGCTCCAACTACTTCACAAGTCCTCACGAACTTTAAGATATCAAAAACGCATTTTTGGCCAAATTAAATTAAATGTATGTTGTCTCAGCCTAATCGCCCAACGCGCTAGTTTGCCACTAGGGTTTTTAATAGAATTAAGCCACAATAAGCTATAATGATCTGTTATGACCGTGAAAGGAACACCTTCTATGTAAGGTCGAAACTTTTCGATGTTAAAGAGTACTGCTAAACATTCTTTTTCAACAACCGAATAGTTACGTTCAGCCTTTTATAAAGTTCTACTGGCATACGCTATCACTCTTTCCTCACCATTGATTTTCTGTGTTAGGACGCCCCCTAAACCGGTATTAGAAGCATCACTAGAAATATAAAACTGTTGGGAAAAATTTGGTTGGGATAAAATTGGAGCTGAAACCAATAGCTCTTTAATCTTTATAAAAGATTCTTCGGCTGCCTTTGTCCAATCTATCGATTGTCCTTTTTTTCGTCCTTTCAAAAGATCATTAATAGGCGACAACAAGGTAGAAAAATTCTCGATAAAACGTCTGTACCATGAACACATTCCTACGAAGCGCTTAACTTCCGTAGTATTAGTAGGTCTCGCATAATTAACCATGCTAGCTACTTTATCCGGATCGGTACGCAAGGAATTTGAGCCTACTATATAGCCTAAAAACTTTAGAGAAGTTTTGAAAAAAATCACATTTGCTCAAATTTATCGTCAGTCCGGCCTCTTTCAATTTATTTTTTACTTCTTTAAGTAAGCGAATATGCGATTCGAAGTCTTCCGATGTTACTAAAATATCATCGAGATAGGTAAAAATATGTGGCTCATATTTCGGACCAAATATAGCGTCCACTAAACGTTGCTGAGTTTGAGCAGCGTTCTTTAGACCAAACGGCATAGTGACGAACTGAAATAGACCTCGGCCTACTACTGCAAAAGCGGTCTTTTCCTTAGAGGATTTGTCTAAAGGAATTTGCCAGAAAGCCTTTCTAAGATCTATCGAAGATACATACTTAGCATTCCTGAGTGATGTCAAAATTCTGTCGATGTTCAGTAATGGATAGTTATCAAATTTGCTGACCTCGTTGAGCTTTCTACCGTCAAAGCATAGACGATATCCACTCCGAGTTTCAACATTTCGTCTAACTCCTTACAAAATTCTGTCGATGTTCGGTAATGGATAGTTATCAAATTTGCTGACCTCGTTGAGCTTTCTTCCGTCAAAGCATAGACGATTTCACTCCGAGTTTCAACATTTCGTCTAACTCCTTATTCAATACTTTTGACATGTTCGGAGACATGGCGATGGGCCTTGTCTTTACAGGATTGGCATCAGCCGTATCTATAGACATGGTGATTTTATTCGTTCGGCCTAACCTATCTTTACTACTTATTTCTTTGAAAGAGCTTATTGCGTTTTCTACGTTTAAGCGTTCTGTCCGCGAGAGATCATCTAGGGTACATAGACGCGAGAAAAGGTTTTCTAAAGAACTTTCTGAATAACAATCTTTAAAACTTGTATTAGAATTGACTTCTAGGGACTGTGGATATCACGAATTATTTTTAAAATTTACTAAAATTCCGAATTTTTGTGCAAAATCACATCCTAAAACCAAAGTATGTGATAGAGAAGGTACTACTAGAGCAGAGATTACTAAACAATGACCATTGCAGACTAGCGGCAACTCAACCGTACCTAAAACTTTTAGACGGCTGCGGAAGTGGTAACACTTCTATTTTTGACATGGCATATTTTTATACTTAAACGACTTAAAATTTTAAATACCATTCTGACCTATAACGGAGGCATTTGCACCAGAGTCTAATAAAGCCGAGAAATGGGCACCTAATAGATTTATCTTGATATGCGGTCTGTTATCTAAATATTTATGCACGAATAAGAGGAGACATGTGACCATTTGGAGAAGCAGGAGTTTTAACTTGAGAAGGAGAATTTTTATTAGACTTAAAAAAATCAGAAACTTTTTGTAACCATTTAGTCCAATCTGATCTACTGGAATATTTTTGTTCGTCTGTGTTGCTAGAACGTTTTTGGATTAGGGGCTTTACTGCGAACATGAGCTTGTGACTTAGCCGAATGATTAGAGGCTTTTTTTTTGTTGGACTTAGGATATCCGCCTCGGTAATATACCGTCCTTACTCGTTTTTTGTACATTTGGGGCATGATGTTAGTCTCACACCTGTTGTTCCGCATTTGAAACAAAATACCCTCTTTGGTGCTATACAATTTTGGTAAGTGTGATTCGGGCCTGTGCAATTCCAACACGTGAAAATTGCCTTAGGTGAAACCGGCTTGTCGTTCACTTTAGCTGCAGTGTCGCTAATTTTAGAGTCATTATCTTTTCCTTTGCCCGTTTTCTGGTTACTCCTAGGGTTCCGATTTAAATTCCCAACTTCATTTGTCGAGACTCCACTTCGGCCATTTGGATTATACTTTACTTGATGCACATTAGTTTTCGCTTTTTGGTCTGCTCTTTTCCAACAAATAATCGGACTCTTCAAGTTTTCTACATAGCCCGGCGAGTTCGGCTACCGAATTAATATCTAGTAGAGCTAACCGATTGACGAAACTAGGCAAAATATTCCTCCGTATAAATTTAACTTTAGTACTTTCCGAAGGCTTGGTGGATAACCTACCAAATAAAGATTCCATGTGGGCAATAAAAATCACAGTGGACTCATTCTTCTTTTGTCGCCTCCTCTTTATTTCCGACCACAATTCTTCATCATCATCACAGTGCAAGAAGTCCTTCTTTAGCCTATCTACCAAGGAATGCCAGTCGTTGACACTTGATTTTATGCTTCTATACCAAATGAAAGCATCGCCAGTGAAAAATTCAACAGCAGAGCTGAAAAGTTCATCTTCCGATACTTTCCTAGCTTGTGCTATTTCAGTCAGCCTCTCCAAAAAAGGATAGAGTCTCTTTGAGTCTCCGTTAAATTTCAATTGCCATTCGCTGACAGGAATATTTCTGGCTGCGCAATTCACGATTGGAGCTGGTACGTTTATGACTGGGGTTGTAATAGGCAACTGTGGTAACTCATGGCCAGGAGCTATCTTTTCGGCAAGATTGGCTTCCATGAGTACACACGTAGCTATTGTTTCTTGAACATATTTGGAAAACTTCGACGCTTCCTCTTCGTCATCCGGCATGGGAATTCTTTGTACGCGACCCGCTACATGCGATAAACGTGATTTAACCCGGTGTACAAGTGAATCATTTGGATCGCCGTCATAACTATCGATTAAGTTTTGGATAGAATTTAAACTCTTTTCGATACCAGCCGTTTCTTCTGTATTATCCAGAGTGTCATCCCCTATTTTTATCGTTTTTTCCCGGCTCATTAATTTCTTTACTTAAGATCCTCGTTAGAATCTTTCTTTTATCCGCGACCGGACGTTCTGAGAAAGTACGACGGATTTTCAGTTCAT
>CM032449.1:47506703-47509200 GCA_019049505.1 Pachyrhynchus sulphureomaculatus
CACTACAGCTTTTATGGTCGAAACTGGTACTTTTACTTAGCGGGTTCTGAAAGAAAATTAGCCTACTTCGGCTAGATGGAAAATAGCCTCTCGGCTAGACGGTACTGCCTGGTCTGTGGCTCGATCGAAAAAAGCCTTGCTGGTAGTTTTCTCAGGCCCTTAAATAATCGTGCGATTTTTACCGGTAATATCCGGACGATCCAATCAAAACTCCGGGTCAAACATTTCGCCAATCGCGGCCTGGCGGTAGGTTCGATCAGCAACCCGCACCACACAGTATATACTGAATGTCCTGAAACTTTTGTTTAATATACCGGTCGATATTTTAAAATAAAAATAAATACAATTTGAAGTGAAGAATCAGTAACATTGCATGGTCTTAAAATCCAGGAAAAAATGAATGTTACATTTACCCCCTTCCAAAAAGAAATAGACTACACTAGTCTATTAAACTAAGGCTACTGATGAAAAGGTACAAAGTGGTACACTATCACTTAACACTAAGGTCAGAACTTAAAACAAAAATTACAAACTTCGGTCCTTACTACTAGACTTAATTCTATTAAGCACTAAATATTAAGTACAATGACAACCAAATGAAAATTTTTGCATGTACACAAGAATCTTATAACTAGACTTAACTTAATTAAGCACTAAGGTTAAGTACATCAAAAAGCAAATAAAAATCCTTGCATGAACATAAGAAATACCTGTTCAAAGTAACAATCGCGGTCTTCTTATATAAAAGAATCAGCTCTGTTATTGTTACCAAAACAAAAAAATAACTGTCTAGACTTGTCTAAATCAAAAAAAAAAGTGAACTGAAATAAAATATGAACACCCCCCTTAAAATCTTTTAAGGATTGTCTGAAAATTTTTTTTTATTTCAGCAAAAGAAATTTATAAAATTCTTAAATAAAGAAAAAAAATAAAGAAATGATTCTAGTGCAAACACTTACACTAAAAAGAAAAAGTCTTGTCAGACCATTTAGCACTAGGCCAAAAAAAAAAAATATCTGGATAAATATCCAGACAAACGCTCGGGAAAAATCGCTATCCATGCTCTAGCTCATCGCTAAGAGAACATTCTAAATCTAGTATCACTACTAGTCGCACTCAGAAAATAATCGCACTCTATATCGCAATGTCGACGTCCTAAGACATCTAGACATGCTAAAATCGCTAGGGAAAACGCTCTGGTTGATCGCCCAGAAAAACACGTCAGCTTATCGCCAACAAAACACTCTGGTATATCACCAGAAAAAGCTCGGCTCCTCGCCAAGAAAACACTCTGGTATATCACCAGAAAAAGCTCGGCTCCTCGCCAAGAAGACACTCTGTAAATAGTCCTCGACTACACAAAGTCTGCGTTCTAAAAGAACAAACTCTCTTCTTATATAAAAGAATCAGCTCTGTTATTGTTACCAAAACAACAAAAAAATATAACTTTGTCTAGACTCTTGTCTAAATCAAAAAAAGTGAACTGAAATAAAATATGAACACCCCCCTTAAAATCTTTTCAGGATTGTCTGAAAATTTTTTTATCTCAGCAAAAGAAATTTATAAAAATTCTTAAATAAAGAAGAAAAAAATAAAAAAATGATTCTAGTGCAAACACTTACACTAAAAAGAAAAAGTCTTGTCAGACCATTTAGCACAAGGCCAAAAAAAAATAATATCTGGATAAATATCCAGACAAACGCTCAGGAAAAATCGCTATCCATGCTCTAGCTCATCGCTAAGAAAACATTCTAAATCTAGTATCACTACTAGTCGCACTCGGAAAATAATCGCATTCTATAACGCAATGTCGACGTCCTAAGACATCCAGACATGCTAAAATCGCTAGGGAAAACGCTCTGGTTGATCGCCAGATAATCGCACTCTATAACGCAATGTCGACGTCCTAAGACATCCAGACATGCTAAAATCGCCAGGGAAAACGCTCTGGTTGATCGCCAGAAAAAGCTCGGCTCCTCGCCAAGAAAACACTCTGTAAATAGTCCTCGACTACACAAAGTCTGCGTTCTAAAAGAACAAACTCGCCATGATCATAGTGAGCAGCTATAAAAGCTAACTAAATCACTATAAGCGCAGTGAATAGCTACAAAAGCTAAAATTCACCCTAAACACAGTGAATAGCTATAAAAGCTAAAATTCACCAAACTGAATGATCCTGCTTCAAAAAGCAAAGTTCACAAAGAACAGAATGATTAGTCTACGCGCAACTAACATTCAAGGAAACATTCCCAAAATAACTATATGAGACAGCAAGTCTCGAAATAGGACCTCCCTAAAGTCATAATCCTATATAGGAGTCCATAAGCAAAACGACTCAAAATCTCGCATTTTGAGCACATGCCCTCAGGCAACCAACATACACCGAAATATATACAGAAATATGTACAGTAATATATACAGAAATATATACAGGAGTTCAAATCCCTAACTCTAGGTTATGATAACTCCATACTGAGCTTGGTGAAAGCTCTTAGCA
>CM032449.1:47509300-47541295 GCA_019049505.1 Pachyrhynchus sulphureomaculatus
CGACATAGTCATGTCGGGGCACTCCATTCCCCTAGCATCGTCACTCAATTTGTTGGGCTTTAATTTGGGAGCAAATATGTCCTGGCATGAACATGTTGCAGGCATAGCAAGGAAAGCTTCTCAATAGCTGGGAATATTATTTCGGACCAGAAAGCTTTACACTCCACAACAACTGATAATTCTTTACAAAGCTCAAATTCGACCAACTATGGAATATTGCTCACATATTTGTTGTGTTCCCAAATACACATTGCATTTGTTGGATCCTGTTCAGAGAAGAGCTGTTCGTCTGATTGGAGACCCGGAACTGACCGGCGGCCTTGATTCGCTGGAACATCGAAGAACGGTTGGCGACATGAGTCTGTTCTACAAGTATTTTCATGGAAAATGTTCGAAGGATGTAGCCTGCTTAATTCCTCCCAGAGTGGTGCATGTTAGAAATATACGTCGCACTAATACTTCACATTCGTATGAGGTTCAGCTTGTTACTCCGCGTACAACGCTTTTCAAGCAGTCTTTTATATGGAGAACATCATCCCCTTGGAATAATTTGCCCAGGGCTGTACTTCTCACCGAGTACAATTTACAGCGATTCAAGAACAAAGTGAATCGCTTTTTTCCACACACATGCCGCTTCTGAAGAGCTTTAGGGACTTCCCTGTAGCACGTGTGCTAGACCCATAAAAAAAAACAAATAATGTAGGAAATTAAAGAGTTAGTAATTAAAATTTAAAAAAAGTAATTAAATAATTAAAAGCAAGCTCTTTGTCTGTCCGAACAATTTGACCTATTTTTGGTTGGTTGCTAAAACAGTTAGCTAAAAATTCACTAAATCAACTATACCACAATTAATACCCACAAAACTATTGCAACGACAACTATTGAAACAGGCAACTTATTAGCTGAACTCCTTGCTGCTCAAGTTTCGAGGAGAAATATGACTTACTGTCTTAATTTGTAATGTGAACTGATATTTCTGTACACGTGACACTCTTGTAGTATTGTCACAAAAAAGTTACACTTAAACAGTTGTTTTTACTTACCAGTAAATATGATTCAAATGAACCATTATAAGCTGTAAGATAACTAAAAACTTATTTAGTATGTTTTTGGATTTAATGAATATATTGTCTTAAAAGAGAATCAAATTAATATTTTGTTGTAAGAATAATTGCTCTAATTATTTGCTTAATCTTTTGTTCCCCAATGTGGAATATTTCTTAGTTATACAAGCTATTAATATTTGTCACACAAACCATATTATAAAGGAATTGCTTCTTTCATCACTAATTGTAACATTAATTTTATTTACATTAGCAAATACAACTACTGAAAGTATAGGAGAAATCTGTCTGATATAGCGTAAGCGAAACCGAAACGAACAGATCCGTATTCGTAGTAAAATAAACTTTCCGCTATTGTAAAAGGAAGTTCTTTGACTAAATTAAGAAAATACTCGGAGAGCTCTGTTTACGAATAGCTGTTGACGGGTTTCTTTGTAGCATTTTCACTATCAACGCTGATGTGCTCCAAGGCTCTATAGTGTCTTCTTTCCTTACATTAGTTAACTGCTGGAAAGAACTAGAAATTCAATCTACAGCTTTACCGTTGACGGTACACTTGTTTCTTCAATTGTCTTAAATGCTCGATCTTCAGTTATGTATGCAAATTTCCGCAGACAGCAGGAAGTTGTTCAACTCAACAAACACCTGGAAGAAAATCTGTATTGAGATGATAGTAACTAATTCAAAGCTACAAAAACCGTGGCGGCAGTTTCTTCTAAAAAAAGTTAACGTTACAGAACCTGACATATTCATGATGAAATACTCCATTTCTTCAGCATTCTCATTCAATTTAACTTAAGAGCAAATATATTGGCATGAAATTGCATGCATCTTAAAGGCAGTTTCTTAAAAGCGAGGAATATTTTTTCATATTAGGAAGCTTTATATTGCATAATTTTTAATCCTTTACAAAACTCAAATTCGACAAACCAAAGAATACTTCTGCCATATTTGGGACTCTCCTTACCCCTCAGAAGAAATCTATTCGTATGACTGGAGACCCCGAAGTCACCTTGATTCCTCAGGACATTGAAAATCTGTTGGCGTCTTCATTTTATTGTGTAAGTATCTTCATGGAAAGTGTTCGATGGATGTAGCCCGTTTAAGTCCTCCCAGAGTAGAACATGCTAGGAATATATGTCGCGCTGTGATATATTATATCACAACTTACGACAGTGATACATTATATCATAGCTTATAACCGATATATTACATTAGAACTATTGAAAATATGAACTTGAATCACAGGGCAAATTATAATGCTTGTAGTAAGTTACTCCTGAGTGTGTTTCTAAAGTGTTGAATATTTTAGAAAATATAACCTTAAAACATGCCTACAGTTTAATTTCCGCCAGTCTCTATCTATCTATCTATCTGTCTCTCTGTCGATCGACTGACACCATAGCTCCCGAACGAACGAAATCTCGATTTTAGAGAGTGACCCCAAAAACAGGCCCAGAATCGCCCGTTTTAGCACCCTAGAATTCTGATACAAATTGTATGCTTGTTTAGGATGAGGACTTACTCGACATGCGACATGCAGAAATCATAATTTTAAAATAGATTTTTGCAACATACGAGATTTAAACTCTAACATAAATTCAGTGCACCAAATAAACCTCATGTACTCGCTCTCTGTGAAACCAAGGTCAGTTCATCGACCAGCACAGTCAACTATCCTTATCCTGGGTACGACTTCCATTCCCGATTTAGGCGTCTTTTCCTCAGAAGCGGCCTCTCAAGGTTCATCTGCATCCTTTATAGACCACCAAGTAATACTAACTTTAGAACCCTTTTCGCTTTGTTTACAGATACCATCAATCATTTACAAATTATCTATCCAAATGCCGAAATTGTCATCCACAATATGAAATGGCTTAGGTATTCAAATAATACCAACGAACAAGGTCGTGAAACTCTCAGTCAGTTGTGGCCTAATTCAACTTATTGACAAATCTGCACGGATCCCTGATCGTGGCGGGGAGTTCGCCAGTCTTCTTAACCTGTTTTTAACCACCAATCCAGAGATTTACATAGTCACCGTAAATCCACCTTTAGGTTTTTCCGACCATAAACTGCTTTCGACACCGAGTATCCTACCAGTCAGTATCAGAGAGGCGCCTAAACCGCGCAAGATTTTGGCACTACAAATCTGCTAAATGGGAAGAACTCATGGAATATTTTCGAACTTTTCCTTGGTTAGACGTTTGTTTTCGATCCGATGACCCATCTGACTTCGCCAAAGAGGTTTTCGATGTGATTTTGGCTGGTATGGAAGCTTATATCTCTTTTTCGAAGAAATGCCCTTCCAACGGTAAGCCTTGGTTTGACCGAAAATGCAAAGAAGCTGTTGCTTCTAAATATCTTGCCTACCGACAACGGCGTGAAGATCCTAACGCCATAAATCGTAACATCTTTGTTCGTGCCTGGAACAGATGCAAAGAAATTAATGACGAAACCAAGGAGGCACACAATCACCGAATTAGAAACAAACTTCTCGCTTGTCCCAACAATTTCAGGTCCTTTTGGTCAGTCGCTAAGGCAGTTACTCAAAATTTCACCACCATTCAGACGGCCAGATAATTCTGTTGCAACAACACCTGTAGAGAAAGCGATGTTGTTAATTTAACTCTTTGCTTCACATTCTACTGTCGATTTCCAAGAAAAAACACCACCTACTATTCCCATAATGCAGTCAAGGATGCCCGATATTGTCTTCAGACAGCTTCTGGCGCTGACGGAATACCTGCCATAGTACTCAAAAACTGTGCGAGGGAACTAACACCAGTTTTTCTGTGGAATTTTCAACCTATCCTACAGAATGAGAATATTTCCTTCCTGCTAGAAATGTGCCACAGTTCAGCCGATACCTAAGAAAGGCAAGAAGACCTTGCCAAATAACTACCGGCCAGTCGTACTGCTTTCAGTATATCGAAGGTCATGGAAAAGGCTATCAATCAGCTTCTTCTAAAATATCTTGAAAGATTCAACATTATTAGCGACCATTAATATGACTTTCGTAAACATAGATCAACAGGAGATCTTCTGAGTTATGTATGGAACAACGCAATTGAACACTTTGAAGAATCTCGAGCGGTTGCTCTTGATATATCTAAGGCATTCGACTGTGTTTGGCACTATGGATTATTGGCTAAGCTACGCTCTTCTGGTATGTCTGAAAAGTTCTGTTTGTGGCTCTCATGTTTCCTCAGAGATCGTTCTTTACGAGTGGTAAGCGATGGAATTCTTTCTAACACCTTCACTATCAATGCCGGTGTGCCTTCATACTGTCTCCTACACTCTTTTTTATTTACATTAACGATCTGCTGGAAAAGACTGGGAATCCAATCTACAGCTTTGCAGATGACAGTACGCTTATCTCTTCATTCACTTTGAAGGCTCGGACATTGGCTACTCAGACTAATATCCGCAGACAGCAGGAAGCCATCTAACTTAACAAAGACATTGAAGAAATTCTATCTTGGGGTGACAGTAACCCTACAAACCCCCCCCCCCCCCCCCCAAAAAAAAAAGTTTTTTCTAAAAAAGTTAACTTTGCTGAACCCCACATAGTTATGTCGGGGCACTTCATTCCTCTCGCATCGTCACTCAATTTGTTGAGCGTTCATTTGGGAACAAATATGTCTTGGCATGAACATGTTGCAAGCATAGCAAAGAGAGCTTCCCAAAAGCTAGGAATATTATTTCGAACCAGACAGCTTACGCTCTACAACAAATTCTGTACAAAGCTAATTCGACCACGTATGGAATACGGCTCCCATGCTTGGGCTTTGCTCCGAAACATACACTGCATTTGTTGGATTCTATTTAGAGAAGAGCTGTTCGCCTGATTGGAGACCCGGAAGTGGCTGGCGGCCTTGATTCGTTGGAACGTCGAAGAACTGCTGGCTATTTGAGTCAATTCTATAAGCATTTTCATGAAAAGTGTTCGATGGATGTAGCCCGCTTAATTCCTCCCAGAGCGGTGCAAGCTAGAAATACACATTGCGCTAATACTTCACATCCGTATGAGGTTCAGCTTGTTACTCCTCCTACAACCTTTTTCAAGCAGTCTTTTATATGGAGAAACTCAGCCTTTGGAATAATTTGCCCAGGACTGTGTTTCCCAAGGAGTACAATTTATAGCGATTCGAGACTAACGTGAATCATTTTTTTCCGCACATGTGTCGCTTTAGGAATTTCCCTGCAGCACGTGTGCTAGACCCATAAAAAAAACTCATGACAAAGTTTTGAGTTGAGTATACTTTTGGTTTTTGAGATGAGAGGTATTAAAGTTATAATAAACGGGTAATATTAACAAATATGCGCGATCAAATAAAGTTCTATAGCTAAATTTTTATCGCACTAGATGTCGGCACTTCCAAAAATTCCCCAATACGAACTTGCAGAACAAACAAGACGTATTTTTGCCATTCCGATTTTGCACCCCTTTCATTCTCAATTTCGTTAGATTTTTCACCCCTAGAAAATACGGCTCGCTCTTGGCATCGTTATGTGTGTTGTAACATTCATTTTTTCCTAGATTTTAAGATGTTACAAAACCGTGTTTCTTACTCTAATTCATAAATTCATAAATTTGAGTTAAGCAGTGAATTTAAATCTTATTACAGTTTTTTATATTTGGTTATACAGTGTAACTCAATCAACCAGTAGTAGGCGCATGTGAATCGATTTAACTTATTTCATTTGCATTGAATGTGTCTGGACTATGATTAAGACGAGCATCATCGGTCCTTGTCTATCAAGTCGCGAGTTTAAGATTCCCGTCTCATTTAGCGTTCCTGAAGTGAAGCAGTACATTTTGAAGACTTCACTTCGAAGGAAGGGGAACGAAGAGGTATATAATCCGCCATTTCCAATTAGAGGGGCTTTTTTCCGGTCCAGCATGTAAGAGAGACTTTCTCCCGTCTTCCAAGTAGTGAAGACATCGTTTTTGCCGTCGATGAGTGTGTTTTTTTTTTATCATCAGGTCGTTTCTAAAATATTCTACCCATCCTAAAACATTTTGGGTCGAGGGTTCATAAGTTACCCAAATAAAAATAAGGAGATAGTGTGTGAGGCATTATTTTGATGGGAAACGCACCAGGAAAGGCCAAGGAGTTGATAGAAAAACTACGAGGAGAAGTCAATCAGTAAGTCATTACTGACTGCAGTTTAAATATCTTACTTCCTTTCTACAACATGTTTTCCCAAGGACTACGTAACACGAGCAATCCCGAAGTCGGTTTCACGAGAAATGAATATAGAACAATCTTTCGATATCGTGCCTTTTTAAAGCCAATTTTTCATTCTCAAGACTAAGTGATACGAAAAACTATGCTCATCTATCTATTATAATCATTCTAAGTTAAAGACTATTCGTGAATTTGTGCACTTTCATAGCATAAAAGGTCTACTTAATCTTAAGGGTGTAATACACATAAGAATTTTTTATTTTGTTAATATACTTTTCTCTGTATTAGCATAGTGTTTCACTGACCTCCCGTTCTATCTTACAGGATCTATAAGTTGTACATTATTCAATTTTCTAACAACAACCAAAGAGTCTTCAGTATTTTTTCATTTTTTGAGCTGAACTTAGATTCTTTTAACTCTAAAATGATTAGTGCCCAAAATAGTACAACTAGGCTTGAAACAACCGTAGAGAATATTTTCAAAAGGCCTACAAAAATTACCTCGATCTCCACTTTTCTCCAAACTAAACGGGATAGCTTATATCTTATTTTTGTTCTCTTACAGCATTAATATCCACTCAATCCATTCTCAAAATTAAGATATACATAAGGGGCAAATAGTGGCTCTTATTTAATAAATAATGCATTTATATAAGATATAAAAGAAAGAGTACACACTATAGCGTATGTGTGAAAATGTAAATGGGCTGTTTTGTCATACACACAATATATCTCTACATCGCTTATTAAACATCATTTGTGTAACATACATCCAAATAGGTTTGAAGGCAAAAATGGTAACTTACATCCGTTTTACCTCAAAAAATAAATGTATACTCAACTTGAAACATTGTCATGAGAAAGTCTTCATCATTAACAATCATTTATCATACAATTTGTATTAGAATTTAAGGGTGCCAAAACGAGTAATTTTTGGAATTGCTTTTTGACTTGATCATATAATCCTTATGGCAGGAAAGCAACTCATAGTTGTTAAGTGATAACGTTTTAAATAAAGGAAATAAACGTAATGAGACGCGTTTAATATTCCCTAGTTACAATAGAATAATTATTTGATAAAAACATTTTTTTTATTATTTCCAATAAACAAGACTAATTAATTTGTTGGTTTGCATTTATGCCATTTAGTGACATATAATGAAACCAGGATAATAGGTCGATTATTGCCTCTACGTAATTTGAATTTTCCTGCATTGTAATGATCACAATTAATTAAACTGTCATGCAATCCTGGAGGTCGGATAATATACGGGCAATATTACATCAAAACCCCTTAACTCACAGAAATGGCGGTTCCCTAAATTAACATTTCTGATGAAAATATATTTTACTAAGACGTTTTACTGGGTATATTGTATGTTCAGGCTTCCTTTGTAATAGGTTTTATTCCTCAATAAAACGAATCATTTAACTAGTCTATATGAAGGTATTTAAAGAACAATTCTAGATATGTAAATTCATTGAAAATAGTCTGAAAGAAAATTTTGAAATTGGTTTTAAACTGTTAGCAACTAGGTGTCATGCTGTTTATTGTATGCAAATAAATTTTGCTAAAAAATAATTACCGGAAAACCTTAAAGCGAGTGTCTTAAGGATATGGAAATTGTTGTGAAAAAGTTCCCTACATTTTAGAATTTCATTTCTATAAAGGTACAAATAGTGAATAGGCCTATAAAGAAATTTGTGTTTTCTATGGTCAAGGTGTGTTATCAAAAGTGACAGCCAAAAGATGGTTTAGTCGCTTTCGTTCTGGAAATTTCGATGATAAAGATGCTGCTCACACTGGTCGACCCACGATAGAAAAAGGGTACAGAAGTTTGGAAAAGAGAGAGAAAAGTTGAGCATGATTGGCATATAAGGGGCTATCATATGATTATTCATCACTAAACAATTTTAAACCAACTATTTACAGAAAGCTGGCTACAAAAAGAAGCACGATCATTGGGTGCCACATGCTTAGACGCTAAAAAAATTACTCCAATAAATTTCCATCTGCAAATCTCCAAAGAAACGTAGCGAAATCCAGCCATTTCTGAAACGATTGATCATATGCGATGAAAAGTGGACCATCTACGAAAGTAATGTATGAAAAGGATCGTGGTCAAAAAAGGATGGTAAAGCTTGGAGTGGTGCCAAAAAAACATGATGCTGTTTGTTAGGTGGGATTGGAAGGACATCATGCATCATGAGCTATTGCATCCTGGTCAAACGATTGATTCAATACTATCAGCCATTGGTGCAAGCGATTGAAAAAAATCAACCGGAACTAATCAACAGGATGGGCGTCGTCTTCCACCGTGACGACGTCAGACCACACACATCTTTGATGACTCGGCAAAAATTGAGATAGTTTGGCCAGAAGTTTTAATGCGCCCACCATATAGTCCACATCTTGTACCGTCAGACTTTTATTTGCATCGATCTCTGCAGAACTTCCTCAATGGTGTTAAGTTAGTTAGTAGCAAGCCTGTGAGAACCATTTGTTACAATTTTTTGTCCAGAAACCACAGAAGTCCTTTTAAAATATAAGAAATCATTATGTCAATTTTGACTTTCAAGGGTTCACTACTTTTTCGACAACTCTCTGTATATATATATATATATATATATATATATATATATATATATGTATATATATATATATATATATATATATATATATATATATATATATATATATATATATATATATATATATATATATATATATATATATATATATATATATATATATATATATATATATATATATATATATATGTATATATATATATATATATATATATATATATATATATATATATGTATAAATATATATATATATATATATATATATATATATATATATATATATATATATATATATATATTTATATATACATATATATATATATATATATATATATATATATATATATATATATATATATATATATATATATATATATGTAGAAAGCTGCACGATATCAAATGTCAACGTGCAGTTTAAAGTACAAGTTTAAACTTCCATAGTTGAAATAAAGCCGTAAAAGTTCAGAGTGCTATCGATTAAGCATTAAAAAAGCACTTTGTAATGCCCCATTAAAGGCTTACTGGACTAAATTAAAAATAGTTCCAAGTCATAAGCTATTAAGTGTTATAAAAAAATCGTTACATATGTAAATGAAAAGTGTAACAGTAAATAATTTTTATTACAAGCGTATATTATGGCACGATATGATTGCATGGGCGTATACCAAATATACAGAAAATCTTTTTGATAATTCCAGTTAACATCTGGGTAGTCAATTCCTTTAGTAATCTACAATTTAATGAGAATCTAAGGGACATGATCGGGAGATGATAAGCTCAACCAACTGTTTTACGGTCTTGTTTTATACTTTCCAAAAACTGTAATTACTGCTACTGCCTACTCTTTGTGACATAAAAGTAAAGTATATTCTTGTGAGGAATGACCTTTGATATATCCAGTCTACTTTGCTGCGAGAGGGACACTGTCTGCATCATTAGCATTTTTGGTCTAAGTGATTGCTCATATCATATATTATCTCCACAACTTTCATCGGAATCAGCGATCGTGATCCAACCATTCTGACTTTAGATGTATTTCCTACCCAACAGCCGGAGTGGTACTATTTATATCTAATACGTCACTATTTTCTAGTACGAGCAGGTTTCTAGCAACAGTATACAGGTAAATAAATGTGAGATTAAATCTGGAATCGCACGCATAGTAAACCACAGCGGAAGGATGCCGTTAACATAAAAGTAGATATGTACCAAACATTTTTCGTACCATATTTTCTTTAACGAATTATAATACTCATTAAATTAAATCACCTCGTCCAACAAAGGCCATGCAAATACATGTAAAGAACTGAGTTGATTGATTGGTCCGTTACTTTGTGACAGTACATTTCAACAATAAAATTACTTAATTACTTTGTTAACTGTCACTAAATATATTTGTAAAGATTTTACAATTGCGTTATCGCGATTTCGTAGTACAACTACATTGTCTACAAGTCGTAGTTAAGCGTTTGACAATGTAGTTGTACTACGAAATCGCGATAACGCGATTGTAAAATCTGTACAAATATATTTAGTGACGGCTAACAAAGTAATTAAGTAATTTTAATGTAAAGAACTGCTCTAAAATTGTATTCTGGAGAAACTACTTAAATTGGAGCCACAACAATATTTCGTATCCAATGAAATTCTGTTAAAAAAAAGCGAACAAAACCTAAAAGTTGAAGTATTTTCTAAGGCTAATATTTAATTAAACAAATGTTATTGAATTCAAATATTATACTGAGGTTTTAATTCTAGATAACATTTTTAAGAAATTAGATTGATTTTAGGTTTTTATGATTACTTATAAACAGGGAACTAACATTCGATCCTTGTATTTGGCGAGAAAGTCGTCCATAGAGAGTTTCTTCTGTTCGCACAGAATCACGTCTTTGATGTGAAAATGCAAGAATGCATTACTAACGTCTATTGGTCATGGCCGTAAAAAATGTGCTGTTGCATGCGAGGAAGGACTGGTAAGTCTGTTTGTGGCTCTCATGTTTCCTCAGAGAGCGTTCTTTACAAGTGGCCTTCGACGGATTTCTTTCTAACACCTTCATTATCAACGCCGATGTGTACTATTCTGTCTCCAACTCTCTTTCTCATTTATATTAACGATCTGCTGGAAAAGAAAGAGAATCCAATCTACAGCTTTGCAGATGACAGAACACTTATCTCTTCATTCACTTTGAATGCTCGGACATCGACTACTCAGACGAATATCCGCAGACAGCAGGAAGTCATTCAACTTAACAAAGACCTGGAAGAAATTCTATCTTGGGGTGACAGTAACCAAGTGGAATTTAATGTTACAAAAACCCAGGCGGCAGTTTTTTCTAAAAAAGTTAACGTTGCTGATCCCGACATAGTTATGTCGGGGCACTCCATTCCCTTAGCATCGTCGCTCAATTTGTTGGACGTTAGTTTGGGAGCAAATATGTCCTGGCATGAACATGTTGCAGGCATAACAAGGAGAGCTTCTCAAAAGTTGGGAGTATTATTTCGAACCAGAAAGCTTTACACTCCACAACTGTTAATTCTTTACAAAGCTCAAATTCAACCAACTATGGAATACTGCTCCTATGTTTGGAGGTCCGCTCTCAAACATATACTGCATTTGTTGGATTCTATTCAGAGAAGAGCTGTTCGTCTGATTGGAGACCCGGAACTGACCGGCGGCCTTGATTCGTTGCAACGTCGAAGAACAGTTGGCGACTTGAGCCTATTCTACAAGTATTTTCATGGAAAGTGTTCCAAGGATGTGGCCCGCTTAATTCCTCCTAGAGCGGTGCATATTAGAAGTACACGTCGCGCTAATACTTCATATCCGTATGAGGTTCAGCTTTTTACTCCTCGTACAACGCTTTTCAAGCAGTCTTTTATATGGAGAACATCGTCCCTTTGGAATAATTTGCCCAGGACTGTGTTTCCCACCGAGTACAATTTACAGCGATTCAAGAACAACGTGGATCGCTTTCTCCGCACACGTGTCGCTCCTATAGCGCTTTAGGGACTTCCCTGTAGGACGTATGCTAGACCCATAAAAAAAAAAATTCTACGAAATGGTGAGAAATTGTGTTAAGCGGCATGAGTGTTGGTAATCGTGATACTTGTAAGGGTTGTGTTCTAAATTTCAAACAAATAAAACGCGCAGTTGTTTGTTGGAAGCTATTGCAAGTAATCAGTGTTACATGTTTCGTAAAAATAGATAGAGCCGAGTATTGTGCAATCCTAAAAAATGTTTATTCAAAAAGTGGTCTGTAGCCCAGATAGAAAGTGAACTGAAGAAAGTTCATGGGGAATCTGCACTAGCATACAATACCATTTATTATGATGATAAATGAATTTAAACATGGCCATACAAGCACTGCAGATGCCACACCTTTATGACACCCGATTGAGGTATTTTCTGAGGAAATGGTTAATTAAATTCATGGTATCGTGACGAAAGATCGTCCAGTTAGGTTTTGTGAGATTGCTGAAATAGAATCATATGAATGAATTCCAAAATAAAAACGCACGGGGAAGGACATTTCAAAATCATGTTTGGAAAAGTTGCAACATAATCCTAAGGACACCCAGGGAACAAAACGGCAGCCAAAACAGAGGGTTGGCGAAGGCGAAAGTATATCGAAAAAAATAAAAACGGTTTTATCGGCGGGAAAAATAATGACTGCTGTTTTTGAGACTTACAGGTCTGTAACATGATGCACTATTTGAAAAAGGGTAAAACAATGACTGGCTCTTATTATGTAACGTTATGGAATCAATTGTATTTTGAGTTGAAGCAGAAGCGACCAAGATTAGCACGGCAAAAAAGCGCTCCTCCTCATCCAACCTATTCCCCAGATTTGTCCCCAAAATCCCTTTTTTTTGTTTTCTATTCTCAAAAGCTGGCTTGGGGAGAGAAGGTAATCTGTGCTGTAAACTAGGGAATAAAGAAATTGGCATTTTGCATTAAGCTAATGAAAATTATGTGGAGAAATAATTTTTTGTGTTAAAAAAATGTTATTTTTCTTGTTTTTTACAAGACTTTTCAATCCACCCTAGTATATTTCTCACATAAAAAAGTAGACTTCATGTAGATCTTTATATAGAGTATGTTGGGAATGAGGAATCTTTAGCGCAATGACCCTACTCAGTATATATCACCACTACCCCAAACACTTTATTTTTGCAAGAGTCCACCGTCGCTCCTGATGAAGCTAACATGGTTAGCGAAATGCGCGTCGAGTGCAATAATAAAGTGTTTGGTGTAGTGGTGATACATACTGAGTAGCTTTATTTAGAGAGCAGAAAATTTTAATTATGGAAACTTTCAACATAATAATCATCAACGATTTAATTTGTCTTTGCTCATGCAAACGTTAACATTGATAATAAATCGGATATATAGTATATGAATTGGTAAAAAATAATTTATAATTTGCGGAGTAATACAAAAATTTGTAATTCTCCAATAATATTTAAGATGATATAGATAACATATTGGTCAAATTTTTATAATTTAAATTTTTTCTTTGATTTCTTTACGCTTTATTAAATTAAATTAATTTATTTATGTTGTTTGTCGTTTTGGTTTTTTGGTTTATTTTTTTTGTTTGACTATTTTAAGGACTGTTTCTCATGGGCATCAGATTGAGCTTCTACTATTTCTACAGGTATTGTTTATTGCAATCACACAGCGTTCCTTCAGATACATTGTTTATTTTTTTTGGGCAGCAACATTTAAGTTGTTTTGCTAACTCATTTTATAGTACTGACATTTTTATAACATATATTTGTAATCTTGTTTTCATATAGCTTTCGGCTTTATTCTTGAAAAATAAAGCAAACTTAAACTAGTTTCGAAGTTACTTAACGTTTGCATAGAAGATACTCTGCAAAATAATATATTTTAATTGAATATGGTCATCAGCAAAATCACAATGGAGTGTAAATATGACTGCCCTTCAACAACAATACCGTTGAACTATTGTGGTCTCTGGGACATTCGGAGATAAAAGGTTATGAAGAAGTGGACAAATTAGCAAAATTCGAAGTTACAAAAACCATACATGAATCCATCCAACCATCGTTTGGTAGACCAAAACAGGTGGTAAAAATAACTGTCAACAGATGGTCATATCAGCAACATTTATACTGTTGGCTTGCAACATTTGGCCAAATACATGCGAGGGACGGAATTGACGGCCCTTCAAAGAAAGTAACAACTGGTGTCCTTTGTTTACCAAAGGCCCATACCAAAGTAGTGATGATACAAATCACCGGCCACTGACACATGAGGAAACATTTACAATAGTCTGACGACGTACTAACTATATAGTGAAGAGGAAGAAACCTCTACGCATATCCTATATGAGCATACAGCTTTAACTTAAAACAGATGACTACTGTTTTTGGTACTTACTTGTATATCAAACTTCATTATTAAAATTGGTGACCTTTTAGCAAAATAGCAATAATATCTCTTCTGTGTAAAATAATATATTTGATATCAGTATCTACGAGGCTGGTTTGAAAAGTCCGTGCAAAGTCCGAGAGATGGCACCACCGGCGCGTATCGAGGTCATGTTTAGTTAGTAGCATCTCTTGAATGAACACACACCAAGTTTCAGCCATATTGGTCTATTTTTTTGTGTTTGGCATTCGTGTGAATCAAGGAAGTCGAGTGATTTTCAAGAAATGGGCGAAAAAGAATTTCGTGTGGTGATTAAACATTACTTTATGAAAGGCAAAACGCCTCAGGAGACTAAAGAGAAGCTTGATAAACATTATGGTGACTCTGTACCTTCGATTAGAACAGTTTATAAGTGGTTTCAAAATTTTCGGACTGGCCATATGGGCACAAGTGACGCTGAACGTTCTGGACGGCCTGTGGAGGTTACGACTCCAGAAATCATTGATCAAATCCATGATATGGTGATGGATGACAGAGGAGTTAAGGTGCGTGAGATTGCTAGTGCTGTGGGCATCTCGACTGAACGGGTACATAATATTTTGCATAAACATTTTGACATGAGAAAGCTATCCGCAAGATGGGTGCCGCGATTGCTCACGCTTGACCAAAAACGGAATCGTGTGAAGTGTTACAAGGATGGTTTGCAGCTGCTCCAGAAGAATCCGGAGGACTTTAAGCATCGTTTCGTCACTGTGGATGAAATATGGATACATTACTATACTCCTGAGACCAAACAACAATCTAACAATGGGTTACCAAGGGGGAATCTGCACCAAAAAAGGCGAAGACCGTTCCTTCGGCCGGAAAGGTTATGGCGACTGTCTTTTGGGATTCGCAAGGGATAATCCTCATCGACTATCTGGAAAAGGGTAAAACTATTACAGGTGAATATTATTCATCGTTATTGGACCGTTTGAAAACCGAGCTGCAAGAAAAACGCCCGCGATTGGCCCATAAGAAAGTCCTTTTCCATCACGACAACGCACCAGCACACACCTCAGCAGTTGTGGGTCGCAAAATTAATGGAAATAGGATTCCAACTCGTTTCACATCCCCCCTATTCTCCAGACTTGGCTCCCTCGGACTACTATTTGTTCCCCAATTTGAAGAAATGGCTGGCGGGACAAAGATTTTATTCTAACGAGGAGGTGATTGCAGGCACTAATGGATATTTTGCAGACTTGGACAAATCCTATTATTCGGAAGGGATCAACAAACTAGAACATCGTTGGACGAAGTGTATAAGCCTAAAAGGAGACTATATCGAAAAATAAAAAAGGTTTACCCCAAACATATAAGTAGTTTTTATTTTTGCACGGACTTTTCAAACCAGCCTCGTAGCCCAGTCGTCAGAGGCTTATTTTGACAAAAAACTCTCATTAAATGTTAACAGGCTGCATTTTGGCATACAAGTAGTTTTTTAGACGTGGAATATAATAAAAAAAATTTGCAGCTTTAAAGCGTACGCTAACCTTACAAAGTCGAAAATAAGATGAAAAATATCTCTAGAAATAAAAAAATATTGAAAAACTGATAGCATCGCGTGAAAGAACGGGAAATTTTACAAAAAAAAAATAGTATATGAATTTTTTTTACTTTTACCGTAATTTAAAAAAAATATATTTAAAATAAAATGGCTAGTTTAACTCCTTCAGTTGTAGTGGGAATCATGCTTCCAACCTCATTGATGATTAAATTAACGTTTCTGTGTACTGTTAAATATTTTGAAATTGGCTATTAAGGAGTTTCTCGGGGTACTGATCAAGAATCCGACGACAGACTTGAAAAATTCAAAATGACGGGTCCAATATGAAGGTCAGAGAGTACGTAATTCATTTAATTTCTTCGAGTAATTTAGAATTTTTTTGTTTCCATTAACTATTTTCCTTGTACCTGGATGTTTAAATGAAATATAAATACTTTATACTTAAAGCTTAGACTTTTATCTTTCATTTCCTACCTTTAATTTTTCTTTCATTTTAAGTTTAAGTTGTATTATTAATAATGAGCAAAAAATACATTTATAATGAATACTTTTTTAAGAGTAATATTACAAAAAATGTGAAAGTTTTTTTTAATTTTTAATGATCTTCTAATATCAAGTATACTTTTAACTCTCACTATAAAAAAATAAATGTCCAGCTTTTTTTGACTATTTCGTAGTGCTTTGAACGTAGAATTGCCAGCGGTGCATTATTCTTATATTAAAACTTGAGGTATAATAATAATATATGCATAAGGATTTTTTTCAATACTATATTTATTAAATATTTTTAAATTACTATATGTCCATTAAAATCATGCAAACAAAAATTTCGTTTTAAGTTTTACAAATTATAAAGTAGCAAAAATTAACTATTAGTATCATCGGAAAGCTGAAAGTCTCCTCTTCAAAAGGCTATCTTTTAACATTCTTTTTACACTCTGAAAACAAGTAATATCGATTAACCTGAACTAACCTGAACTGTTTGGCGTGCTACACTTTTTGAATCACCTATCCGAATTTTTAATAAATTCTCACGCTAATAAAAAAAATCTGGAAAAAAAATTTACATACTATTTTTCTGTAAAATTTCCCGCCATTTCACATGGTGCTATTAGTTTTTCGATATCTTTTTTATTTTTCGAAATATTACCGAAAAACCGAAATTTTGATTTTATTTTAGATTTTGTGGGCTTTAGCAAACTCTTTTTTATCGTATTCTATGTCCAAAAAACTATCTGTGTGCCAAAATGCAGCCTGTTAACATTTAATAAGAGCTCAAAACCCTTGGCGACTGAATTAATCCCAATTTCATCATTCCACAAACTATAATGCTGGATTTATCCTAGCGTGTAATAACTACATGTATCTGAAGTTTATTTCAGCGATTGTAATCTAGCAATTTAAAACAATGATTGTATAAATTCGAAAAATAGGATAATAAATAACAGGCTTTTATAAATTTATTGGGCTAAGGATTGTGTAAACAATGTACGTAACAAAGCGGTTAGATATCAGCCAATAAGTTGAAAATAGAAAAATATACACACACTCAAAAAAATGGTAAAACTATTTATCTAGGATCTTGCCTCCACAAACAAGTTGTAAAATAAATACTGAACATGCCTAATTCACACTAAAAAATAATAAATTCAAAGGTGACAATTCAATTTTTTTCAATGAAAGTTACTTTATATTTGTCACCAAAAAAGCTAAGCATAGAAAAGGTTTCACAGGGATTACTTACAATAACCGGTCAAGTGCAAGTTGAACTTACAATTAGTTTTCCGTACATTGATTGCTTTTAAAATAAAAAAAATTGTTACCGTGATATAAAATGATCAGTGACTTCACAAAACCCACCTCAAATGAGTTTTCAACAATGTTTTGTTTCCAACTTTACTGAAAACTGTTGACCTTGAAATTTTTGTTTTTTATATACCAGATAAATTATTAAAGGTAATGCACTCATGATAATTTTCGTTCAATCTACACCCCGTGGAGAATATTTCAGAATTTTTTCAAAATTTTTTGATCAGTACTTTTCGAGACAGCGATTTTTCGGGATTTTTTAAAAATAATACGAAGAAAAGTGTGCGCAAGTACTACAATATATATATATATATATATATATATATATATATATATATATATATATATATATATATATATATATATATATAGTTTTTTACTCGTGTTTTCACAAGCTTTCATTTGACACCAAACTCGATGACCTAGTAAAAATTTTTTTTTTCAATTCCGATTTTACCCCCCAAAACTAACCCCTTAAGTCAAGTTAAATAACTTTCAAAACTACGCGGCTCTGATGAGGCCATCAATTCCTATATTATTACCAAATTTCAGCTTTATATGACAAATAATTTCGAAGAAAATCGGGTGTGACAGACAGACAGACAGACGGACAGACAGACAGACAGACACCGAAGTCATCTTATAAGTGTTCCGTACGGATCACTGACAAAACGATGTATTTTAGGCAACGCAGCTAAATACATTTTTTAAAGTTATATTATACCCGAAGGTGTCAATTTTCAAATAAGTTGAGGATAATAGGTCGCTGATTGAAAGTGATTGACAATCACAAAACCTTTTTTCTGACGAATTAGGAGTCGTAATTTTTGGGTAATGAACATTTTTTTTATAGTTATAGTTAAAAGTATACTTGATATTAGAAAATCATTAAAAACTAAAAAAAAACTTTCATATTTTTTGTAATTTTGCTCCTAAAAAAGTATATATATATATATATATATATATATATATATATATATATATATATATATATATATATATATATATATATATTATAAACGTATTTTTGCTTATTATTTATCATACAACTTAAACTTAAAATAAAAAAAAAAACATTTAAAGGTGGGAAATGAAAGATAAAAGTCTAAGCTTTAAGTATAAAGTATTTATATTTCATTTAAATATCGAGGTACAAGGAAAACAGTTAATGAAAATACAAAAATTCTAAATTACTCGAAGAAATTAAATGAATACGTACTCTCTGGCCGTCATACTGGATCCGCCATTTTGAAATTTTCATGTCTGTCGTCTGATTCTTGATCAGCACCCCCAGAAACTCCTTAATAGCCAGTTTCAAAATATTTAACCGTATAAAGAAACGTTAATTTAGATGAGGTTGCAAGCATGATTCCCACTATAACTGAAGGGGGTTAAACCAGCCATTTTTTTTTTAAATATATTTTTTAGTGTTCCGTACGGAACACTTATAAGATCACGTCGGTGTCTGTCACACCCGATTTTCTCCGAAACTATTTGAGATAGAAAGTTGAAATTTGGTAATAATATAGGAACTGATAGCCTCATCAGAGCCGTGTAGTTTTAAGAGTTAAATTTTGACTTAAGGGGTTAGTTTTGGGGGGTGAAATCGGAAGTGAAAAAAAAAATTTTACTAGGTCATCGAGTGTGATGTCAAATGAAAGCTTGTGAAAACACGAGTAAAAATATATATATTTAATGTAATACTTGCACGCACTTTTCTATGTATTATTTTTAAAAAATCGCGAAAAATCGCTGTCCCCACGCCTTATCTCGAAAAGTACTTATCAAAAAATTTTGAAGAAATTCTGGAATATTCTCCACGGGGTGTAGATTGAACGAAAATTATCACGAGTGAATTACCTTTAATAATTTATCTGGTATATAAAAAAAACAAAAATTTCAAGGTCATCAGATTTCAGTAAAGATTGGAAACAAACTTTGTTGAAAACTCATTTGGGGTATGTTTTGTGAAGTCACTGATCATTTTATATCTCTGTAACAAAATTTTTTATTTTAAAAGCAATCAACGTACGGAACACTAATTGCGCAAGTTCAACTTGCACTTGACAGGTTTTTTTTTTTTTAATTACGATAAAAGTAAAAAAAGATCCATATACTGTTTTTTATTTGTAAAATTTCCCGTTCTTTCAAGCAATGCCATTAGTTTTTCGATATCTTTTTAATGTTCCGTACGGAACACTTATAAGATCACTTCGGTGTCTGTCTGTCTGTCTGTCTGTCACACCCGATTTTCTCGAAACTATTTGACATAGAAAGGTGAAATTTGGTAATAATATAGGAATTGATGGCCTTATCAGAGCCATGTAGTTTTGAGAATTAAATTTTGACTTAAGGGGTTAGTTTTGGGGGGGTGAAGTCGGAAATGAAAAAAAAAATTTTTTACTAGGTCATCGAGTGTGGTGTCAAATGAAAGCTTGTGAAAACACGAGTAAAAAATATATATATAATATTATACTTGCGCGCACTTTTCTTTGTATTATTTTTAAAAATTCGCGAAAAATCGCTGTCCCGGGCCTTATCTCGAAAAGTACTTATCAAAAAATTTCGAAAAAATTTTGGAATATTCTCCACGGGGTGTAGATTGAACGAAAATTATCACGAGTGCATTACCTTTAATAATATATATGGTATATAAAAAAAACAAAAATTTCAAGGTCATCAGATTTCAGTAAAGATTGGAAACAAACTTTGTTGAAAACTCATTTGGGGTGTGTTTTGTGAAGTCACTGATCATTGTATACCACCGTAACATAAATTTTGACTTAAGGGGTTCGTTTTGAGGGGTGAAATCGGAAGTGAAAAAAATTTTTTTTTACTAGGTCATCGAGTATGGTGTCAAATGAAAGCTTGTGAAAACACGAGTAAAAAATATATATATAATGTAATACTTGCGCACACTTTTCTTCGTATTACTTTTAAAATATCGCTGTTCTCTACCTTATCTCGAAAAGTACTGATCAAAAAATTTTGAAAAAATTCTGGAATATTCTCCACGGGTATAGATTGAACGAAAATTATCACGAGTTAATTATCTTTAATAATTTATTTGGTATATAAAAAAAAACAAAATTTCAAGGTCACCAGTTTTCAGTAAAGATTGGAAACAAACTTTGTTGAAAACTCATTTGGGGTGTGTTTTGTGAACTCACTGACTATTTTATACCACCGTAACAAAAATTTTTATTTTAAAAACAATCAACGTACGGAACACTAATTGTGCAAGTTCAACTTGCACTTGACCGGTTTTTTTTATTTTTAAAGATATTTTTTATCTTCCTTTGAATTTTGTAGGCTTAGCGTACGCTTTAAAGCAGTAAACTTTTTTTATCATATTTCACGTCCAAAAAACTACCTGTATGTCAAAATGCAGCATGCGTGCAGCATGCAGCATGCAGCATTTAATGAGAGCTTTTCGTCAAAATTATATATAATATATCAAATATATTATTTTAGACAGAAGAAATATTATTGCTATTTGCAAGGTCACATACAAATACGGTACCAAGGACAGTAGTCAAACAACATACTCCCGAAGTGTTGGTTCTTCATATGATTTCCTTGTTAATAAGCACATCGTTAATCATGCGTCAAGATGAGAAGCAACGAGATACGGCTCTCTGACTAGTCGTAATAGGGGCGAAACCACCATCATAGTCTTCCCTTTTCAAGTATGAGCCGAATTTAAACACTTCCTTATTTTGGTATCACAGTAAAGTAAACTTCTATAGCGGAAAGTCTCCCTATCCTTTGTCTGATTTAATGATGTAAGCCAAAATATTTCTTTTAGGTTATGGTTGTAGACGGGGTAGGCGATTGTGTGTATTTGTGCACTGCAGCCTCTTGGCATATTGTGCTTCCCTCTTTTGGTTACATTAGCATCGTCCCTTAACAAGATTTATTGCTTCTTTCCAAGTCCTTCAAATGGTAAATTATTGTCACGACATACATGTATCTCCGAACATCTGTTCCGAGTTAAAGCTGTATGTCCACATAGGATATGCTTAGGGGTTTCTTCCTCTTCGTCACATTGTCAGTAGGTGGTCAGACTATTGTGAATGCTCATTTTCTGTAAATGTTTCCTTAGGTGACAGTGACCGACGATCAGTCCCACCACTAGTTTGGTATGGGCCTTTGGTAAACAAAGGACACCAGTTATTAGTTAGCAAATTCCGTCCCTCGCATGTCTTTGGCCAAATGTTGCAAGCCAACAGTAGAGATGTTGTTGATATGACCATTTGTTGGCGGACGTGGATCCATGTATGGTCTTGTAACTTCGAATTTCGCTAATTTGTCCACTTCTTCATAATCTTTTATTTCCGAATGTCCTAGAGACCACAATAGTTCAACACTATTGTTGTTGAAGGAAGGTTATATTTACACTCCATTGTGATTTTGCTGATGACCTTATTCAATTAAAATAAATTATTTCACAGAGTATCTTCTATGCAAACGTTAAGTAATTTCGAGACTAGTTTAAGTTTGCTTTATTTTTCAAGAATAAAGCCGAAAGCTATATGAAAACAAGATTACAAATATATGTTATAAAAATGTCAGTACTATAAAATGAGTTAGCAAAACAACTTAAATGTTGCTGCCCAAAAAAATAAAACAATGTATCTGAAGGAACGCTGTGTGATTGCAATAAACAATACCTGTAGAAATAGTAGAAGCTCAATCTGATGCCCATGAGAAACAGTCCTTAAAATAGTCAAACAAAAAAATAAACCAAAAAACCAAAACGACAAACAACATAAATAAATTAATTTAATTTAATAAAGCGTAAAGAAATCAAAGAAAAAATTTAAATTATAAAAATTTGACCAATATGTTATCTATATCATCTTAAATATTATTGGAGAATTACAAATTTTTGTATTACTCCGCAAATTATAAATTATTTTTTACCAATTCATATACTATATATCCGATTTATTATCAATGTTAACGTTTGCATGAGCAAAGACAAATTAAATCGTTGATGATTATTATGTTGAAAGTTTCCATAATTAAAATTTTCTGCTCTCTAAATAAAGCTACTCAGTATGTATCACCACTACACCAAACACTTTATTATTGCACTCGACGCGCATTTCGCTAACCATGTTAGCTTCATCAGGAGCGACGGTGGACTCTTGCAAAAATAAAGTGTTTGGGGTAGTGGTGATATATACTGAGTAGGGTCATTGCGCTAAAGATTCCTCATTCCCAACATACTCTATATAAAGATCTACATGAAGTCTACTTTTTTATGTGAGAAATATACTAGGGTGGATTGAAAAGTCTTGTAAAAAACAAGAAAAATAACATTTTTTTAACACAAAAAATTATTTCTCCACATAATTTTCATTAGCTTAATGCAAAATGCCAATTTCTTTATTCCCTAGTTTACAGCACAGATTACCTTCTCTCCCCAAGCCAGCTTTTGAGAATAGAAAACAAAAAAAAGGGATTTTGGGGACAAATCTGGGGAATAGGTTGGATGAGGAGGAGCGCTTTTTTGCCGTGCTAATCTTGGTCGCTTCTGCTTCAACTCAAAATACAATTGATTCCATAACGTTACATAATAAGAGCCAGTCATTGTTTTACCCTTTTTCAAATAGTGCATCATGTTACAGACCTGTAAGTCTCAAAAACAGCAGTCATTATTTTTTTCCCGCCGATAAAACCGTTTTTATTTTTTTCGATATACTTTCGCCTTCGCCAACCCTCTGTTTTGGCTGCCGTTTTGTTCCCTGGGTGTCCTTAGGATTATGTTGCAACTTTTCCAAACATGATTTTGAAATGTCCTTCCCCGTGCGTTTTTATTTTGGAATTCATTCATATGATTCTATTTCAGCAATCTCACAAAACCTAACTGGACGATCTTTCGTCACGATACCATGAATTTAATTAACCATTTCCTCAGAAAATACCTCAATCGGGTGTCATAAAGGTGTGGCATCTGCAGTGCTTGTATGGCCATGTTTAAATTCATTTATCATCATAATAAATGGTATTGTATGCTAGTGCAGATTCCCCATGAACTTTCTTCAGTTCACTTTCTATCTGGGCTACAGACCACTTTTTGAATAAACATTTTTTAGGATTGCACAATACTCGGCTCTATCTATTTTTACGAAACATGTAACACTGATTACTTGCAATAGCTTCCAACAAACAACTGCGCGTTTTATTTGTTTGAAATTTAGAACACAACCCTTACAAGTATCACGATTACCAACACTCATGCCGCTTAACACAATTTCTCACCATTTCGTAGAATTTTTTTTTTATGGGTCTAGCATACGTCCTACAGGGAAGTCCCTAAAGCGCTATAGGAGCGACACGTGTGCGGAGAAAGCGATCCACGTTGTTCTTGAATCGCTGTAAATTGTACTCGGTGGGAAACACAGTCCTGGGCAAATTATTCCAAAGGGACGATGTTCTCCATATAAAAGACTGCTTGAAAAGCGTTGTACGAGGAGTAAAAAGCTGAACCTCATACGGATATGAAGTATTAGCGCGACGTGTACTTCTAATATGCACCGCTCTAGGAGGAATTAAGCGGGCCACATCCTTGGAACACTTTCCATGAAAATACTTGTAGAATAGGCTCAAGTCGCCAACTGTTCTTCGACGTTCCAACGAATCAAGGCCGCCGGTCAGTTCCGGGTCTCCAATCAGACGAACAGCTCTTCTCTGAATAGAATCCAACAAATGCAGTATATGTTTTGAGAGCGGACCTCCAAACATAGGAGCAGTATTCCATAGTTGGTTGAATTTGAGCTTTGTAAAGAATTAACAGTTGTGGAGTGTAAAGCTTTCTGGTTCGAAATAATACTCCCAACTTTTGAGAAGCTCTCCTTGTTATGCCTGCAACATGTTCATGCCAGGACATATTTGCTCCCAAACTAACGTCCAACAAATTGAGCGACGATGCTAAGGGAATGGAGTGCCCCGACATAACTATGTCGGGATCAGCAACGTTAACTTTTTTAGAAAAAACTGCCGCCTGGGTTTTTGTAACATTAAATTCCACTTGGTTACTGTCACCCCAAGATAGAATTTCTTCCAGGTCTTTGTTAAGTTGAATGACTTCCTGCTGTCTGCGGATATTCGTCTGAGTAGTCGATGTCCGAGCATTCAAAGTGAATGAAGAGATAAGTGTTCTGTCATCTGCAAAGCTGTAGATTGGATTCTCTTTCTTTTCCAGCAGATCGTTAATATAAATGAGAAAGAGAGTTGGAGACAGAATAGTACACATCGGCGTTGATAATGAAGGTGTTAGAAAGAAATCCGTCGAAGGCCACTTGTAAAGAACGCTCTCTGAGGAAACATGAGAGCCACAAACAGACTTACCAGTCCTTCCTCGCATGCAACAGCACATTTTTTACGGCCATGACCAATAGACGTTAGTAATGCATTCTTGCATTTTCACATCAAAGACGTGATTCTGTGCGAACAGAAGAAACTCTCTATGGACGACTTTCTCGCCAAATACAAGGATCGAATGTTAGTTCCCTGTTTATAAGTAATCATAAAAACCTAAAATCAATCTAATTTCTTAAAAATGTTATCTAGAATTAAAACCTCAGTATAATATTTGAATTCAATAACATTTGTTTAATTAAATATTAGCCTTAGAAAATACTTCAACTTTTAGGTTTTGTTCGCTTTTTTTTAACAGAATTTCATTGGATACGAAATATTGTTGTGGCTCCAATTTAAGTAGTTTCTCCAGAATACAATTTTAGAGCAGTTCTTTACATTAAAATTACTTAATTACTTTGTTAGCCGTCACTAAATATATTTGTACAGATTTTACAATCGCGTTATCGCGATTTCGTAGTACAACTACATTGTCAAACGCTTAACTACGACTTGTAGACAATGTAGTTGTACTACGAAATCGCGATAACGCAATTGTAAAATCTTTACAAATATATTTAGTGACAGTTAACAAAGTAATTAAGTAATTTTATTGTTGAAATGTACTGTCACAAAGTAACGGACCAATCAATCAACTCAGTTCTTTACATGTATTTGCATGGCCTTTGTTGGACGAGGTGATTTAATTTAATGAGTATTATAATTCGTTAAAGAAAATATGGTACGAAAAAATGTTTGGTACATATCTACTTTTATGTTAACGGCATCCTTCCGCTGTGGTTTACTATGCGTGCGATTCCAGATTTAATCTCACATTTATTTACCTGTATACTGTTGCTAGAAACCTGCTCGTACTAGAAAATAGTGACGTATTAGATATAAATAGTACCACTCCGGCTGTTGGGTAGGAAATACATCTAAAGTCAGAATGGTTGGATCACGATCGCTGATTCCGATGAAAGTTGTGGAGATAATATATGATATGAGCAATCACTTAGACCAAAAATGCTAATGATGCAGACAGTGTCCCTCTCGCAGCAAAGTAGACTGGATATATCAAAGGTCATTCCTCACAAGAATATACTTTACTTTTATGTCACAAAGAGTAGGCAGTAGCAGTAATTACAGTTTTTGGAAAGTATAAAACAAGACCGTAAAACAGTTGGTTGAGCTTATCATCTCCCGATCATGTCCCTTAGATTCTCATTAAATTGTAGATTACTAAAGGAATTGACTACCCAGATGTTAACTGGAATTATCAAAAAGATTTTCTGTATATTTGGTATACGCCCATGCAATCATATCGTGCCATAATATACGCTTGTAATAAAAATTATTTACTGTTACACTTTTCATTTACATATGTAACGATTTTTTTATAACACTTAATAGCTTATGACTTGGAACTATTTTTAATTTTAGTCCAGTAAGCCTTTAATGGGCATTACAAAGTGCTTTTTTAATGCTTAATCGATAGCACTTCTGAACTTTTACGGCTTTATTTCAACTATGGAAGTTTAAACTTGTACTTTAAAACTGCACGTTGACATTTGATATCGTGCAGCTTTCTACATATAATATATATATATATATATATATATATATATATATATATATATATATATATGTATATATAAATATATATATATATATATATATATATATATATATATATATATATATATATATATTTATACATATATATATATATATATATATATATATATATACATATATATATATATATATATATATATATATATATATATATATATATATATATATATATATATATATATATATATATATATATATATATATATATATATATATATATATATATATATATATACATATATATATATATATATATATATATATATATATATATACAGAGAGTTGTCGAAAAAGTAGTGAACCCTTGAAAGTCAAAATTGACATAATGATTTCTTATATTTTAAAAGGACTTCTGTGGTTTCTGGACAAAAAATTGTAACAAATGGTTCTCACAGGCTTGCTACTAACTAACTTAACACCATTGAGGAAGTTCTGCAGAGATCGATGCAAATAAAAGTCTGACGGTACAAGATGTGGACTATATGGTGGGCGCATTAAAACTTCTGGCCAAACTATCTCAATTTTTGCCGAGTCATCAAAGATGTGTGTGGTCTGACGTCGTCACGGTGGAAGACGACGCCCATCCTGTTGATTAGTTCCGGTTGATTTTTTTCAATCGCTTGCACCAATGGCTGATAGTATTGAATCAATCGTTTGACCAGGATGCAATAGCTCATGATGCATGATGTCCTTCCAATCCCACCTAACAAACAGCATCATGTTTTTTTGGCACCACTCCAAGCTTTACCATCCTTTTTTGACCACGATCCTTTTCATACATTACTTTCGTAGATGGTCCACTTTTCATCGCATATGATCAATCGTTTCAGAAATGGCTGGATTTCGCTACGTTTCTTTGGAGATTTGCAGATGGAAATTTATTGGAGTAATTTTTTTAGCGTCTAAGCATGTGGCACCCAATGATCGTGCTTCTTTTTGTAGCCAGCTTTCTGTAAATAGTTGGTTTAAAATTGTTTAGTGATGAATAATCATATGATAGCCCCTTATATGCCAATCATGCTCAACTTTTCTCTCTCTTTTCCAAACTTCTGTACCCTTTTTTCTATCGTGGGTCGACCAGTGTGAGCAGCATCTTTATCATCGAAATTTCCAGAACGAAAGCGACTAAACCATCTTTTGGCTGTCACTTTTGATAACACACCTTGACCATAGAAAACACAAATTTCTTTATAGGCCTATTCACTATTTGTACCTTTATAGAAATGAAATTCTAAAATGTAGGGAACTTTTTCACAACAATTTCCATATCCTTAAGACACTCGCTTTAAGGTTTTCCGGTAATTATTTTTTAGCAAAATTTATTTGCATACAATAAACAGCATGACACCTAGTTGCTAACAGTTTAAAACCAATTTCAAAATTTTCTTTCAGACTATTTTCAATGAATTTACATATCTAGAATTGTTCTTTAAATACCTTCATATAGACTAGTTAAATGATTCGTTTTATTGAGGAATAAAACCTATTACAAAGGAAGCCTGAACATACAATATACCCAGTAAAACGTCTTAGTAAATATATTTTCATCAGAAATGTTAATTTAGGGAACCGCCATTTCTGTGAGTTAAGGGGTTTTGATGTAATATTGCCCGTATATTATCCGACCTCCAGGATTGCATGACAGTTTAATTAATTGTGATCATTACAATGCAGGAAAATTCAAATTACGTAGAGGCAATAATCGACCTATTATCCTGGTTTCATTATATGTCACTAAATGGCATAAATGCAAACCAACAAATTAATTAGTCTTGTTTATTGGAAATAATAAAAAAAATGTTTTTATCAAATAATTATTCTATTGTAACTAGGGAATATTAAACGCGTCTCATTACGTTTATTTCCTTTATTTAAAACGTTATCACTTAACAACTATGAGTTGCTTTCCTGCCATAAGGATTATATGATCAAGTCAAAAAGCAATTCCAAAAATTACTCGTTTTGGCACCCTTAAATTCTAATACAAATTGTATGATAAATGATTGTTAATGATGAAGACTTTCTCATGACAATGTTTCAAGTTGAGTATACATTTATTTTTTGAGGTAAAACGGATGTAAGTTACCATTTTTGCCTTCAAACCTATTTGGATGTATGTTACACAAATGATGTTTAATAAGCGATGTAGAGATATATTGTGTGTATGACAAAACAGCCCATTTACATTTTCACACATACGCTATAGTGTGTACTCTTTCTTTTATATCTTATATAAATGCATTATTTATTAAATAAGAGCCACTATTTGCCCCTTATGTATATCTTAATTTTGAGAATGGATTGAGTGGATATTAATGCTGTAAGAGAACAAAAATAAGATATAAGCTATCCCGTTTAGTTTGGAGAAAAGTGGAGATCGAGGTAATTTTTGTAGGCCTTTTGAAAATATTCTCTACGGTTGTTTCAAGCCTAGTTGTACTATTTTGGGCACTAATCATTTTAGAGTTAAAAGAATCTAAGTTCAGCTCAAAAAATGAAAAAATACTGAAGACTCTTTGGTTGTTGTTAGAAAATTGAATAATGTACAACTTATAGATCCTGTAAGATAGAACGGGAGGTCAGTGAAACACTATGCTAATACAGAGAAAAGTATATTAACAAAATAAAAAATTCTTATGTGTATTACACCCTTAAGATTAAGTAGACCTTTTATGCTATGAAAGTGCACAAATTCACGAATAGTCTTTAACTTAGAATGATTATAATAGATAGATGAGCATAGTTTTTCGTATCACTTAGTCTTGAGAATGAAAAATTGGCTTTAAAAAAGGCACGATATCGAAAGATTGTTCTATATTCATTTCTCGTGAAACCGACTTCGGGATTGCTCGTGTTACGTAGTCCTTGGGAAAACATGTTGTAGAAAGGAAGTAAGATATTTAAACTGCAGTCAGTAATGACTTACTGATTGACTTCTCCTCGTAGTTTTTCTATCAACTCCTTGGCCTTTCCTGGTGCGTTTCCCATCAAAATAATGCCTCACACACTATCTCCTTATTTTTATTTGGGTAACTTATGAACCCTCGACCCAAAATGTTTTAGGATGGGTAGAATATTTTAGAAACGACCTGATGATAAAAAAAAAACACACTCATCGACGGCAAAAACGATGTCTTCACTACTTGGAAGACGGAGAAAGTCTCTCTTACATGCTGGACCGGAAAAAAGCCCCTCTAATTGGAAATGGCGGATTATATACCTCTTCGTTCCCCTTCCTTCGAAGTGAAGTCTTCAAAATGTACTGCTTCACTTCAGGAACGCTAAATGAGACGGGAATCTTAAACTCGCGACTTGATAGACAAGGACCGATGATGCTCGTCTTAATCATAGTCCAGACACATTCAATGCAAATGAAATAAGTTAAATCGATTCACATGCGCCTACTACTGGTTGAGTTACACTGTATAACCAAATATAAAAAACTGTAATAAGATTTAAATTCACTGCTTAACTCAAATTTATGAATTTATGAATTAGAGTAAGAAACACGGTTTTGTAACATCTTAAAATCTAGGAAAAAATGAATGTTACAACACACATAACGATGCCAAGAGCGAGCCGTATTTTCTAGGGGTGAAAATCTAACGAAATTGAGAATGAAAGGGGTGCAAAATCGGAATGGCAAAAATACGTCTTGTTTGTTCTGCAAGTTCGTATTGGGGAATTTTTGGAAGTGCCGACATCTAGTGCGATAAAAATTTAGCTATAGAACTTTATTTGATCGCGCATATTTGTTAATATTACCCGTTTATTATAACTTTAATACCTCTCATCTCAAAAACCAAAAGTATACTCAACTCAAAACTTTGTCATGAGTTTTTTTTATGGGTCTAGCACACGTGCTGCAGGGAAATTCCTAAAGCGACACATGTGCGGAAAAAATGATTCACGTTAGTCTCGAATCGCTATAAATTGTACTCCTTGGGAAACACAGTCCTGGGCAAATTATTCCAAAGGCTGAGTTTCTCCATATAAAAGACTGCTTGAAAAAGGTTGTAGGAGGAGTAACAAGCTGAACCTCATACGGATGTGAAGTATTAGCGCAATGTGTATTTCTAGCTTGCACCGCTCTGGGAGGAATTAAGCGGGCTACATCCATCGAACACTTTTCATGAAAATGCTTATAGAATTGACTCAAATAGCCAGCAGTTCTTCGACGTTCCAACGAATCAAGGCCGCCAGCCACTTCCGGGTCTCCAATCAGGCGAACAGCTCTTCTCTAAATAGAATCCAACAAATGCAGTGTATGTTTCGGAGCAAAGCCCAAGCATGGGAGCCGTATTCCATACGTGGTCGAATTAGCTTTGTACAGAATTTGTTGTAGAGCGTAAGCTGTCTGGTTCGAAATAATATTCCTAGCTTTTGGGAAGCTCTCTTTGCTATGCTTGCAACATGTTCATGCCAAGACATATTTGTTCCCAAATGAACGCTCAACAAATTGAGTGACGATGCGAGAGGAATGAAGTGCCCCGACATAACTATGTGGGTTCAGCAAAGTTAACTTTTTTAGAAAAAACTTTTTTTTTTGGGGGGGGGGGGGGGTTTGTAGGGTTACTGTCACCCCAAGATAGAATTTCTTCAATGTCTTTGTTAAGTTAGATGGCTTCCTGCTGTCTGCGGATATTAGTCTGAGTAGCCAATGTCCGAGCCTTCAAAGTGAATGAAGAGATAAGCGTACTGTCATCTGCAAAGCTGTAGATTGGATTCCCAGTCTTTTTCCAGCAGATCGTTAATGTAAATAAAAAAGAGTGTAGGAGACAGTATGAAGGCACACCGGCATTGATAGTGAAGGTGTTAGAAAGAATTCCATCGCTTACCACTCGTAAAGAACGATCTCTGAGGAAACATGAGAGCCACAAACAGAACTTTTCAGACATACCAGAAGAGCGTAGCTTAGCCAATAATCCATAGTGCCAAACACAGTCGAATGCCTTAGATATATCAAGAGCAACCGCTCGAGATTCTTCAAAGTGTTCAATTGCGTTGTTCCATACATAACTCAGAAGATCTCCTGTTGATCTATGTTTACGAAAGTCATATTAATGGTCGCTAATAATGTTGAATCTTTCAAGATATTTTAGAAGAAGCTGATTGATAGCCTTTTCCATGACCTTCGATATACTGAAAGCAGTACGACTGGCCGGTAGTTATTTGGCAAGGTCTTCTTGCCTTTCTTAGGTATCGGCTGAACTGTGGCACATTTCTAGCAGGAAGGAAATATTCTCATTCTGTAGGATAGGTTGAAAATTCCACAGAAAAAAGCTGGTGTTAGTTCCCTCGCACAGTTTTTGAGTACTATGGCAGGTATTCCGTCAGCGCCAGAAGCTGTCTGAAGACAATATCGGGCATCCTTGACTGCAT